>CM040398.1:34265646-34850646 GCA_022702515.1 Ilyophis sp. 1 JC-2022
CAGAAAGTGAAACGCATGTATTATATAGATTCATTACACATAGAGTGAAATATTTCAAGCCATTATTTCTTGTAATTTTGATGATTATGGCTTACAGCTAATGAAACCCAAAATTCAGTGTCTCAGAAAATTAGAATATTTTTGCTTTAACATATTTTTAAAGTATCATATTTAATATTTGGTCGCATATCCTTTGCATGCTGTTACTTCCTGAAGTCTGTGACCAATCAACATCAAAAGACTCTCAATATCTTATTTTCAGGTACTGTTACAAGCGATACTATAACCTCTCTGCATTTGAACTGATCTCTATGAGAATTGGGGGGTAAGACTAGATTCAGCTGTAAATTACGCTGGTACAGTATGGAACACATGACTGGCGAAATGGCTGTACGTCATCAAGGGTCTAAGGTATCAAACGAGCCCCGAACCATCACTCTGCGGCCAGATATGGAGTAAATGTGGATGGATCCCTTTAAGGGTTGTTTCAACTGACTTTTTTCCCCATAGAGTTATATCGGAAAATGAGTCAGGAGAAATAACCCTTGCAGTGATCCATCCACATCTACTCCATATCTGGCAACAGAGTGATGGTTTCGGGCTCGTTCGATAGCTCAGACCCTTGATGACTTACAGCCATTTAGCCAGCCATGTGTTCCATACTGTACCAGTGTAATTTACAGCTGAATCTAGTCTCACCCCCCAATTCCCATAGAGATCCATTCAAATGCAGAGAGATTATTGTATCGCTTGTAACAGTACCTGAAAATAAGATATCGAGAGTCTTTTGATGTTGATTGGTCACAGACTTCAGGAAGTAACAGCATGCAAAGGATATGCGACCAAATATTAAATATGATACTTTAAAAATATGTTAAAGCAAAATATTCTAATTTTCTGAGACACTGAATTTTGGGTTTCATTAGCTGTAAGCCATAATCATCAAAATTACAAGAAATAAAGGCTTGAAATATTTCACTCTATGTGTAATGAATCTATATAATATATGAGATTCACTTTCTGAAATGAGTGACAAAAAATATTGAACTTTTTCATGATATTCTAATTTTTTGAGCTGCACCTGTATATGAATGAATACAATTGAATAGTTGAGGCTTTTTATTTAAATATTGTTGAATGTCTGGAGCATTGGTTCTTTTTTTCTCCAGAGAATCACTATAAGTTACCGTATGCTACTGATGCGCTTCTCTGTGGGAATAGCAGCGATGCAGGGTAAGTTTGAGCGGGAAAACGCTAACTCCATCGTGACTTGTGCATGTGTGCAATAAACATTGTTTAAACAAATATGAATGGATGTATTTCAGTTTGCGATGCTGGTTATGATGAAATAGGTTGTACCTCCATGTGTTGTAGGAAGTGCCCAGAGAACTATGTGTGTAAGAAAGCCGGAAAGAACCCCAACTACGGATATACAAGTTTTGATAACTTCGGCTGGGCCTTCCTGTCCCTGTTCAGGCTGATGACGCAGGACTACTGGGAGAACCTCTTTCAGCTGGTTTGTCTTTGCTGCTTTAGGTTGACATGTATTTTTGTGTTCCCAGTGTGTAACATTTATTCATATCAGGTCCAGTGTTTCAACTGAACTGCTTCGTGAATTTGTTTTGTTCTTCTGGGGATTTCGTGCTGTCTTTGTGCTTTATCTGCACTGTGTTTTTTAGCTTAACATCAAGTTTAGTTACTTAATGTATTATTTCATACATTTTTCCCATTGTCCAACATAGATTTACAATTGCAACCATCCATCGTACTTGAATCATGTACAAACCCCAATTCCAAAAACGTTGGGGCAGTATGTGAAATGCACATAAAAGCAGAAAGCTGTGATTTGTAAATGATCTTTTACATATATTTAATATGGAACATTCCACAGGTAAACAGGTGATGCTATCATGACTGGGTATAAAAGGATATCAAAAGACTCTTGATATCTTATTTTCAGGTACTCTTACAAGCGATACTTAATTGCAGTTTAGATCCATTGCACTCTCACTGGACTGTGGTTCTATGTAAGGGTCTTTTACAATGTGTCTGCAACAGTGTGTTTATCATGTTTTTAAATACCTTAGTTAAAGGCTATAGATACAGCATTTAACCCCCTCTAGTGTCTCATATGGAGATTGCTTTTCATAACAACACAAGCACATGCCCGTCAACTGGTTGCCAGTAGTGACGGGCAGTTTGGCTCTTTTTTCTGAGTCGGCTCTATTCGTACCATTCAGTTTGAAGAGTGAGTCGGAGTTGCAATTTTGGTACTTCCGGTTAATACAGTAGAGTTGTTTGAGCCGCATCTTTTTCTTTCAGCGGCGCGAGCTGGAATTAGAAGCTGTTTCAGACAGCATTATTATTATATCATACACAATTGCAGGCTATTTATTCTGTTCACTGTTGTTGTTGGTCAAGAGTTCTAAAATAAAAATGCCACCACTTTAAATAGATTTGCTGTCATTTTTAGTAGCCTAATCTAGCTGAACACAATCGCAATATCGCATATTAGGCCTAATTGTTGACTGGAATTCCGTTGCATTTCTCACGAACAGCAAAGTTTAATAATTTGGTAATAAACAGTCGGCGTCTCGCGTGATTCAACCGGAAACATAACATAATGCCTTTGTCAATAGGGTTTCCGGTACTTCCGGTTAATACAGTAGAGCCCTTTGAGCCGCATCTTTTTCTTTCAGCAGCGCGAGCTGGAATTATAAGCTGTTTCAGACAGCAGACACTAGCTGGTAACAAAGTAGGCAAAATAAGTTTGTAAACTAGCCTTGATATTTTATTCAGACCAAAATCATCTGAATAAGTATTCATATTTATTCATATTGATATTATTCATATTTATTCATTATATAAAAAAAACTATTTGTCTCCATGAAAATGTTATATCTATAGTCTTTAAAGAAAAGATAGTCAATGTTTGTTTAAAGAAGTTTTGCAGATAATATTGCTACTTGTTCTCCAGTCTTGTCGGTAACTAAATATAATACAGTATAGTTCCATAAATCAATATTTCACTGTTTTATAGACGCTCCGAGCCTCTGGGAAATCCTACATGCTTTTCTTTGTTCTGGTGATCTTTCTGGGATCCTTCTACCTGATCAATCTGATCCTGGCTGTGGTAGCCATGGCCTACGATGAACAGAACCTGGCCACCTTGCTGGAGGCTGAGTTGAAAGAGCAGGAGTTCCAGGCGATGACGGACCAGCTCAAAAGACAGCAAGAGGATGCACAGGTACTCATCTTGGACTTTCCAAAAAAACAAAACACACACCCTGTTCCAGATGCTCGCTTTCAGTACAGTTTTCATTTGAATATAACGGGTCGGCAACTATGTTTGGACCAAATTTATTTTCAGTTCCTAATTTGTGGGCCAGAGCATAGCTGCTGATTAGTTTGTGCTAATTAGCATAGCCTAATTTGTGGGTCAGAGCATAGCCGCTTAAGTCGGTCATTAGGCCGTCGCGACAAATCGCACGTAAAATGTTCTCGCATAGCTGAGAAGCAGGCCAACATAAGAAAATAAAATGTATTCATTCTGATAAGATCTGCAAAATCATTGCATCCCTGTTCCTTGATTGGTGGGGATTCTGAGGAATATACTACATAGGCTGTCAGTGTGTCACAATGAATGTTACTCGGCTACTGTAGGATAGCCAGTGTTAGTCTGAAAATGTAGTTAGCGAAGCTACCAATTACTCAACAATGGAAGTAGTTAAGCTACAGCATAGCTACGAATAAGAGAAAAGTAGTTAACTAAAGCGACTTTTCAGAAGTAGTTAACTACATTGAGCTAATTAATGAAAACACATAAATTAGGTCACCTATGGGCCATGCCTGACGCTGGCTAATGGTATTGATTTTGCAGAGACCCTCTTTAAATAACAGAATAATTAATTCATAAGTTGAAACTTTAGCTACATTTAGTTGCACATTTTTTTCACGTTGATTTCAGGGGACAATGTTCAAGATGAGTTCTCATAACTTTACGTTGTTCAATTTTGTTGAAGAATAACTTAACATTATAGCTAACCAGACACATTTCTGACACATGATTGTTCATGATTTCATGAATCCAAAATGAGGAAAATACAAAGTTAAAACCTAAATTAGTCCATTCCTTTGCCTAAACTGTACTGAGAATCACACTCCCTAAATGACAGCTTATTGAAATGCTAACAAAAGATGCTCTGCATAACTAAATAACTTAGCAGCCAGCTACCCTCAGTCTAAGGATGCAGCGGAAAAGAATCCAGGCTGCACTGATTTTACCGGACCTGTACTGCACTCATTGCATGCACTGGACCTCACTTTCACACCCAGTAGCCAGGCAGTGCAGGCAACGTTCCACATTCCAACCTGAGACAGTTGCACGGACCAATATGCCTATTTTCTTATTTTTTTATTTTTTCAATTTAAAATAATTTTTAAAATATGATCTTAACGCTTCAATCGTTTGACCCAGGGGGAAATGTAGTTTTTTCCATGCTATCTCGTTTTAATTTTACCAAATAAAATAAATATTTTGGGGGGGGGATTTACTGTGCCAACAAAATATTGCCCGGGATCCAGATTTTTCCCCGCAGGCTGCCAGTTTCCGACCCAGGGAATATAATACGTGATATATTTCACAAATAGCCATGTGCTGTATATGCAGGTGACAATGTGGGTTGTGCGGTTAAAAAGGCGATCATGGTGTGCTGGAGATCAGACAGCATTTCTAAAGGAAAATACCAAACGTATGTAATAATCATCCTAAGACTAAACCTCAACAGAACCAACTAAACCGAGTAAAGGGACAAGCACTTCCATCCAATACAGTCCTAGAAAAAAAGTTGTGCTTTTCTGAATAAACAGCTTTGCACAGTCCTCCATCTTAAGGAATATTTCCTGCCTGGTTTTGTTTTGTAACATAAACTGTGCTGTTTTAACTTGTTCTGTTTTGTGTGTCTGGGTCCTCTGTGAGGATTTGAACCTGCATCACCCCTATTAACTGTGGTTGTGTGCTCATTGGCTGACAGGCCTCATTAATAGCAGCAGCAGTTGAGAGTCAGGAGTATGGTGGGAAAGATGGTTTCTCAAAATCGTCCTCTGAGGCATCGAAGCTCAGCTCCAAGAGCGCCAAAGAAAGGCGAAACAGGAAGTGGAAGAGGAAGGAGAGAGACGGGAACGAGGAGAAGAAGGACGATGAGAAGTTGCGCAGGTCTGAGTCAGAGGACAGCATCAAGAGGAGCTGTTCCATCGATGGCAACATACTTTCTTATGAGAAGAGGAGCTCATCCCCTCAGCAGGTGACAGCTTGGCTGTGATGATTCTTTGTGCTTGTGTACAAATATTGGAATTCTGGTTATTTGGAGTGCACCTGCAAGACTGGAGGTCTTCTGGGATCGGCCAATTTGTTTACTAAGTGCAAGCGAAGTGAGCACCATTTGTGATTTTCCCACTTCTGTTTTATCGTAGGAACCTGTGAATGTGCAGAGACACGTTCATCGTGGATTTCCTCATCATCATCATCATCATCTTTTTAATTTCTGTCTATTCATTATTACCTCCATTATCTTCATCACTTTTTTCTTCATCATCTTTATCATACGAATGTTCCTACAGTTATCTTAAAGGGCATATGGCAGGTTCCCCGAATGTATAGAACTTTTTAAGAAGTTAAAATATTGGATTTATGCAACCCTGCATCAAGCATCAGTTTATGTATGTATTATTATGCTGCAGACCTAACTGTCACAAGTACTGAGGCGTTTCATTCGATCATGCTACGCCGCGGCTCACACAGTGCACAGGGAGAGTAGCTACTTGGCCTACTCTCCAGGTTGTGCCATTGAGGCACTCTTTCAGGAAGGCATTCTATCTATGATGGCTATGAGGCAGGATTGGCAAAAACCGGTATGCAGTAACCGCATAGCCTTTTTCTTTTCTTTCTTTTTTTGTTTTCAAAGAGGGTATTTTCTGATATAATTGTTGACTTGTCGCGAAAGTGCAGCCCTGGTAAAAGATTTCCCGAGAATCAAGTTGGGGATTTTTTAATGGTAATTTTATGACAACGTTGCCACCGTTGTAACTCATTTTCCAAAAAGGTTTTTCACAACCAGACAAACGTCAAACCTAGAGCTAGCTAACTACACTTATTTCAAAGCTTTGAAACTAGTGGCTATAATGATGTAGCTGAGATTATTTGTTTGCTATTGCTTGTTAGCTATTATTGATTGGCAGCATAAAATCTAACGTTAGCTAACATTAGCATGCAATTGTGGTTATCATAAACTGAAGTTAGATAGCTATACTTGCTATGATGATTAATAACGTTAGCTCCCAGAGTAGCTCACAGTGATCTACAAATAAATGCAACTATCGCAATTAAAATAGCCTACCACAACAAAAATCTTGCTGAGTTACTTAGCCAGCAGTAGACTAGCTAGCTAACGGTGTGTCAAGCTGTGGTAGGCTACTTTAAACGACCTTGTTGCCTTCAGCAATGTAATGACACTACCCCCCTAAGGCTGCAAACCATAGCTGCAAACAATTAGCTAGTTATTTTGCTTCTAGTTCGCTAATTCTTATAAAGAGGTTCACAGAACCATGGCGTGAAACCTGCTGTTATTGGACGAAAGGACGAAAGGATGTCTGATTGGCTGCAGTAGACACAGTTAAAACAAAAAAAACAGCTATTTGTGGATTTCTTCACACATCTTGCTGTGAGGATTGTCTCACAAATCTGCAAATAAATATAACTGATTCACAAATAAATGGAGCTGATCCAGAAATAAATTAAACGGATTCACAAATAAATGCAACGACAGTCACGTTTATTTGTGAATCTGTTTAATTTATTTCTGGATCAGCTGCCTTTATTTGTGGATCAGGTACAGCCCTGCTGTATCTGCAGCTGAGCAAATGGCTGCTAATGGTGCCAGAAAAGTGTGTAACACAAAGTGTGTTTCTGTTCCAGTCAGTCCTCAGTATCCGGGGGTCTCTGTTCTCCCCGAGACGGAACAGCCCATCCAGCCTCTTCAGTTTTCGGGTCCAACCGCAAGATGGCGGTTCCCAGAACAGCTTCGCCGATGACGAGCACAGCATATTCGGGGACAGTGACAGTCACCGGGGCTCGTTTTTAGTGCCACGTGGGGTGGACCGACACAACAGCAACATCAGTCAAAATAGCAAGACCTCGCGCACTCATCTACCGGCCAATGGGAAGATGCACTCCGCGGTAAACCGCAACGGGGTGGTGTCCTTGGTGGGCAGATCCTCCTTGCCCACAACACCTGTTGGACTCCTTCTGCCAGAGGTGACAATAAATAAGCCCAGTACCAGTGACAATGTAAGGAAAGAGTAGTTACTGCCATTAATGTCGATGTTCTGATTTGGCCGGTATTGTGTTGTCTCCACCTGCCGTACTTCCTGTTCTGCTGTACGCTTTCAGTGTTCCCGTTTCCATACTTCCTCTCCTCATAAGTTTCTTCAACACTTCAGTGAATAACACGTTTTATAGCATCAATTTAGTGCTGTAAGTATTGATATTAAGTTTAAACAAGCCATGTATGAAGAATAAGCAAGTGAAACCTTTAATCATTTAATCATAAATGTTAACAGTAAAAATAAAGTGTACTTCAAATTTGTTGAAAATAAATGAAAAATCAGTCAGATGTCTGCATACAGAAGCACAATGCTTCCATGTAGTTATTTTTTAATGCTCATGATTAGAAAATAAATATCATGTAATTATGAGAAAAGTTTGCAAAATTAGCAAAAAATTACCAGGGCCTCAATTTTTAAACATGCAAAATCTTGAATATATTGCCCAGATGTTGCTGAAATATTAAAGCAAATATTATCAGGTTCGCTCAGTCTGGTGAACAATACCAGTCCACTATAAACTGCCAAGCAGCGCTGTCGATTCAAACGGTAGTTGTTATTGTGGTGTCGGGCAAAAACATGGTGCTTTGCCGAGCTTTATTAAATCAAATGGTATCTCGTTCATTTAAAGGAAAATAAACTATGAAAGGGTAGTTCCACTGAAAAAAACATTAATCTTATTTAACAGATCAAGGCTCAACTAATTATTGACAGCTAAAGTTACAAATTTGGTAGAGGTATACGTCAAAATGAAGTACACCTCTACCACTTTCTC
The DNA here is from genome assembly GCA_022702515.1 of Ilyophis sp. 1 JC-2022. NCBI lineage: Eukaryota > Metazoa > Chordata > Actinopteri > Anguilliformes > Synaphobranchidae > Ilyophis > Ilyophis sp. 1 JC-2022. The sequence continues at coordinate 34,273,802 of CM040398.1, forward strand.
GTTTTTGAAAGTGTTCTTCATTTTGAAGTTCTTCCTAGTTGGGAGGTCAGGGTTGATTTCCCGATCCCTGATTTCCGACATGGAACTCCTAGTTTGAAAGGCGTTTTATTACATGTTTTTTCCTTAGAAAAATGAGCAGCCTGAGTGTTAGCTACAGACTTCTGGCTAGGCTGGATAATGTTTTCTACCAATGTAGATAAATGAAGGGCTGTGTTTTCCTAAATTAGTGGCCGTATTTCCCCCGTTTTTCTGGAGACTCTAGCTAATGGTGGTGGTATGTTTTTCAGTGGAACTGTTACATTAGCGGCTAACTTGCTAGCGAGTAACGTGGCCTCTCTGGAAGAGACGCTGTATGTGCAGAACTGGCAAAGCCCCTCTGCTCCGCATTGCCATGTCTGCGGTTTCACAGCCAAATTAGACTACATTTTATGTGCAGTCGTGGGGGGGAATGAAAAGTCACAAAGCACACCCTTTTAAAATGTTAAAATACGTTGGCTTTGGTTAAAAAACATTTTTGGCTTGTTTTGAGTCGCCATTTGGCTGGAAATGTTGCGCACTCGTGGCCCCTAGCAAGTTGGAATCTCGGTCAAGAGCTTGTGGAATCGTGCCCTGAAGAGGACGTGGCACCCTCCTTCCTACTGGCGGCTGACGGGGTTGTTTAGCGGTGGATTCTCAAGCGGTTACACAGGGAATTGAATAGCATAGGGTACAATTGGCCACCAACTTAGGAGAAAATGGGAAAAATCAGAAACACAATTTTATTTTTAACAATTTTATCCTCACATTTTGGGTCATAATGTGCACTTGTTTCATAAAAAATAGTTATTAAATAATTTTGTCATAATGTGATCTTGTCTCATATTTATGAGAGGAAAAATAATTCTTCATCACTCAGATTCTTACATTTCGTGTTCTAGAAAAATATCTTCAATATTACCATATTTTATACCTCAGTATGTTGCCTAGAAAGGCACTATTCCCTTTTCAAAATAGAAACCTGACAATATTGTTCGTACCATATTAGTGAAATATGTGCTGACTTCTCACTTTCTCACTTCATGACTGAGCTTCTCTGTCATATTTGTGTCTTCATAGTGTGTGCGTGCACGTGCACGTGCATGCGCATCCGTGTTTGTTGTTTGATTGCCGCAGTTGCACTTTGAACTACATTTTGTGTGGAAGGTGATACACATCTACAGTTAAATAATAATAATAATAATTATTATAATTATGTTTTGTTCTCCAGGGAACTGAAATGGAGTTCAGGAAAAGATCAGGCTCTTATCAACCATCCATGGACTTTTTAGAGGATCCGGTCTCAAGACAGCGAGCTATGAGTGTTGCAAGTATTATAACGAATACAATGGAAGGTACAGAGTTATTTAGTGTTGTTAACAAAGTAAAGGAACAGAAGCTACTGGAACCATTTCATTTGCATTCTGACTTGACATGTGCATGATGTAGGCATGTGACCTGACATACTGTAAGTACTTGACTAATTGGATAAATAGGTTTGTGTGTGGTTGCATGCACTGAATGATATCAATTTCATGGTTGAGTTACTTTATCCCATTAAAATACTCATACATGGCAGCAATAATGCTCTATTACCTTTAAATACAAAATGTTTGCAATTTTCTTTCAGTTCTCAAGTCATGTAATTAGTACATTCATCCAACTTTAAAAGGAATGCACGTAGTGAATAGGCTACAGAAATAATAATAGACAGACCACAATCCCTCTGGCCAATTCCACTGCCTGTTTAATGTAACTTTCATTACACGAAGTGAAATTCACAAACACTCACTGTGCACCACTTTGTCATTGTTAATTAGAATTAGTGAAGATATTGTCGCATTTTTTTTACCAGGTGCAACAGATACGGCTGTACAAATGAAGTCAAAGATGCAGAAAGAAATCAGCAGAATACCGGCCCCCTGCCCCATAATTAATTTAGATTACTTTACATTAGCACTGAAAATGCTATGAACTGTTGTCCTGTTTTAACTGTTCCAGAACTGGAGGAGTCCAGGCAGAAATGCCCACCCTGCTGGTACAAGTTTGCTTATACCTTTCTTATCTGGGACTGTTGCCCGTTGTGGCTGAGGCTGAAGGCGGCGGTCAGAAAGATTGTGATGGACCCATTTGTGGACCTGGCCATCACCATTTGCATTGTCTTGAACACATTGTTCATGGCTTTGGAGCATGACCCAATGAACTCTCAGTTCAGACGAGTTCTTAATGTGGGAAACCTGGTGAGTGCTGTGGGTCTTTGGGACTTGCGACGTGTGTTCAACCAGGAAAATGTTTGTGGCAAAATTTGTGCCGGATTTGACACAAAGCACAGGTTCTTATTTTTGACATCGTTTTTCTATGTATAGGTGTTCACAGGAATCTTCACAGCTGAGATGTGTTTAAAAATGATCGCTCTGGATCCCTACTATTACTTTCAAAAAGGATGGAATATCTTCGATGGCGTCATTGTCGGTCTGAGCTTAATGGAACTTTGTATGTCAGATAAGGAGTCTAGTCTGTCTGTTCTCAGATCTTTCAGATTGGTAAGAGTGCCTATAGTGGTTTTTTTCATATTTACACATACTTCACATTAAATGTTTGGAGTGGAGGAGCATGGCTTGAGCACCAAATGCGAATGTTTTGCCTATTTGCAGCTGAGGGTGTTCAAATTAGCCAAGTCCTGGCCCACGCTCAACATGCTGATCAAGATTATCGGCAATTCGGTGGGCGCCCTGGGGAACTTGACGCTCGTGCTGGCCATCATCATCTTCATATTTGCTGTGGTGGGAATGCAGCTTTTTGGGAAGAACTACAAGGCGAAGTTGTGTAAACAAATAGGAACTGACTGTACGTCCAAGTGTCGGATGCCGCGCTGGCACATGTCTGACTTCTTCCACTCGTTCCTGGTGGTTTTCCGCGTGCTGTGCGGGGAGTGGATTGAGAACATGTGGGTGTGCATGGAGGTGGAGGGCACAGCCAAGTGCATCATCGTCTTTATGATGGTCATGGTCATCGGAAATCTGGTGGTATGTTTTCATCACTTTCCTTGTGCTCAAACATAAATTAAATTTAAATGACTTATTACAGTTCTACTGTAGTTTTGACCCCTGTTTGTCTTCATACTCCAGACTTTGTTAAAAAACTGAATTTTCACTGATAATTACAATGTTACTGATTATAAATAATTTCAAATCATTATAGTCTCAAAAAGTTTTTTCACCATTTTGTTAGGATTACTAAATATCAAATACTGACCACTGTAATGTACATTCACTGAGTTGTTCAACACGGGGATCTCTATATTAAAGAATTCCCCAGGGAAGTCAGATCGATTAATATCGCTCTCACTTGTGTATTTGCCCAGTCATAGTCAAACTAACAAAACGATAACTAAAAACTGAATAATTTTTTAGAATTTTTTTTAAATCACTTGTTAATGGTTTATAATTATAGAATTTTTATTTAACAAATACAGTGGCCTATACATCTCTGAAATTGGTTCAGTGACACAGACAAACATGGTTTTTTATTGCAACTTTTACAACTTGTCCAGCTATTTTTAGCCAAAGATATAACATGAATTGAGAACTCCACATAGACCATTAACTGTGTATATTGTTCTGCAGGTAAACAAAATGGTCGTCCTCGGCCACTGTGGCCTAACTCAGTAGAATGCTGTGTAGTGTAAACAAAACGTTTACAATGATTCATAATTAACGTTGCAGAGAATGAATGGGCTATGCCCCACACTACAAATATTTCTCACTTAAATAAAACTACACGTAAAATACGCAAAACTGAAAATGGATACTTAAAATAAATACTTAACATCGACAAATCAGATCTGTTATTATCAAGTGCCCAGAAAACCTAAATTTAAATTATTTCACATCTCATTCTCCTTGAGGAACATCCAACTGGTTTCTTACTTTAGTTGGATTTTGTGGTTTCTTAAACCGTAGGTGCTAAATTACTTTTTGCCGCACTGTTTGTTGAATACTAACTCAAGACAGTGTCTTCCCGTTTTCTTTAGCCGTCAAAGCTAACGTTAAGTATAGCTAAATAAATGTAACTATGTAGTTGGTTGCAAAAAAAAAAAAGGGGTATGTTCCTTAGCATGTGTTACGGTATCTAACAATAATATCATATCATTTGGCTTACTTATCAAGAATCAAATTATCAAGAATCCATATGTTTATCAATTTGTTTTGTTGAGATGCTGGTTATGCTGTGTTCGACTCTTTCCTTCTGGCACAGGTTCTGAATCTGTTCCTGGCCTTGCTGCTCAGCTCATTCAGTGCAGACAACCTGGCGGCCACAGAAGATGATACTGAGATGAACAACCTGCAAATCGCCTTGGGCCGGATCCACCTCGGGATCAGCCACGTGAAGGCCTCAGTGAGACGGTCGTTCCGCAGGCTCTGTGGAAAGGGGAAGAAGGCCGCGGACGAAGCGAAGCCCCCAGAAGAGCTCCACGGCAGTAAGGAGAACTGCATCGCCAACCACACGACGACGGTCGAGCTCACCAAGGACGTCGACTACCTGAAGGAGGACAACGGATACCCTGGCCACGTAGCAAGCAACATGGAGAAGTACACCATTGATGACCTCGTCTTCGTCAGTAACCTCAGCCTCACTATCACTGTACCCATTGCTCTTGAAGAGTCCGAGGACCTGGATGACTTCAGCAGTGAGTTTTCGGACACGGAGGACAGCAGAGAGGTAAGTTTTATACGCATATTTATCGCTTATATCTGTCGACATCCTAATTCAGCATTGATATCTTTTAAAACAGTAAAACGGCAGTTGCTGAAAACTTTTGTTTTTGAATGTGCACTGATGGTTTAATATTCCAAAGGGGTTTTTTGGTACGTTTTATTTTTTTTAAGCATTTGAGCGCATTGTGGCATTTCTAAGCTTCAGAATTTTGTGACTGAAATCTTTAGTTTTAGCGGCAACATAATGTGGCATGGCTCAGAAGTAATATGTAGTTAGCCTTGTCACATTTTTTGAGAAGAGCCCTGCACTCTGTTTCACTGGATTCTGCCAATCGTTTGAATGTAATGGGTAGCTAGCAAACAAAAAAGGTCAGTGTTCATCTGGCCCCACAGCAAAATGTGCTGTTTATAATTAGCTGTAATACACGCACATGGATGGTCATAGGCGTCATGTCAAACTTATCACGGCATCATGCAGGCATTTTGGCATATAGTTCAAGTAAAGAAAACTGCTTTTCTTAGGTCATGTAAAAATCGCTTTCCAAATAATCGAGAAAATGAAGTAATTTTCTAAAAAGAAAATGAACAGAATAAAAAGTGAGCAATGATCTCAAGGTGACAGTTGGTCACCCAATAATAACCATGCCCGTTTAGTTTTCACTATGATTGTCAATTCAGGGCTAATTTAAGTTATTAGTACTGGACATATTTGACAGAAATTGATCATCAGAGGAAAACGTTAATTGTACTGATCTCACTCTTTGGAAATAACAGGTCTGTTTATATTTAACATTTATATCATTTTATTGACATATTCTTTCAATTTCTAAGACACAGAATAGAACCTCAGAGATATGAACACCAGAGTTACTGGCTCAGCTCAATCAAGTTCATTTTGTCTTCTTATTTCGAATAAAAGTTTTAGTTTCTTTTGTTCAGACAATGAGATAATAGATATTGTATTACCAGAGTTACTGAATGACAAATCCAATAAACTGGCTATGGACCCAGAAGTGGCTTATGCAATTACACCTGATAAAATCTCTTTATTATAGAAGACACAGAATTATGTTATGTTATTGTCCCTGACATAGAAAGGTGAGCAGAATCAAGTTGAGTTGTCCATGTCACTTCACCTCCCCCTCCTAAACCTTCTGACGGATTCTGTCTGAATTAGATGAACACATTTTAAGAGAAGAGATTTTCTGAGGGAATGTCATAATAAAACAAAAACAATGTTACTGTATGTACTCACAGGGGTTTTAATGCATTGCTCGTTGAAGGTGTATTAGCAGGCTGAGTTGAGCTGGATAGCTTGAAGCCTCTTGCTCATCAGCAGGCTGTCATTCCCTTCAGGAGTAGGTCCTGCTGTCATAAAAGACATCAGGAACTATTCCTCGCTTGCTTTTGAACTCAGTCTACCATGTGTATCCTTCTAGCACTTTCCTTGGCTGATAGCGTTCAGTTTCTCTGTAAATTGCATACATTCATTCTTTATGACATTTAAAGGTAGTTTGCAATGTTTTCATTTTTGAGAGAGAGTATTTTTGTTTCTAGCAGTTGTTAAATACAGACAGGGTATTCTTCTGCTGTGTGTGCATACATGTTGTACAAACTGTATATAAAGAACCCTGCATAGATAATGTAATCATTTATTAACTAATTGTTAAATGGGTTTTAAATTTTTCTGGTACGTGTATTTGTTGTTACAAACGTCTCAGTCTTTATGAAGAATGTTTTGTTGAAAATATAAGCAGATAGGATTGAACGCAATTTGATTGGTTACCTCAGTTAACCCCTCTCGATTACATTTCAGCTGTTTCTCAGAACCTGTCAAGGTTGTCAGTGAGGAGACTTGTAAGATTACTTTACTTCAACACTTACCATCAGGAATGCCAACATCATTTATTGAAAAGCAAAACTTTTCAATGTATTGCCTGCTTGACATTTGTGTTCCATTATCATTTTATACTTCATATTGCTCTGTAATATAGAATCTTTAATAAATATTCAGTGCCACAGTTTCCTGAAATAAATGTATTTATTTCATTATTGGTTTATTGGACTTCATAGCCCAATATATAGCAAGCACCTAAAGCGTTACAAATTTGATTGACGCTGAGAAATGGATTTAGTCTGGGGGAAATCCATTTGAGGATCTCTTCGGTCTGTAACATGTTACCCATAATGGAATGATGAAAGCATATTACTATGCTGGCACGACGATGGAACTTCAAGGAAGTATTGTATTATTATAGGTATTCACATGGTTTAAAAACATGTACAATACTATTATATCTGAAATAAACATTAAATTAAACTATGGTAAATAATTTTCTTGCAAAATAGTACTTGAGCTTGTGTACATTGAAAAAAGGGATTTCAATGTATGTTTTATTTATTTACCACACAATTTCAAATTGTTCCTGGAAATTAATGGCAAATTAGAACATATGTAGCCATAATGATGGTATCATATAGACCTCTCATTTACAAAACCCTTCTGGAACAGTTTATCTCAGTGTCCATGTTATACTGTTATGCTTACATCATTCCCTGTTGTGCATTAGTTGACCCCCACGGCAGCTGACGTAGAAGCACTTTCTAGAATGGCATCTAAGGCTCCATAATGGATGGTCGGTCCAAGTTTACTCTAGCCAACCATACTGATAAAACTGTGTTGATTCCGCGTTGATGGTGTTCATCCTTTGCCTAAGATCCAAGTAAGCAATTCACAGTTTCCTCTTGTACTCAGGGGGTAGTTATGATTTAATATTATTCTGAAAATTCATACATTTAGTGAAAATTTCTGCAAATTGTACTGCAGTTATGAAAACCAGTGATATGAATGAACATGTACTGCCTTCCATGGAAATTATATTGGTAGGAACTTTCCAAAATAAATACATCAATAAATTAAAACGAAAAAACAACAACAAAAACTATGGAGAAGAAATATTGAGACCACAGATCAGTTTCCAGCAGAATCAGCTTCAAGGTTATAAACTCATTGATTTATACATTTGGAAATTGTTTGAGAACCAAAATATAGCACACAGTCTCAAATGCAGCCTGCATATTGCCATCTTGGACTAAGTGCTCAGCTCAGAATGTTACTGTTATGCTAATGTGGGGTTGTTCCATTTTTATGAAATGACTGTAGTCTGTTCATTTGTGTTTTGATATCAGCAAGGAAAAGGGGACGGGAGGAAATCTTTAACGTAAACCGGTAGACTGCAGTATGTGTAGGAATGTTTGCACTGGACATACTGGAGCACACGTTTTCTTTAGGTTAGATCACAAGATCACAGGTTTGTCCAAAAGTGTACTTTCAATCATGCATGTTATAAGACAAAAAAAATTCATATTGTAATAATACTCCCCCCCCCCCCCCCTGTTTGTGAAACAATATTTTGGAACAAAATTTAGATATTAGTGACACAAAATGAAAGTACACAAGTCCTGTAACCCAGGATTCTCTTCTCATTGATGCTCCATGAAACAAACTCATTCGCACAAGAGTCCATTCTTATGTGTCCAAAGGGAACTAACTTCACAAAATGAGCCATTATGTTGAAAACAAGGATGTTTGTTTGGGCCGAACAGCATTGTGGTGTGTCTCTCCTTGCAGAAAGATTCCCAGCTCAGCTCACTGGAGGGCAGCACTGTGGACATCAGGCTCCCTGGTGATGGAGGGGAATCTGTGGATCTGGAGATGGAGGAAACGGAAGAGCCAGCAGCCTGCTTCACCGAGGGTAAGGCATCCACTGGACATAAAGGAGCACTGTGAAATACGATGGTGGCCTGCATGGGGAATGGTCTAGCAAACACCTTATGGAGATGCACAAATAATGCACATATTTTTTCTTCCCAAAATTGACCAGTGATATTCTGAAGGCTTTCTCTTTTCCCGTTTATTGGGATGTCAAGGAAGTCCTCTGATACTACAAAAAAATAAAAGAAAACTACAAAAAGTGAGCGGTAAATTCAAACGGGTCACACTATCCAATGAGAAACGGCTCTAACTGCATGTAGTTCTACAGGGGTTTCATACTGTAACTATGGTAATTACACGTGCAAAATAAAGCACATGTTTTAATGCGCTCTTTACATGTTGACCAAGGCTTTATTAAGAGTACCAGAAGCCGTACCTGCATGGCCACATACTGCTTCTGTTACAATGTCCCCCGACTGATGTCTTTTATTGTTGTCAAGAACCCTTTTCTGGCGCTTTTTTTGGTTAATTCCGTTCAGTTTCTCTGTATTAGACGCTCACCAGCTATATTGTTAACTTAGCCTCCAATTTGCTTTCATTGTTGAGAATTCAAGAAGGGTATCATTTTTGATAGCAGTTGGCAGCTATAGACAGGCTATTGTGATTCTGTGTCTGCTGCATCTTTCGGAAAGCTGATATAAAAATAAAAGTAATATTTATGTGAGATTCTGCTTACAACTTGTTTGATTGCTCATTATTCACTTATACAATGATTTATAGCTAAAATGATGGTCTGTTTAAAAAAAACTACGGCTAGAGTAACTTGATCAGACCAAAAGAAATCAAGCTTTTCAGACAGTCTAAAATTGTAGCAGGCCTCCGACCAAATAATGGCCTAGTGTCGCTGCGTCACCATGACAACGTGCCAGCACCACCATGACGGCATGCCAGCACCACCTTGTAGTGAAAAGAGTGACACGTGTTTTTATTTTATCTATGTAATCCATCCTGTGTTATCTAAACGGCCTGTCTTTGTATGACATTAGAACTAGCACATTACTGTGCATTTTTTCATTCATCTTAGACAACTAGGAAAACTGTAAATGTAACTATGATGTGTGGATTTCTCCAGGGAAAGCGAGGATTCGGCTAAATTAATTCAAGTAGAATAAATTTTGCCGAAGCTTAACACGCGCTCCTGACGAATTACCTCAGCATACACCGTATGTCTAGCAGAAGACGTTGCACAACTATTTGACCGCCACATAGGCCTAGTTTGCACAATGCTATGACTGCTTCATCAAGCAGATACAATGCCGTTTGGCTGTTTGGAAAACATCACAATCGTTCCTATTGCCGTGATCAAAACCAAATCAAACTTATACAAGAAATACAATATTATATGCAGCTTTAGCTCAGGCCCATTTCTATCGGAAGCTGCTATAAATAAACATCTCTAGTAGACCTACTACGACTGCTTCAAAGAACATGGAGCCCAGCCTACTAGCCTACTGTCGCATCGAACCACCAAGCCCACACAAAGAAAACATTGTGGGAATAATGACACCAACAAACTCCCCAGTCGAACACCTTCAAACTGCCTCCCAAATAGGTGACAATAAAGCAGCAAGCGAGTGGCTAGAGAAGTTAACTCACCAAAAGCCAGGATTGGAAAGTGTCGCTTGAAATGTTTCCTCGTTGATTCAATTTGCAAGAACTACCAACAGTTAATCTACAACTCTTTACAACTGAGAGACAGTCTTCTGCTATTATTATTTATTTAGTATCATTGAGAGGGGGCGAGGTGTGGCAGAGCCAGAGCGGGGGTTTTCGCGCCACTCGCCTTCTTGAATGTAAAATATTTTTATTCATGAATTTTTAACGCCAAAAGTACATCAGACTCTGAATGTTGGAAAAATGTTGCTATTTTGCAGGGTCAATACAGTGGTCTTAAAATATTGGATTGATTAAAAACTTGCACAGTGGAGCCGTGGAGCGGCTCTCACCCTCCCCCCAACGCGCCGTGGAGCACCACCCCCACCCCGCCCCCCCAACGCGCCGTGGAGCACCACCCCTCCTCCCACCCGCCCCCCCTACGCGCCGCAGAGCACCAAACCCCGTGGAGCACAACCCCTCCCCCCACCCCCCCACGCGCCGTGGAGCACAACCCCTCCCCCAACCCCAACGCCCCGTGGAGCACCACTACCCCCCCCTCCCCGCCCCCCCCTACGCGCCGTGGAGCAGCACCCACCCCCCCAATGCGTCGTGGAGCACCACCTTGTCAGAAAGTCCTAAAGAAGAGCACCATGCAGCATTGGCACTTCATTTACAATACCCCAGTATTAACACAATAAGGATTGGTTTGTTTCAGGCTGTGTGCGTAAATTCCCGTTCTGTGAAGTGAACATCGATGAGGGGAGGGGGAAGATATGGTGGACCTTGAGGAGAACGTGCTATAAGATTGTTGAGCATACTTGGTTCGAGAGCTTCATCATCTTCATGATCCTCTTGAGCAGTGGAGCACTGGTGAGTGGAATGGTGTTATGGGTCTGGTTTTGTACTGGAATGGGTCTGGTTCTGTACCAGAATGGGTCTGGTTCTGTACCAGAATGGGTCCACGTGCAGCTTTCAGATCAGCTACAGATTGGTTTTATGCTTCATTCTTTTAGTCCAGAGATTCTTAAATTAATTTCGAGGGCCTACCCATGTATGCTGTTATTCCATCCTCCCATAATTGCAATTACTGTAGAATAACGGGCTGTTAATTGTTCTTAGCCATGTTTGATGTGCAGTGAGGGATGCATTCTAAAGCTTTCATTTTCTGCAGTGAGTTATGTGGCAAACAATTCCCTTAAGAAGATGTTATTTCTATATTTGATGGATTCTGCATGTTCCTAAATTCTGTAAATTCTATAAGCTTCAGCTTATCCAGAACGCAGCAGCGCGCCTGGTCTTTAACCTCCCCCGACACTCCCATGTCACCCCCCTGCTCATTGACCTCCACTGGCTACCGGTGATGGCTCGCATCAAATTCAAAACATTGGTGCTCGCCTTCCAGGCAGTCCGAGGTTCTGCCCCCCCATACCTCCAAAAACTAATCAGACCCTACACACCTGCCAGATCCCTGCGCTCCGCCTCCTCAGGACGACTGGTACCCCCCCCTCTTCATGCTAGCACCCGGTCTCGACGTCTGTCTGTCCTGGCCCCACGGTGGTGGAATGAGCTCCCCGTGGAGGTCAGAACAGCAGAAAGTCTGACTGCCTTCAAGCGCAGATTGAAGACTCACCTCTTCAAGCTGCACCTCTCTCCACCCCTCCCTACCTCCCTGTGACTATTGTTATTAATGTTGTGTAATTCCCCCCCAAAAAAAAAAAAAAATAAAAAAAAAAAAAAAAAAAAAAAAAAAAAAAAACCCAATCATACTGACTGCGCCTAGTACTTAGATTCATATTTGCCTTTTTAGGGTTGTTTTTAAACGTTCTTGTTCCTAGTTTGAAAATGCACTATGTACGTCGCTCTGGATAAGAGCGTCTGCTAAATGTCTATAATGTAATGTAATGTAAGTGTGGCCACTTTTTAATCAAAAATAATCCCTTCAGGGAAAGTCAGTTGGCTGGATTGAAGACCAATATACTGCGGCAGGTACCAGGACACAGTTTGAGAACCCTTGCTCTAGTTATAATACAGCTTTAATTATGTTAATATATAAGTCCTGAGATCTGTTCATTATAATTTTTAAAAATTTTATTAATATTGGCCTCCATAGTTTCATGTTTCATTGAACAGTTCATGTTGTATGCCTGTTTTTAACCAGTTTAATAATTCAACAGCAGGGCTTTTTGTTCACTAATGTATTTGCAGTATTCCAGTGATAGTCATGGGAATATACTTGTGGGTTTGAACAGGCATTTGAAGACATCTACATTGAGCGATGGACAACTCTTAAGAGCATCCTAGAGTATGCAGACAAAGTTTTCACCTTTATTTTTATCCTGGAAATGCTACTGAAATGGGTGGCCTACGGATTTGTGAAATACTTCACCAATGCCTGGTGTTGGCTGGACTTTCTGATTGTTGATGTATGTACCGTCAGTTTATTTTTAAACCTACCTTTTAAAATATGTAAATTTTGTACAGCACATTTGTAGCTGTTGGCTGTGTGTAGAATCACATTTACTTTAAGATGTATTATTTGTCAAATGCACACTTCAAAGATATATTTATACATATATATATACATATATATACTAGATATCTGTCTATCTGTCTATTTGTTGTGTTTGTCTTTAGCTTGTGTTTGGTGTCCTCAGGTTTCCCTGGTAAGTTTGGTCGCCAATGCCATGGGCTACTCGGACCTGGGCCCCATAAAGTCCCTGAGAACCCTGCGTGCTCTGAGGCCACTGAGAGCTCTGTCACGGTTTGAGGGAATGAGGGTAAGAGTCACCGCAGGCATCTCCATTACCGGAGCGTATGCACTGCCCACCCTCTCAGTACACTTTACACGCCATGTATCATGCCTTTATACATGTACGTATATGCATGACATAGGGAGGTCATAGTCTCATAAGAATGCATATACATTCATAAACATTATAATGCGTTATGCAGGATCTATGCGGATCAATAGCATAGCAGGGCGGCTAGGGGGATTTGTTAGGACATAAAGAGGAGTAGCTGTTGCGATATTCATGTTACATATTGCTTTTATTAAACAGATCCATCCACATATCCTTATAGTTTCAGAAAAGTAAGATGAGGCCATTTTAAACAGAAAATTTAAGGTGTATCTTTTTTATAAGCCAATCGTGTGAAGTCACAGCTTTTTAGTTTTGATTATTGCCATAACTATGTGAAAATAAATCGGATGCGTAGCTGTATGACTCGCATGTGACTCAACAGTCGAGTCTGAAATTGTCAGTCCACACGTGTGTTTAGTACGCCAGTGTGTGGGAATTGGGCGGGGTTTGCTCTCAATCAAAGCCGTGATTGGTACAGAAGGGCATTCCCCGCCCAACCAGTGATTTTTACACCACTCTCCACACAACAGGTACATGTCCTCATATTTCTGCATTGCCAGTACTGTTGGGTTGTTTTCACAAATTAATATGTAAGAATAGTAAGTCTAAAAAATCAGGTCTGAGGAAGAAAAGAAAAGAAATTGAGCATGAAGGATTCTGAACGGAGTCTTATTTTGCCCCTCATAGTTTTTTACTGCATATTTTAAAATTCTAAAACACCAGACAGCTCAATGTCAATAACAGGTCATTGGGTTGACCTGTAATTGGAGGCTTGATGAGTTGTTTTGACAAAGTCAATTTTTAACCCCTTAACTAGCACTGGCCCGTATTTCTATAAGCTATTTTATGATCCCAATGTTATAGCGACAAAGGTTTCTTATTTTGTAAGTCAGTATCAGGATCCTGGCAAAAAACTATAAATTGGGATGACAGGTATGCCATCCGTCAAGTTACGGCTTGGCGGGGCATGCCCCGTACCTATACAGCACCGAGAGCTTGCCCCTTTTCAGGGTTTCCTAAAGAAATAACCACAGACCTACAGACTCTCAGCCTCATTATTATTTGTGCGTACGTTCAGATCTGATCCGACTGCCAGATATGCAGTACATATGGATAGATCACTTTAAGTGTTGTTTCTTTTGACTTGTTTACTGAACTCTATGGAAAAATTAGTCGCGAGAAACAACCCTTCAAGTGATCCATCCATATCTACTCCATAGCTGGCAGCAGAATGATGGTTTGAGGCTCGTTTGATACCGCAAACCCGAGATGACTTACAGCCATTTAGCCAACCATGGGTCCCATACTATTCCCGTGTAATTAACATCTTAATCTAGTCCCACCCCCCAATTCCCATAGAGAACAAATTACACTCCAGAAAGGATATGTTTGGTTGTCAAGTTAATTTTAATTTAAGTTGCAACTTGCTATATGAATAATAATAATACATTTTTTCCATGATGTGCTTTTCACACACCCAAGGCACTGGATGCACACAGATAGAGCAGTCCTTTTTTATTTTCGTATTTTACAATTTTAGTGTAACACAGCTGAATTGCACATTATTTCCACTATAAATGATTGCCATTTTACACTTTCACATGAAACATAGTTTGAATGACCACATTCTGTTCAGATGGTAAGATGGAAAAACCCAGGGCCAAGTTACATTAAATAATTTAGGAAACATTGGGTAGCATTGCTTTGGAATAGAGCTTGTTTAAGTTGTGTGAGCTAAGATTGCCAGTATTGTTTGTTGTAACTTGGCCCCATTTTGATACTTTTAAAGGCAGACCTAGATTTTGCTTGTTTTATTATAGACAGTGTTTTGTATGCGTGAGTGCAATTCTGACTCTTGGAGAACAAACTACTCAGGGTTACCTTACAGGAGACAGCACGATTATGCCTATTGTCAAAGGCCTTCTAGAACAATGACCGCTTTATTTTCGGGCTTGTGTTCCAAAAGATGGTGCTTGAGAAGAGAGCAGTTGACTGCTTACAAAGTTTCAATGTCTTTGAGAAGGTGCAAGGATATTACCAAGATGCATCACCTATTCTATGTAGGCATGCTATATAATAAATATCACCACGGCTACAAAGGCCGGTTAACCAATCAGCCGCAGGACCCCAACTCTCTACACACAAGTGCCATAACCCCTTAAGTCATGAGTATGAATGCATATAAAGGCTCTATAAATGCCGCATAACCCTCAAAAAAATAATTTAATATATTCATACCCTTTGCATTCAGATGCACTTGTGTGTCTCCCTGGCCTTCTTCCGCTGTGTGTGTGTGTGTGTGTGTGTGTGTGTGTGTACACACGAGGGATAGACTAAGGATAACAGAATTTCTAATCAAACCCATTCTCACAGTGTGTGCCCCTACCCCCACTGATGACGTGCATTAGCTAATGCAGAGAGGGGCTTGGCGTGTCCCAGGAGCTTACTGACATAGCAGAAGGCCTGGCTCTGTAGTGCATCTGTGTTCAACACAATTAAGGCTCTGAACCCAATGTCACTCCATCAATGCTTATTTCCAAAAAGGACCGTGTCCAGTGTCGTAATAAAAGCACTAAATACGAGACACAGGGCTTCTTAACGTGCATTTTTAATCATGGCTGTATTCCACTTTAATTTGCTTAATTAGTTTGATTAATGCAATGATTCTATTGATTGTCTTTGTTTGATATGTTTGTTTGTGTGTTGTGGGTCTGCCCCACTGTCTGTCTTTTTTGTTGTTGCTGGTGGTTACAACTGAAGTTCCCTGAAGGGAAAATAAAAATTATTCTATTCTATGTTTATAAATTATGAAAGTCAGTGCTATAATATTGATAGATTATTATGGATTATGCAGCGGGAAACGCATTACAAGGACATATTTTCTGAATTTGACTTTACTATATTTTATCATAACCAATGAAAATGTCGTGGCAAAAACATGTTTTAGTATGACAGAATACTAAATCTGGTTATGAATTACTTTCCTAACCAGATTGCTGTTGTATATTTCCATGCAGGTTGTTGTCAATGCTCTTGTTGGAGCTATTCCCTCCATCATGAATGTGCTCCTGGTGTGCCTTATATTCTGGCTAATATTCAGCATCATGGGGGTCAACCTATTGGCTGGGAAGTATTACCACTGTATCAACACCACCACAAAAGAAGACTTCGAGGTAACAGAAGTCAACAATCAGTCTGATTGTCTATATTTGGAAAAGCAGACAGCAGATGTACGTTGGAGAAATGATAAAATCAACTTTGACAATGTTGGAGCTGGATACCTGGCCTTATTGCAAGTGGTGAGTCGTGGCCTCTACCTGTTCACACTAAACTGCAGGTTGTGATGCACAGTTTAACAGTCTTGATGTTTGTCATGTGATTCAAACATATCCCTTGGTCCTGATTCAATTTCCATTCCAAGTGAGTCTAGTTCTGAGGCTGTTGAAATTGACACTGATATTTTGATGTTGTGCATTTAAGGATGGCACACTGTTGTTTTATATTTCTGATATGGGTATGCGTACTGTATTTGTCTTTCTTTCTGGTTTCTGTTGGTGTTTAAACCATTTTTGCAGAAAACTGTCTTTGTCTGTAGTTCAACGACATTGTTGCACATATAATTGATTCAAACGAACTGCTTTTAAATTGATGTGTAAGATCCATTGGTTGATGTGCCATAATAGCATAGCAAGCCATTTGGACTTTTGTATCTATCAGAATAAAAATGTGTCACTGTGGTCAGTGGTTTCCAGTAACTGACGAGCACTCACTGTGGTCAGTGGTTTCCAGTAACTGACGAGCACTCACTGTGGTCAGTGGTTTCCAGTAACTGACGAGCACTCACTATGGTCAGTGGTTTCCAGTAACTGACGAGCACTCACTGTGGTCAGTGGTTTCCAGTAACTGACAAGCACTCACTGTGGTCAGTGGTTTCCAGTAACTGACGAGCACTCACTGTGGTCAGTGGTTTCCAGTAACTGACGAGCACTCACTGTGGTCAGTGGTTTCCAGTAACTGACGAGCACTCACTGTGGTCAGTGGTTTCCAGTAACTGACGAGCACTCACATACTTTTTGGAAGTGCGGCATTGATCGTTCTTTCTTGGCTGCTAGCAAGGGAATCGTTTTTTTTATTTTCTGAAAGAATGTTCCTCCAAAAATTGTATGGATTTTTAGTAGGGGTCAAGCACCACATGTGCTTCATAATTTTATTTTCCCACTGTGATGACAATGCATTCTTCTGTTGAAACAAGGGGAAAATTGATAATTTAAATAAAGTAAGTTGCAAGCCAGCTTTGAAGTGCTTATCTCCCTCCACTTACATTTTGAATGCGCAAATGAATGCACACTTTTTTTTAGCTGATTACTGATATTTTTGGAAATATCCAGGTGCTAGAGATTGATTCTGTTGCATCGTGACGTTTAATCGCAATGCGCAGAATCATAAAGGAAGAGTAGTGTATTTTTGCTAACTAGTGACATGGTGGTGAAACGTAGGCTATTGCAGTTGTAACTTACTATTGGCTGTTGTAAAGAATGTGTGACGGTGCCAGGAAATGTGATTGGTTCACATTTGGTTCATCTGGATACACCCTTCCACTATAAATTAGCTTTTTTTACAGCACCCATTCTCTGTTCTCTCTGGGAGATAGATAGCTTGGTGCAGTGACCACAGGGGCACCGGTTGAAAAAGAAAGTTCTGCTTGCATGTACTTACTGATAGCATAGGTGTCAACCCATACGGTTTGCCCGTATGAAATACGGATTTTACACCTTTTTCGAAGGCATACGGGAGTATAAGGTTATGATACGGGAAATGTAGTTTAATGTGTTGTTTTTTTTAAACGTTTTCCAACATAGTTAATTAAATCGCAGCAATCACATTTTTTTTCTCCCTCCCGCTATTTTCTCGAGTTCTGAGGCTGAGCAAGTAGCAGGACTGATCTAGAAGTGCACTTCATGATAACGAACTACAAAGACACAGTATCCCACAAGATACCTCACAACTAATGTTAGTTAACTTAGCTAACAGTACAGTTAAATGGTTATGACTGGACAATGTTCATGTTTAAGCAGTTTTGACTGAAATTATATAATGTTCTGTGACGTTTTAATGTGCCTATATGACTCATCAGCGAAGCTACTACAAGTTTCATTGTAAATTAATTAATGGCTAACTTAGCAGTCTTTAATAACGTTAACTGAAACGTTAAAAAATACAGTGGTCACTCTGAAACAGCCTGTTGAGTTACCCAGGAGGCAAGAACCAGGAATGTATCCCTTTGCAGAATTGCAACAGACTGTGGCGCTTCTCATCATAGCCACTGCAAGCCAATATAAATGTACCATATAAATATACCCATGTAAACATGAGACTGCATTAGGGGTGTGAATCTTTCCCTCTCAGAAGATTGGATACACATCTTGATACATGAGATTTCATTTCAAAGGGGCGGCACGGGGGTTCAGTGGTTAGCACTGTCCCCTCACGACAAGAAGGTACCGAGTTCGAATCGCGGCCGAGAGTCTTTCTGTGTGGATGTTTGCATGTTCTCCACGTGGGTTTCCTCCGGGTACTCCCTCCCACAGTCCAAAGCCATGCGGGTTAGGCTAATTGGAGACTCTAAATTGCCAATAGGTATGAGTGTGTTAGTGAATGTTTTGTGTCCCCTGTGATGGATTGCTAACCTGTAAAGGTTGTATTCCTGCCTCTCACCCAATGCATGCTGGGATAGCATGCTGACAAATGTCTTTCTCTCCGCACCTAGGCAACTTTCAAAGGTTGGATGCCAATCATGTATTCAGCTGTGGATTCCCGTAAGGTAGGTGTTCTTGTAATCATAATAACTACATTCATTATTTTTCTTGTAGATGTGCAATGCACTTTCCAGACATTTTAAAAGAAAGTGAAACAATAATAATCTTCATAATTTAGGTCATAATAAAGTGCACAAATGCAAAGAAACTTTGGAAAAATGCAAAAACAAAAAGATTTTGTTTAGTTTGCAATGAAATATGAGAGCTACATATGTGAAACAGGTAAAACTGTACATTTTCTGAATCATAAACTCAGTGTCCACAAGTGTCCAAAATCTGAGGGTGATAGGCAGAACTCCTAAAGATCTATGATGCAAAATATAGGCAGTGTAGCCTGTTGTTCCTTCGTGTCTCCAAATATATCCAAAATGGCTAAATTGTGCACTGCTGTAAATCATAAAAATATCATATATTTAACTACAAATCAACTATTTTGGCTCATAAAACTCACGTTTGCACCATTTTCAAGTGGGAATTACTACCTTTTCATCAGTATAGGGGGGATGGATATCTATGGGTCCAAAATTATAAAGAATATACACATTCATACTCACTCCAAGGAAAATGTTACATTCATCTAACATATATGCACGGTAAATTTGAATGGGTATTTTTCATGCCCTACGTGACAAGTATTGCCCAGGGACATACTAATATGGCATAGTGTATATTATGCACATAATAACAATGTCATAACATATGGCAGAACCACTCCCAAAATCTGTGTAAGCAGGCGAGGATTTTCTCTTGCCTTGCTGACAAAAATATCAGAAAACAACTATTACGTCTCGGCGAGTGAATGTACATTCTAAGTTGTTTTTGCGTAAAACTAAAATGAAAAAAACTAGAAATTTGGTTACGCCCGGCTGTAATTTATCGTTCAAAGCGTCCAATAAGACATTGCAAACACCATTGCTACAAGGCAATAATGTGCTATATTGGGAATGAACTGGAATGAATGAGATGGGTTTGCAGAGTGTGGGGGGCATTATACATCGACGTTTCAGATCGTGTAATAGCGTTATAAAGTGTTGTTTATTTCTCACACGGATTGTTCCAGACAATAAATGACCACTGAATTTTGAAAGGGACATCTCTATGTGTAAAACCAATGGTAGGATTGGATATTTATCTTATATTTAGTTGCAGATATTGATAGTAGAATGACGTGGTATAAATACACAATAATTTCACGTTTATTTTGCATTTGAGTCAGCAGGGCTTTTCACAGCTTTTTTGGCATACGATCGGGCTATTGTTGGGTTTATCTTGTTGCTATGACGAAATATCAATTTTGTGTGATGAAGAAATATATTTATGAACTCACACATGGACGCTATTGTCCACTATGTCACACATGGGTGGGTATAGTTGCAGGCGAGACTGGGTGGGGGGTTGCTTGTTAAATGGACTTGCTACGGGACAATTGCGTCACAAAGGGTACATCCCAATACTCCAAAAATGCAACCCCCTCCTCTACTCCGTGCCCCGGAAACCGATCTTTGTGTTTTAATCTAATGTCACTGATTCCTGAATGACATACAAATGGTTACATATTCATTAATGTCTCGACGCAAACCGCAATGTCAGGCACATTGTATACTGTGCATGCAAAATGTATATCTGAGTTGAGAAAGATCTTGGCGCCGGCACCATGGCAACGAGGGGGTCTGCTTGAAGGGGTTAAATGATAGGCAAAGCTGAATATCATCAGTAAAAAGGGAAATTAGATTTGGTTGCATATGATGTGGCCAAGAACAAACATATAATTGGAAAATAATATTGAACAGAATTGAGGGATCCCACAAGGGAGGGAAACACAAAATCCGCAACAGAGACTGAAAACAGTCAGACAAGATTTTTATAATCACGAGTAATGTGAGACTCTTGAGGGGGAAATTATTGGTTTTACTATAATGTTTTACTATTTGTTTATGCTTGTAAAACATGTAATTGCTTGTCTTTTCTTTATGCATTTTAGCAACATGAACAACCTGAATATGAAATTAGCTGGAAAATGTACTTCTACTTTGTCATATTCATCATTTTTGGAGCCTTCTTTACTCTGAATCTGTTCATCGGTGTTATCATCGACAACTTCAACCAGCAAAAGAGAAAGATAAGTATTTTATTTTGCTTGTTTGAAGAAGAAATCCATTGCCTGGGAAATAACTTACATTGTGAGAATATCTCCGATCTAATAATTAGACCCAAATATAGATGCAAGCATACATTAAGGGATCGAAGCCCTGGTGTGAAAACATAATCTCGCAATAAAATATTCCCTACTTTTGGGAATATGAGTAGCCTGTGGTTAGACATGGAACCGTGACTTCTTGGTTACAAAAACAGCTCCGTCACCACAACACCGTTCTCAGCTCTCTCACCACAACACCGTTCTCAGCTCTCTCACCACAACACCGTTCTCAGCTCTCTCACCACAACACCGTTCTCAGCTCTCTCACCACAACACCGTTCTCAGCTCTCTCACAACACCGTTCACAGCTCTCTCACCACAACAACGTTCTCAGCTCTCTCACCACAACACCGTTCTCAGCTCTCTCACCACAACACCGTTCTCAGCTCTCTCACCACAACACCGTTCTCAGCTCTCTCACCACAACACCGTTCTCAGCTCTCTCACCACAACACCGTTCACAGCTCTCACCACAACACCGTTCTCAGCTCTCTCACCACAACACCGTTCTCAGCTCTCTCACAACACCGTTCTCAGCTCTCTCACCACAACACCGTTCTCAGCTCTCTCACAACACCGTTCACAGCTCTCTCACCACAACACCGTTCTCAGCTCTCTCACAACACCGTTCACAGCTCTCTCACCACAACACCGTTCTCAGCTCTCTCACCACAACACCGTTCACAGCTCTCTCACCACAACACCGTTCTCAGCTCTCTCACCACAACACCGTTCACAGCTCTCACCACAACACCGTTCTCAGCTCTCTCACCACAACACCGTTCTCAGCTCTCTCACCACAACACCGTTCTCAGCTCCCTCACCACAACACCGTTCTCAGCTCTCTCACCACAACACCGTTCTCAGCTCTCTCACCACAACACCGTTCTCAGCTCTCTCACCACAACACCGTTCTCAGCTCCCTCACCACAACACCGTTCTCAGCTCTCTCACCACAACACCGTTCTCAGCTCTCTCACCACAACACCGTTCTCAGCTCTCTCACCACAACACCGTTCTCAGCTCTCTCACCACAACACCGTTCTCAGCTCCCTCACCACAACACCGTTCTCAGCTCCAGGACAAGCGCAGGAACATGTGTACCAAATTCCAATCTCTGGATGCATACTGATAGCTTGTCATGACATTTCCAACATTAGTTTTTGCAAATCTGCTGTCGTGTCAACTTGACATAACTCAGCATAAGAGTTTCCTCCCTTCCAGTTCCAGTGTCAAGGATGTTTCAGGCCATACTATAGAGGCAATTGTAATTAGTAAAAGTGATATTCTGTCACACTGCTTCAGCTGGAAATGGATTGTGAGAAAGAAACCACTTCTGTTTCTGCACCTGACCATGTATTGCTCATGGGAGGGCAAGTATCTTCATCCACACAGCAGGGGAAGTGAGCTTCCTGACCATGTATTGCTCATGGGAGGGCAAGTATCTTCATCCACACAGCAGGGGAAGTGCGCTTATTTCATATCAGCCGACACTAGCCAGGCGCACAATTCAATCTCCATAGCCTTTAGAAATGTTTTGTGTGTGATTGTGATAGCATTATCTTTGATTTTCACTCTTACATTCCATTCAGCACTGCAGTATCAAACTCATAGTTCCAGCGAACAGTTGATTATAACTATTTTTTTCCCTCCTTTACTTTGGCGGTCAGGATATCTTTATGACAGAAGAGCAGAAGAAATATTACAATGCTATGAAGAAGCTTGGATCTAAGAAACCTCAGAAGCCTATCCCAAGGCCTGCCGTATGTAATCATTCCATATGTCATATAAATGAACATTAAAAGATAATATCCGTAATGGCCTCTTATAGAAATAAATGATTAAAGTTATTAAACATATTGAAAATTTTAAAAATTATAATAATTTTAATGAGTTAATCTCTATCAATTGTGGTTTGTTACTTTTTGATTTTGTATCTTCCTTCCAGAACAAGTTCCAAGGATTTGTCTTTGATCTCATTATGAAGCAAGCCTTTGACATTTTTATTATGGCTCTTATAATACTCAACATGGTCACCATGATGGTGGAGGAAGACAACCAGACCAAAGAGACGAAGAAAAACCTTTATAGTATTAATGTAGTCTTCATCATCCTTTTCACCACAGAGTGTGTGCTGAAGATGTTTTCTCTTCGCCATTATTATTTCACCATTGGATGGAATGTATTTGACTTTGTTGTGGTCATTGTCTCAATAATTGGTAAGAATGCATAATTACATTAGTTGTTTTTATATAATGGACATGTATTGAAGCTCGCACTGCATTTTTTAATGAATTTTTTCCACTAAAATTATGAAACAACTGTTACTCATTTTTAAAATAAATATGGTAACATGAAAACGTGTTATCATTGGTCTAATTGCCTTTATTTCTTTGCAGGTATGTTTCTTTCAGAAGTGATTGAAAAGTATTTTGTCTCACCAACTTTATTCAGAGTCATTCGACTAGCCAGAATCGGACGCGTCCTACGTCTCATAAAGGGTGCCAAGGGAATCCGTACACTTTTGTTTGCCTTGATGATGTCACTTCCTGCTTTGTTCAATATTGGTCTACTGCTTTTTTTAGTCATGTTTATCTATGCCATTTTTGGCATGTCTAAATTTGCCTATGTGAAGAAGGAGGATGGAATCGATGACATGTTCAACTTTGAAACGTTTGGAAACAGCATCCTCTGCCTGTTCCAGGTCACTACATCAGCAGGTTGGGATGGCCTTCTGTCTCCCATTCTCAACACGGGTCTTGACTGTGACAAGAATTTTGCGCACCCTGGAAGCAAT
This sequence comes from Ilyophis sp. 1 JC-2022, assembly GCA_022702515.1. Classification (NCBI taxonomy): domain Eukaryota; kingdom Metazoa; phylum Chordata; class Actinopteri; order Anguilliformes; family Synaphobranchidae; genus Ilyophis; species Ilyophis sp. 1 JC-2022. The sequence goes on from CM040398.1 coordinate 34,297,577, forward strand.
GTGAAGGGAAACTGTGGGAGCCCTGCTGTGGGCATTATCTTCTTTGTGAGCTACCTAATTATAAGTTTTCTGATTGTGGTCAACATGTACATCGCTGTCATCCTGGAGAACTTTAGTGTGGCGACGGAGGAGAGCGCGGAACCACTGAGCGAGGACGACTTTGAGATGTTCTACGAGGTGTGGGAGAGGTTTGACCCTCAGGCCTCTCAGTTCATCGGATACGACAAGCTTTCAGATTTCTCAGACTCCTTGGCTCCCCCGCTGCGCATTTCCAAACCCAACAACGTCCAGCTGATGGCTATGGACCTGCCCATGGTCAGTGGAGAGCGCATCCACTGTCTGGACATCCTGTTCGCCTTCACCAAGCGCGTCCTTGGGGAAGATGGGGAGATGGATGGCCTCCGCGGGCAGATGGAGGAGCGCTTCATGGCGTCCAACCCTTCCAAGGTGTCTTACGAGCCAATCACCACCACTCTGCGCCGCAAGCAGGAAGAATTGTCCGCCACCGTCATACAAAGGTCCTACAGACGGTACCGCCTTATGCGACCTAGGAGAGCGGCTGCTCCAACGGCCGGTCCTCCGTCGTACGACAGCGTCATAAACCTCGACAAAGACAAATACGAGGAGGACGACACGGAGAAAGAGGACAAAGGAAAAGATATATGGGAGGATGAGAAAATGAAGGAAGATTGAGGTGAAAATTCAGTTTTCATTCACGTTGTTTACAGCCTTCCAGGGTAACCTGAAATGAACTCTATTGGTCTGCATACTGTATCTATGCCAAACTTATTATGCTTACTGAATTTAAGGCCTAGGCACACTCGGAACCAAAATGCACAATTTGACTTTTATGTTGGGTGTTGGTGTAGTCAGAAACACGCAAGAATACCGTTAGTCATTCTAGGTATATTATGACAGAAGTTTTTTTTCTGTTAAATGAGTGAGGGGTTGGACATGGCATCCAAGCCCTCCCTGGTTGGACGCCATTTTCTGAAATGTGTAGACATTCTGTTCTGAGTTAACCCCCACCTCAACCTCAGCTGCAAAATAACTGCAAGATGGCTCATTTTCCTTCAATTTAAGTTGCCAGTTTAATTAAAAACATCCAAAAAGATATAGGAATTGTGCAAGCTGCCATTAATGTACTTTCTGCCTAGAATGGATCATAGAAAGGTCCTGTATGAGAAGTGGCGAGTTTCTGTGCTGTATGCGCATCTCAGTCGGATATATTGAGACACGCATACCTTACCCTAACCCACCAAACCTTAAAAGAACAAACGGGTTGCTAGGAAGCACTTCAGCGGTTATTGTAACATTTCGACGATTGCACCAACAAAAACATTGAAATGTGTTTTGCAGACTTCAAAAACTTTTGTATTTTTTTTTTGCATGGAAGCATGCACGCCCATAGTCTTGCATGAAGGACCAAACTGTCATATAAGGGAGTTTGCTTAAATCCTCGAGTATTTCAGAGAAATTGAGGTGCTTTCCAACTTTGCCTTTTGTTTTATCAGTATTTGAGGAGGTTACCCAAAATCATACATACTAAGATGGTTTCAGATCAACCAGCAGTTTCTCCAGACAAACATTTTATTTTAAATAAATTTATCCATAAAGATTAAACCCACAGTATTCAACGTCTCAGCATGATGTCACCTGTAATGTAGTGAAACTGTATACATTTATTTTCATTCAGGAGTATGTCTGATAAAGCAAACGCCCTTGACATAGTATAATATGTATCTGCTCTTCCAGTGTACAAATTAAGGTAATATTGTTTATCCCGCGCACCTGGTGGAGTCTTTCTCTGATGTAATATTGTTTATCCCGCGCACCTGGTGGAGTCTTTCTCTGATGTAATATTGTTTATCCCGCGCACCTGGTGGAGTCTCTGATGTAATATTGTTTATCCCGTGCACCTGGTGGAGTCTTTCTCTGATGTAATATTGTTTATCCCGTGCACCTGGTGGAGTCTTTCTATTGTTTACTTTTTCTCTTTTTACTATTTTTTTTTTTTAAACAATCTAGTTTGTATTTTTTTTTTATTTTTTTTTAGTATAACTGGGAAGTCTTTATTTTCATCTCATTACATTTATTTATTTTACCTCAACAACTGAAAAATCTTCAGTTGCGTTTGTTTTCTTGTCCTCTTAGTGAACAGGTAAAACAAAGCATCCGGCTGAACCTGCAAGGTCTTTAGTGGTGATATTTCTCTTCAGCTCTTTATACATATTGTAATACAGTTCACTCATTTCATTTATTTTTGTAAGGAAAGTACTGTAAATATAGAATCATCGGCACTTTGGTGTTTTAGGATCCACTGTAGTTTTTTCATTGGGTAATTTTCATTATGTCTTTGGTATATTTCTTTGTATTCAAAGCTGGGGCCAGTTGACTGTTTACTTAATTGTATTGATGGTGGCAGCAGGTGAATGAATAGGTGAGATTAGTTACATATTCAGTCGATATTTCTTAATACCTCCCTGTATTTGTTCATATTGTTCATGTCTAGAAGACCTAGAAAATTTTTTTAAACTAATTTTCAACAGCAAGTGAGGATCTGTAGTTTATTTTATATTGAACTTATAACCCACACACACACACGCACATTTAATTTACATGTGGAAGCATTCAATTCATAACATTTTTATGTTTGTACAGTGAACAATTGATGTACTGCATGCAGAATTTTTCTATTATCTACTGGAACCTCCCCCCCACTCTCCCCCATCCAGAAAATAAATAAATGAAGACTACTAGTTTATTGTACCCTGGGGATTGTCTAATTTTTTATTCTTATGTATTTTCTCTAATTATTAAAACGCCACTGACCAAATTTGAAGTTTTGATTGACATGATGTATATTCATTGTTATTATTTATGTATTTGTCTATATGACTTAAATAGTATAGGTTTGCATCATGGGTAATGGGTAATATTCAATAAAATTGTTAAAACCAAAATGTCTTTGTATTCAAGTTCATTACATTGAAATGTGTAAAAGCTACAAAATGGCTGATGTCTATCGCAGGTATTTTTCACAAGCTTCTCAGGTTTGCCTATGAGAGAGGGCACCACTGAAGAGGGATACTCATTAACGTTGATGCAAATGCCAGGGGGGCTGAGTCCGAGCCGGGCGAGTCCAGGCAGGGTGAGTCCGAGCCGGGCGAGTCCAGGCAGGGTGAGTCCGAGCCGGGCGAGTCCAGGCAGGGTGAGTCCGAGCCGGGCGGCAGTCTTGTGCTCACTGTTATAGTATCAACTGTAGTACGCACTTATTTCCCCCATCTGGTAAAAGAATACAAATAGGTTTTTACAAATTATCTTTCCCACATCTCATGTCATCTATGTTAAGATGTTCTTGTAATCTTTTTTTATGTCAGCCAGACTAAAAAACCTCCAGTCTCCAACAGCCATTTCCTATTGCCAAACATACAGTAGCCATGCCCACTTCAGAATTTATATTTGGGGAAGGTAGCGCCAGAGGGTCTTAATTAATATTTATTAATAACTCGACTTGTGCACTCGTCTCCTGTGATTGGCTGTTGCAGTCAGCCGTTACTCTTAGGCTATGCATTTTCTCATTTGGTTTTGGGAGCTTCCCTGATGTATACATGTGTGTACTATGCCCCCCAATGCAATTGTATTTCTATCGTTGTTCATTTTGCTATTCTGTATACCATGTAGTGGACTTGACTTGCTGAATAATTGATTGTGTAATGAGAGCAATTAAATGTTCTGGCACATTCCATTTGTGGTATCTGCCACTCACTGGTCATGGGGGCGGTGCACACTACCAATTGAAAGCGGTTCCTCATGCATTTCCTGAATACGCTGCGCTTCCTGTTTGCCATTCCAGCACTCCCTTGAGAACGGCTCTGCCGAAACATTGGATTTTGTGCTGGCAGAGAAAATAGAAAAGGGAACGGCAAAACAAAAAAAACTAAAAAGAATGGCCAGTCACCACCCTTCATGATGTTCTCCTTCATGATGTATGTGCTTTCAGAGTGCTACTCCCTGTCCCTGCCCCCGCACTCTCATCACTTCCTGCTCTGCTCCTGATTGCAAGGAGCCGTTATGAAAGATCGGGGTGTGGGCCTGCCACTTTGCTTTCGCACTATACAGGTTCTCAATTTTGCTGCAAGTATTAAGTTGTACGTGCGATCGATTATCGGCTAAATCAGTCTGTTTTTTTTAAATTATTTTTAAACAAGTTTCAAATTAGGCACTGAAAGACCTTTCTGAAAGATTCACTTTGTTTTTCAACTACATTTTTTATTTTTCTCTGAGACAGAATATTTAAGTATGAAACTATTTGAAGACCAAAATTGACATACTCGTCCTTAAATGATGGACAAAGAGACATTTAACATTTGTATTCCCCTGGGTAACCTCAGAATCACCTGACATTGCAATCCTTCACCGGGTGTCACTGTATTCTACACCCCCCTTTAAGATTGCTTTGTAATTGGTCACTTAGCCTGAGACAACTAACAAAAGTATGCACAATATATCCAATCCCTAAAGACAGACCGGAGCACTTACCGTCTGCAGTCAGAGTACTGTCATCGTTTAGTTTGCTATTGGAAGGCCTCATAAGTGGCTACATCAGGGAATACATGGAGAAAAATTGATTTGATGATAATCTGTCAAAATGAACAGTGCAAAGAGCATTTAACTGCAGCAAGAGCTGAACGCTGGCTAATGAACGCATTGCATCCACTGGTGAGGCTGAGCTAATGAACGCATTGCATCCACTGGTGAGGCTGAGCTAATGAACGCATTGCATCCACTGGTGAGGCTGAGCTAATGAACGCATTGCATCCACTGGTGAGGCTGAGCTAATGAGCGCATTGCATCCACTGGTGACGCTGAGCTAATGACCGCATAGCATCCACTGGTGAGGCTGTGCTAATGACCGCATAGCATCCACTGGTGAGGCTGAGCTAATGAACGCATTGCATCCACTGGTGAGGCTGAGCTAATGAACGCATTGCATCCACTGGTGAGGCTGTGCTAATGACCGCATAGCATCCACTGGTGAGGCTGTGCTAATGACCGCATAGCATCCACTGGTGAGGCTGAGCTAATGAGCGCATTGCATCCACTGGTGAGGCTGAGCTAATGACCGCATAGCATCCACTGGTGAGGCTGTGCTAATGACCGCATAGCATCCACTGGTGAGGCTGAGCTAATGAGCGCATTGCATCCACTGGTGAGGCTGAGCTAACGAGCGCATTGCATCCACTGGTGAGGCTGAGCTAATGAGCGCATTGCATCCACTGGTGAGGCTGAGCTAACGAGCGCATTGCATCCACTGGTGAGGCTGAGCTAATGAGCGCATTGCATCCACTGGTGAGGCTGAGCTAATGAGCGCATTGCATCCACTGGTGAGGCTGAGCTAATGAACGCATTGCATCCACTGGTGAGGCTGAGCTAATGAACGCATTGCATCCACTGGTGAGGCTGGTTAATGAGCGCATTGCATCCACTGGTGAGGCTGAGCTAATGAGCGCATTGCATCCACTGGTGAGGCTGAGCTAATGAGCGCATTGCATCCACTGGTGAGGCTGTGCTAATGAGCGCATTGCATCCACTGGTGAACGCTGGTTAATGAGCGCATAGCATCCACTGGTGAGGCTGGTTAGTGAACGCATTGCATCCACTGGTGAGGCTGAGCTAATGAACGCATTGCATCCACTGGTGAGGCTGAGCTAATGAGCGCATAGCATCCACTGGTGAGGCTGGTTAATGAACGCATTGCATCCACTGGTGAGGCTGAGCTAATGAACGCATTGCATCCACTGGTGAGGCTGTGCTAATGAGCGCATTGCATCCACTGGTGAACGCTGGTTAATGAGCGCATAGCATCCACTGGTGAGGCTGGTTAATGAACGCATTGCATCCACTGGTGAGGGTCATTTAGCTTCTTGATTTCAGACAAAGTTTTGACCTCGATGAAGTACTGCAATGTTGATCCTCTCAATGGGCTCAATTGTTCTGCATAAAGTTGGTAGAAGTTCTACTTGATGGAAAGAAAGCAATAAAGGTATGTTAGTGGACCTAACATCATTTCCTTTGATGCAGAGTACCACAAGGCAGTTGTTGCCTTGGACCACTCCCATGCAAAACTTTCACTAACTACCTTCTTTGTTTTAATCTAAGTCTGTTTGTATGTTCACAAGCGAGCAGACTTCATTTAAGTTTAAAAGATCAAACGGTGGGTTAAAACAACTTTTAGCTCAGCACAATGGGATATGTTAAAACTTAAAGCAAAAAAGACATTTTAAAATTAAAAAATGACTACAGGAGGCAAGGTTGACTTCAGCTGTCTGTTAGAAAGTGCATCATAACCATTACAAACGGTACCTTCAGTGAGGGAAAATGACTAATTGTACAGGCTCCTGTCCCCAGTGACTATCCCAACATAATTGCAAAGGCATTAGGCACAGTGTCTCTTTCCAGTTATCCATTTTTATGACTCTTCCGCTCTGGTTTCAACGAGGCCACAATACGCATTATCACCACCACAGAGCCAGCACAGCTTCACTTAAAGTGTCCATTTCTCATGGACACCCTCAAATCAAACGAGCACTCAGCGCTAAATGCTGCATCTTCTGAAAGCAGAATTAATGCCTGTTAAACGGTACTAAGTACTAAATGGTACTCTTATTCTCTCACTTTCTCACCCCCCTCCCCCCTCCCCCCCTCTCTTTCTCTCTCTCTCTTTCTCTCTCTCTATCTCATGCAGTTGTGGGCTCCCTCTCCCAATGTCCTTTCAATTCAGAATACAGGACTGATTTCAAATACAAACCAGTAAGTATTTCCAAAGCATAAGACAATTATTGACACATGATCACAATAACTGAATTAAGGAGGTGATGATTTCTTTCCTTCCCAAAGTACCAGTTTCTAAAGAATCCTTTTTAAATATAAATGCCTGAGCCTTTTAAAATAGGCAACACACTAACTGGGCTCAGTGAAGTGAAAAATGTTTGTCATAAAACATTGTCAACGTTTTTTGTATCAAGGGTTTTTGTATCAATGTAACTAATCAGACCCCATATTTTTCTGCCATATAATATTATCACTGATTTTAATGGTAAATGTTCCAATGATTAAGAATATTTTCATCCAAATGTTAATTGTTATATGTATTTAAAAATGTGTTTTAATGTCAGAATGGTCTGAGGGCTTTCAGCTTATTCACAAATAATCTGCAGGAGACACATTTGAGGTAATTCAATTGTTTGCCACGTGAGACTCTGGGTTGCATTTTTCCATCATTAGGGCAAATTCATTCATGTAAATGTAGAATAATAATGATGAGACAAGCAGCCATCCTGTCACATTTAATGACCCTGATTGGAGAATTTAGTTTGTTGTTTCCTCTTCTTAATTGCACAGTGATTTCCTGTGTGCGTCAGTTTTATTACATCACAGATTCTTCCCCCTACACCCACTTCATATACATTTTTACTGGAATCTATCTTGCCAGAATGAATCAAACACTTTTACCAGTACACTTATATGAATATATAATAAGGCAATGAAGCATTTTATTATTTTTTCAGTTAGCATGTCTTTCGATTAGGGTATGTGCAGTGTAAATATGAATAGTTCAGCTAGTATTGCTCTGATTGGTAAAAAAGGAACCAAACTTTTTAACACTGCTCATTATGGTTAACAATTTAGTCATTGAGTCGCCACTTTTAGCCAAAAGATTTTATATAAACATTGCGGTGTAATTTGAAAAGGTGAATCTGCCTGGTCCCCTGACTGGGAAAGGTCCAGCATCAAGGAGGATGAGATCAGAAAAGAGCCTGGGTAGTCTACTGGCAGGACGATGCTGAGTTCTGGTTGGGGTGTATGATGTGATCATTATCTTGCGACGTGAGAATTACAGACTTCCAAGTGACATTTTTGTTGAAAATGAGTTATATACACAAATGCTGTATCTATCATTCTTTAGATGTGTGGGGTGTTAAAAATGGGGAAAAAAGTATAAAGTCTGGGTGTAATTCCAGTTTTGAGGAAGTTTTAAGTGATAAAACCAATGAACTGACGAGAACTTTTAAGGCTCAGTATTCCAGAGCTGTATAACAGAGCAGAGCAGATAGAACTGTGATAGGGTGGGTCAGTACTGGTCAGTGAATGGCATACCCAACAGAAGCTAGAGAAATTTAATTTTGGACCTAGCGGGCAGCAGTATTCTAGTCCAGTTGCAGTGGCCTGATGACACAGCCCAATAAGCCTATCAGCAAGGCATTGCAGTTAGTCTAGACAGCCTTTGCTGAAAAACGGAGATAACGGATGTGGCCTGAGATTCCCGCATCCGGTTCCGCTTCCCCGATTTCCATCTCTGCTTTGTTGCTCTATTTTTATTCATTCCCCGGTGAAACAAAAAGACTGAAAAATGTATATAGCTGGGAAGCTATTTTAAAAAGTAATTAAAGAGACGTGCATCATTCACAAAATTGACGTTTTTGAAGCCAATACAGCACCTTAGCATAAAAAATCTCATTGCCAAAAGAGACGTTCTCGCATGCAACCTATTGCAAAACACCTGCTTTCCTACAATTGGTCAATTGAAGCAGCTGACCAAAGAGCACCGCCCCCGAGCTGTAAACGTATCTCCATTTTGCCAGGCTTTCCTCTTTTTGGAGGAAAGGCTGAGCTCGCGAGGTTAATTACAGTCGTCCAGATGAGACATTATGAGAGCTTGTACAAGTAGCTGTGTAGCATATTGCGTGTGAAAGGGGTGGATTCTCTCTCTCTCTCTCTGTTGGATCCTTCCAAAAACTTTTTTTATTTTTTTATTTAACAAAACCAAAATTTTAAAAAGCATGTCACTGTCAAATTAATTATGGTGCTCATTGTATGAGTAGTTTGTGGTGTATTCTACTTGTGGTGTCCCTAGTGCAAAATTGTGTTTGATTTTCTGAGATCTGGATCTTTTCTCGAAAATTATTATTTTTGTCTTTTTAAAATTTACTGCAAGGGCCCAGGTCTTGCAGTATTGCTGCAGTAAATCTAGTTTCTGCTGCAGCCCCTGTTTTGTGGGCAACAGCCGAACCAGATCGTTTGTGTAAAGCAAAAATTTGACTTCATTGTCCAGTATAGTGAGACCAGGGGCAGATGATTGTTCCAAAGCTGTGGCCAGTTAATTCATATAAATGTTAAAAGTGTTGGGCTCAGACTGCAGCCCTGTCTCACTCCACACCCCTGATTGAAAAATTTTGTTTGTTTTGGATTCTTGTATCATAAATACAAGAATCTTCCCCAGATTACTGCTCGCACAAATGCCTCGGTAGTTGTTAGGGTCAAATTTGTCTCCGCTTTTAAAAATGGGTGTTATGAGTCCTTGATTCCAGATGTCAGGAAAATAGCCTACACTCAGAACCAAATTGAAGAGTTTTATAATGGCCATCTGTTTCATCAGTATGTATCAGCGTCTCATTTAAAATGCCGTCTGGTCCGCAGGCTTTATTGGGCTGCAGGCCCTGTAGTTTCTGTTCTGTAACGGGGAGTCCAAAGGGTTCTGCTTGTTTTTTATGGCTATAGTTTTTTCATTTTTTGCAAATGCTTTTTGTTCTGGGTTTTTCATAAATGTACTATAAAGTTTCTCAAAATTGTTCCTCCATATTTGCCCAGTTCTTCATGTTTGGGTTTGTTAAGGGAATTAAAGTTATCCCAGATTTTAAGTTTTTCAAAAATTTATATGATTCACTGCCAGGTCTATTCTTTATTGTGAGGATAAGTGGAAACCAGAAAGGTGTCCAAGATTGATTGTATTTCTTGGTCTTTAATTTCTTTCTGGTACTCTTCTGTGCTGTTTTGGGCCCATCTGTAAGATTTGTGAATGTTGTACAGCTTACTGGGCTGTGTGGCTGTGTTGTTAGTTTCTGTCCATTTTAGATACACAGTAATTTGGCTGTGATGTGACAGAGGGGTTAGTGGCCTGACTGTGAAGGCTCTGAAAGAGAATGGATCCATATCTGTGATCACATAGTCAACAGTGCTGTTGCCAAGAGGTGAGCTGTAGGTGTATCTCCCATAAGAGTCCCCTCTTAATCTACCATTGACAAAGTACAGACCCAGTCCCCTCTTAAGCTACCATTGACGAAGTACAGACCCAGTCCTCAACAGAGCTGCAAGAGTTGTTTCCCACTTTTGTTAGATGATTTGTCATAATTATTTCTGTGGGAATAAATGGGGAAATTAAGGTGGTTCTGGCCAATGATGTGGTTGTCGCCATGTGTTGTTCTTCTGTCCTGGCATTTAGATCAGCACAGATCAGCACATTGCCCTGGGCCTGGAAATGGCAGATCTCCTGTTCTATGTTAGTAAAGCTGTCCTCTTTAAAATAAGGAGATTCCGAGGAAGGGCTATAAATAGCACAGAGGAAAATACTATTTCTTGTGGGGATGATTTACTCGTTAATTTTTAATCACATGTGATATTCCCCTTTTTTGACCATTTGTATTGATTGTATTAGCTCTGATTTCAACCAAATTAATATTTCCCCTGAGTTCCTGCCTTGGGTAACAGTGTTACATTTTAGCCTGGATTCTGACGGTGTGGGTAAAATGGGGGGTTGTCATTGATTGAGGGGGCGGTGGGAGATTCCAGCTGTGCTGGGGGGTCCTGGTTGTTCCGGGTGGGGCTCACTGTAGGTTAGTGGCTGTGGGTGGAGAGTGAGTACAGCTTCGCCAGGTTCTGCACTGTCCTGTCTCTGTCCCACAGATCCTCAGTCACTACCGCTAACTCCCTCCTGTGTGTCTCCCTGTCCTGCTGTAGCTTCCTAACCTCCTCTGTAAGCGCTTTTAATTCCCCCATAAATGTCTCCCTGTCTCTCTGACGTTCCTTTAAGAGAGCTGTACTTGAGCCCTTTTTTATTTTTATAATGTAAGTGCTGTGCGCTGTGATAGCACCAGTTCCCTTAGCTGCACCAGCTCTACCTCTAACTGGGTGAAGTTGTCCTTCATTAGAGTGACAGTGCTGTGGAGCTGGAGGGGCAGAGCACAGTCTGAGCTGGGGGTCAGTCTCCTCAGGGGTCAGGCCTTCCTGTGTTGGACTGGTGAGGGTGTGAGCATTGTTTGTGTGTTTTGAGGAGTGGGTTTCTTGTCATTGGTCAGCTCTTTTATGGCTGAATTTTTTTTCTAAATCCCTCAGGCTGCTCTGCACCATTTTCATATATATTAATAGTTTGTTTGACAATGTCGGGATCGTCAGCTTCGCGGATTTGTACTTTCCAGCCATTGCAAATACCAGTTTTTTATGTTAGGGTAGTACTTGCATATAGCTGTATGCCAGGTGGTAGGTTTCTCTGTAAACAAAAGTAGGTTGCTCACATCCCCATTTTGAAAGGTATCAGCAATGAGTGTCCTTGGTCTGTCTTTCGTGAATGTGTGCTTGTAGTGCTTCCTGGAAGCCTCGTTCTTCAGCTCTGCTGGGTAGTGTAGTTCAGTGCAGAGAGGGAGGAGCTGCTGCCCACTTGTGCCCAATAATGTATCCATGTGGGCTGCTGCTCAACTGTCACTTTTTCTAACTGTCACTTTTGCTCTCTTGAGACCAGAAAAATGTGTATTTTAGCCTTGTTTGCTGCTAATGGTCCAGAATTAGAAAAGGATGTACTTAATGCACCCTTATTTTACCTTGTTCTCTCCTTATAACGTTACTTCATTAGTTAATTGGTAATCCTTTTATTCTTTAAACAGTTCAATTTCAAATGAGCTGTTAGCAGTTAGCTGTTAGCACATGTATTTTGTTTGATTATTTAACCCTAATGTCAAGCAATTTATTCCTACTTTATGCCTGATTATAATTATGTACGATAATTGTGATTTCACAGATGCAATGATTGCAATGGATTGGATTGCAATGATTTATTTCAGCACTCATGAGCAGGAAATTAATATTGGCTGCATATAGATCTTATAAACCACCCTGCATATTTGTCAGGGATAAACATGGTTAGCATCGTTGCCAGCATGATTAATTATTAATATCACAGAATAGATGTGCTTTTATCTGTGGCTGTTTGACTCCAATGTTGGTTACATGCTATTTATTTATTCAACATTAATAGGATCTCTAGTGAAGGTAACACCTAATTAGCATTTTTATTCTTTGACACATGGTTGAAATTGGAGCTTCTGTACTGTCAGACAGCCCCTCGTGCTGTAAGTTCTGCTGTAATGACGACACTGTTTATGAGATTTCAGCGAAGCTGCAGATCGTTCTGAACAGCAGATAATAAAACTCATGGGTTTGGGCAGTAGAATGCAATCAGAACACACTGCACTTTTGTCCCTGAACAGTTTACAGTGTTTCTGTGTGTGTGTTTCATTTTAATTGTGTCTCACTGACAATGTTGACATCTAAGAAGTAAAAGGTCTACAACTGCATGTCATGAGAATTAAGGGTGAATATATACGGTACATATATTGTATATTGTAATATACAATATATGTACCGTATATATTCACCCTTAATTCTCATGACATGCAGTTGTAGACCTTTTACTTCTTAGATGTCAACATTGTCAGTGAGACACAATTAAAATGAAAGTAATGCTGGCCAATTATAAAATAATACTGTATATGTTACATATACTTTATGAATGTTAATCCATGCATTCAGACAGTATTTACAGCAGGCTTTGTGGTAGACAGGAGATGGGACCTTTGTTGTGAGGTTATAGCCAGAGGAGTGATAGCCAGCAGTACGCAAATTATCTAGATGTGAAGTAACATGGATTAAAAATGCCTGTGAAAGTGTACTGACTGTAATGTACTCCCCGTTACCACAAGAGTCCATACTCAAGAGGTCAATATCAGCTTGATTGGTACTTTCATTGATGAATGTTTCAGTGGCTAGTGATTTTAGTGGGTACATATGCTTTTATGATATTGATTAAATTAATAACTGCCAGGGTTGTGTATAGACACACTCAGAAAGCTTCTCTGTGCCAGGCCTGGCCAGTGGAGGCTCCTTTTCAATGCCTCAGTATTTCTCTACATTCTTATCATCATAGCTCTTTTACCATACATCACCCATTACCCTACATCACCGCTCTGGTTCATGTCACCGATGTAATTATATGATCTACATTTGATTCCGGGAACTACAATAAAAACTGTTTTATGGCCGAAGTATTCTTACATGAAGTAAATGTAGGAAAATAAAACCACTTATTATTCAAATAAAAATGTATTCTCTTTTATTACATGGTATATTATAATATTACTTCTTATATTACGATATTTTTATATTACTTTTCACTATATTATTATAATGTAATTCAGAATTAAAAATGTTTACAGGCTATACTGAGTATACCGTTTTAATTTTAATTTACTCATGGTCAGCTATTCATGATGATGTACAGAACGTATTTGAATTTAAATGGCATGTATGTACAGTTTTATTTAAATATGAAGTGTACTATAAACATGGAGGGACCTGCTGCCTCTTGGTTCAAAAGCATACAGCAGTCATTTTCCCAATTGCACATTGTGAGAGGTAATAGTTGTCTTGGAAACTATACAAAAAATATCACTTTCCGTTCAATGCCTTTGTACAGATTTGTTGCATTTAAAAATATGAAAATTCAATTTGGCTGTTATTATAAAGCAGAAATTGCAGCAGCAGCCATGCTGTCGAACAGAACATTTTAAAGTAAACTTTAGGGGCAGACAGAACAGCCTTTCACTGTCTAATGTCCTCTGGGTTCAGGGGCCTAACACTAATGAATAAGGACGTGGGCTAATATAGGACGGCAGTACTGCTCTGTTTAATCATCATTTTTTCACAACCGCACGGCACAAATATACTGCAGACTGCCCTGGAGCTTTAAACAACAAAGTTAATCATGTTTTTTTCAGAGTAGAACAATTCTGCTAGTTTCCTTTTGTGCATTCAGACAAACCAAAAAGAAAATGCTTTGAGCATGAAGTAAACTTGATTAAAAAGTAACGCTGGCCAATAATAAAATAATACTGTATATGTTTGTAGAATGCATTTTGTAATTTGCAAATGATGGAGAGGAAAATGTTATATTGGTTCAACTATTTGTTTAGCTCATAGGATGGAAGTCAAACATTCAATAGTATTCAACTGGGTATGTAGCCTATATTGATTATGTATAGGCTACTTATTAATATTGAATTGGCTGCCCAGTCATGTCAGAATGGATACATATGATTGAGGTTTTAAAGATGACAAGTGCTCAATTAACAGATTTGACAGAATTATAGTCAGAACAGAATGTTGTTAAGTTATACAATACATTTTCCCCCTCAGACATAATGTCAACACTGGAAACACTGACTGTGAATAGGAAAAATGCTTGACAACAAATAATAGCCGATGCATGTTTTTCCCGTATAACTTACTGTATGGTCGCCTACATATCTTCTCTCAGCAAACGCGAATACAGATGGATGACTAAAACAGCAACGCCTAGGGCGCCACCTAGCGGTAGATTTTTTTAACGTTGGTTTTCTGGCCCCCTCAGAAAAATGGCGATGGTTTGTTGATAACCGAGATGCCGTCGGCAATAATAGTTGCAAAATGGTTAGTGGAAAATCTCTTGTGTCATTTAGAGAAAAATGGCCTCTATAAACGAGCTCACGTGACAGACTACAAATGTTTTTTATTTATTTGCTAATTCACTGAAATTAATTTGTGCAATGCGCAATATTCTGCTTGTTCGGGAGCGTTAGTTCAGAGCACGAGCTGCGTATATCCTCAGAGTTACAGCATTTGATGCAGATGGGTTGGTAGTGTTGTACTGACGCTAGCCTACCCGTAAAAAATCTAATACAATATACAATACGTCCTAAATCTCGAAAAAGAAAGTTGGAAACCAATGGTCATTATTTGCCCTCCTGGCATTGAATATAAATGAAATACTAGCACTTTTTTGGTAACTCAAATGAACTCAACCCATGTAAGTTGTTCTATTTAATTTCTTCCTAATTTTCCACCTCATCCATAGTCATATTCAGGTTCTGATATTCATTTCATTTTGGTTAATATATCACCAATATTTCAACCCCCCTTTTTTCAAGTCCCCTTCTCACACTTCCCCCATAATCATCTGGGCTGTTGCTTGTTCCCCCTGCCTCAGTTGTTCTTGTTTATATTATTATTTATTCTGACTGACGTATACTGTCAGCACACTGTACCTATCCATCTCTTACCAGTGTTTTTAGCATTGCAAATGAAACCTAGAAGTAATAAAAAACATATTTAGGCTTTTACATTGCTATGGTATTATTTACAAGATAGAGGTCGATTGTAGTGGCTCATATCACAAAACCACAGATGAGATGACCCGATCTTATATTGTACAGACGTGGTTTTCAGTGTGTTTAAACCTCGAGGAAGCCATCTATTGGTTGGGAAGGCTTAAGGGCAGATCAGCTGTCACAGTAGGCCTATGCACTGATAGGCCAAACCTACGGGAGAAGAAATGTTAATAATTAGAAGGATTTCAAGCGTGAAATGTCTGTAATTATGCAGATGTGGTATGATATGATACATGCGGTACAGCTGGGAGATACAGACGGTCTATATGAAAGCGAGTGTAGGCTGATGGAGAATCACAGAAGCCTCAGACCCAGGCATCTCTGCACCATCACAAGACCAGGTACATGAGTAAGATAGTCAGTCTCCAGCATGGCTAAAGATGTGAGATTCTTGTATCTAATCAATACATATATAGCCAATTATGCCTCAGTAGGCCATGAATGGAGACACTGATGATCAATAGCATGTGCATATACACCGGTGGTGTCTGTAGCCCTCTGAAAGAGCTTGCATTATAACCGTTTCTCTTTTCTTTTCTTTTTTTACCTGGCTGTCACACTTTAGCATAATGTAAGAATAAACTTGCTGATATGTGTCTAACATCTCTGCGTTTGCTCTTCTCTTTTTGGGGATGTCCTCTTTTGCATCTGACATTTTTTCGTTTTTTTTGGGTGCTTATGCGCCTGTGCCATTGGTCCTTTAAGATTTGGTTTAAAATCTCAGATTCTCCATTTTCCATATTCTCAAGCATTACAAAAGAAAGGACTACAAATCGTACTGCAGTCTTGCCTTGTTTAATTTTTCTTTCCCCGTTTGTAACGTAACAGCGGTAGTTGAGAGATAATCCTATCAGGGCAGATATTGTCTCGCACCTAATAAGGCTGGGAAATGTCTTTCTTTTTTTTTCATTGTAAGGACAGGTATTCCAAAATCAAAAGGTTTGTGTGTGTGTGTGTGTGTGTGTGTTTGTGTGTGTGTTGCTGAATAGTATTATTTTATAAAAGTTTGACTTACAAATGGTAGTCCATTGTAAAGTCCCAAAGTTCCTACTTTTCTTCAGGGACAGTACTTGGAGTACTTGGTCACATACTCGCTATAGCCTAATTCTGGCCTACGACCGTTCCCACTCTAAATATCTCACTTTATTGTTCATGCATATGAGTTAAACTACCATTTGTGCCCAGTAATGTTTAAAGGGTAATTCCACTGAAAAACAACATTAAACTCATTTAACAGATCAAGGCGCAACTCATTTTTGTGGCTGGCCAATAAAAAAAATCTGTACTGAGATCTTTTAATGTAAAGTTTAAATTTTAGTAGAGGTCTACGTCATTTTGATGTATTCCTCTACCACTTCCTCGTTTTTGAAAAACTACAGTGTTGTCAAGTGGGCGTGTAAATTACATCGGCACGTAGGCGGAGTCAGCAAGGGAGGAAGCGATGCTGCATCTGTCACTGTTCTGAGTTGGGACACATCATAGATCAAGCTAGCTATCGTTGCTATTTTATAATGTCATAAAATTACATTGATAGGCTAAGTTGTTTCTTAAAAATTTTTGGCAAACTAAACCAAACAAGACTCGAGTGCTGTCTGTTACAGAGTGGAGTGGCCTCAGGTATCATTTCCATTATCTGCTTTATTGAATCCCCCGGTAAAGAAACGTCAACTAAAGTTACATTATGATCCACGGCCATGAAAGACTAACATAGCGAGCTGACCATGATTGAACGGTTTCACTTTGAACATTCGATTACAGAAGCAATGTCATTTTCTTGGCTAGTGTTGTTAGCTGTTGTTAGCCACGGGTTTCTTGGCATTAAATAAAGATGCAAATCTGTTTGCCATGCAGTAGCTAACCCTGCGTTCGTTTATGGCAGGAGGTTGCATATTGGAGGTGGTAAATGTGTAATTTCCGCATCATTACCAACACCTTCCCTTCCAAGCGGGATCACCTTCCTCTCACCACAACTTACCTGTTCCCACACCTTTTGGACCGTCCTTCCAGTCCCAGGGTCCGAACCCCGTCCGTCAGCGCCCCTACCACCTCCACCAAGGAACCCGTGCACCTGGGACGTACCAGGCTGACCCGTGGAGAGCGAGAGCGGCGGATCAGAGAATTGTTGTATTTACTGTGGTCAGTTGGGCCACTTCCGTGACGGTTTTCCTGAAACGTCTCAGCTTGTCAGGAAATGGGGGGTTTCTGAGGAGCAGCCAGGTGTCCCCCACTGTTACTATATCCTGTACTACGCTGCAGGCTACCGTACATTGGTCCAGTCACAATTTCAAATTCAAAGCCTTCATCGATTGAGGAGCTTCAGGACATTTCCTGGACAGTGTCCTAGCCTCCATTCTGGGCATTCCCGTATTGCCTCTATTACCTCTCCTTATCACCACCCGAGACATGAGACCTCTCGGGCCTGGCAGCATCAACGTTACCTGAAACGACAACCATTCAGAGACTATTCAGTTCCATCTAGTCGAGTCCCCTGAACTCCCCTTAGTACTGGGCCGTCCCTGGCTAATTCTCCACAACCCCAACGTTGACTGGCATGAGAGCTCGGTTAGAGAAGAGTTGTGACTGTCATAATAACTCTGTGTCTGTTCTCGCCAGCTCTTCCAGTCCTGCGCCGCCTGTCCGCTCCAATCCCCTGGTGGAGATGAGGCGTCTAACGTGTCCAGTATCCCCGCGGAGTACCGGGACCTCCGTTGGGTATTTAGCAAGCGGTTGGCAAAGGAGCTGTGGCTCTGGGACTGGGAGCTGTGGCTATGGGACTGGGAGCTGTGGCTATGGGACTGGGAGCAGGCAATGGGCCAGAGGCGCAGGTGAGGGAGAGAGGTTTTGGTGTCTCAGGAAGGGTTCTTATTACAACCATGCGTATGGATTCTCATAACTTTATCAATAATTATGTTTCAGTTTAAACGCACATAAGAGAATAAATTTCTAACATCATTGTGAAAGCTGCACACAAGTTTATAAGATGATGAAGAGGGATGGTTTGAGTATTTTGTACCTTTTTTTACAAAGATGGACCGTGAGGTTGGGATTAAACTATTTGTGATGCCACTCGCCACTGAATAACCAACGTGCTGTCACTGACTTTTCCCCTGGCTGGACTGCGGCCAGGCCAAACGAGCACAAAAGGGGCCTTTGATCTGGCATTCTGAAGCAGCCGAATTCTCAGGACGCGCTCGCCTCCGCCGGTCCTCCCGTGTCTCTGAGCCGAGGTGAAAGAGCTCTCACATGCCACGGGCCCAGGGGTGTTTTCACATATGCCACTCCGGAGCGCCCCAGAGTTCAGCACAGTTCGCTGTTTCTCCGAGCCAGTGGCGCGCGGCCACATCCCGATCACAACGCTTTGGCTCCGGTCCAAAGGTGCAGTACAGTGCTGCTTGGGAATGTTCCAGAGTCTTCTGAAATTTCGATAGGAAGTGCCTCCAACTGAGCTGCCGACAACTATGAGAACAGGAAACGAGCAATGAGTGTGTGTGTGTGTGTGTGTGTGTGTGTTTTTAATCTGAATTAATGTGTAAAATTCACAATCAAGGCATTGACATCGGGTCTTCAGGACGGTAAAATGCTAAACGGCAATATGAACAGTCAGTCAATAGCATTAGAAACCGGAGGCCAAACACTAACCTGTCTGTCAGTCCGCTAAAGAACACTTTATTGATCTATATTATTGTGTTACAGAATATATGAGCAAAATTTTATTCCACAGGAGAGCAACATCTCAAGATAAAGAACAGAACAGAACAAACAAACAAATATTTTGCCAGCAGACAAAGTTAAAGAGGACTAAAGAAATACCTGACTGCAGTAATTGAATCAGACACACCAGTAGAGTGCTCTCAAGTACACACATCTTCATGCTGTTTCCTCTGAGTGGTGCAGATAAAGCTACAGGTGAAGCATACTCAGCCCATGTGATACATGGAGCACCACATGTGTGGGAGCTGGGTGAATTCTGTCTGTCCTTACAGGATATCAACGTCACAATGAGGACCTAATTATTGACATAGGAGCGGCATTGTTATGCCGTGGTTAAGGAACTGAGATTGCAGCCATATGGCTCAGGGTTTGAGGTAAAGCCACTGCGCTTTTTACTTGGCGAACTATTATTATTTTTATCAATGTGCAACCCAGTCACAGATGTTCTTGATTCCTGAGCTGCTACAACTGTCAGGACCGGCCATCTTTCAAGACAGGCTTTATAGTCACCTTCATACAGAAGACTGACCTTTTTCCTTACACTATCTAGAATATTCTGTAATTGAGAAAGCAGTTTGTTTCAGTGTATCACACTGTGATAATGTCCATTGTATTGTATTATGCAATGAACACTTGTTAAAAATTATGTGCCTTCACTGGTCTTTCACACAGCACTATGGCCTGCACTATTTTTGTAAGTCACTTTTAAGTTTGTCTTTCATGAATACATTTAAAGGCCCACATGCATGTGCATTCTCTTCCTGGTTTTAGTATCGGAAACGCCCACAAATCCTTAGCAAAGGGCAGCGATGTCGGTATTTTGAAAAGTCAGAAACGCCGCCCCCTGTCTGTACACAGTCAGATTGCAACAAATTATGCAAAAACATGCGTCGTGTCACTTGGGAAATCGTTTTACCAAGAACTCGGAAACATCGCATTTAAACGCTAAAATATGCATACTTTGACCAAAACTGCCATTTTCTTTACTTGAACCATTATGGAACACAATTGGAAAGCTCCAGAATGATGTGAAAAGCTCAAAAACACGAAACATATCGCATATGCGAAACATAATCCCAAGACGTGGCAAATGCTATAGAAGTGGACACTATGTAAATAAGATTATCTCATAAGCAATGTCTCATAATAGTTCCCTCCCTATGGTGGAAATCATATCCTTGGCTAAGGTTGTTCAGGCCAGAAGATCAAGTCAAAATGTTATTGGCTATCAGCGATGCTCAGTGAATAAGTAAATGTATGGGCTGTAGCCACGTGCTTGGCCTGCATGCTGCTGACCATCTGCTCTGAAGGCAAGGGTGGAAAAGTTAAAGGTGAGGTCCTTGAGCGATAGTGTGATCGTGTCTGATCTTTATGGATGGTTTTTAATGGGTTGCCCTTTGTTGAAAGGAAGCCCATCATTTGTCAATCTCTTTAGCCAGCTCCAAAAGATGATTCTGCTCTTGCATAATTGCATTTAATAGATGTTTTATATCTGTTCCTGACCTCAGACCATGGCTCCGTGGCAAACTTAGTTTATGGCAGAGGAAACAGCCCACTCAGATGAACAGAGCACACATACTCACAAACAGCCAGACACACACACACACACAGACACAGAAACACAGACATCTGCTAAGGTGCACCCTGCTTATCCGACAGTGTAGGCACATGGCCCACTCAAATTCAGTTCCTCCTCACCACTCTGCTACGTTTGTCGTGAGTAAATGTTTGCTTGTTACTTTGGATGACTGCGTAGTTCAGGTCCAGTCAGTAATCTGTAATACATTTTGCAAATGCACACTCATTTGTCATATTTGACTGCCAGTGCCATATATTGATGTTGGTATAATAATCAATTTAGAATTTATTAAGGTTAAAGGATTAAAGTTATGCATTGCGCTTGATGTTGTCGGATGTCAGAGGAATGGTTTACTTTCTGGATTTTTAAATGTTATTTCAGTGTTGGTATAGTTTCAACTGTCCCAGACAGTTTCTTGCGTGATGAAGGATGTTTTAAATATTTAAGGAAGTTTCCTTGGCTGGTATGGAGAAATTACAGAATGGTGCAAAAAAATTAAATAAAAACAATCGCTGCCCAAGCAGCTTGTACAGCAACGTCATGCGTGTAGATTTGTACGTGTATATATTATGATTTGTTTTTTAAATTTCATTTTATTTAATCTTATTTTGGTTGGAACTATTTTCTATGGCACATACAGCCAGAGACCGCTATGCTCAATGAAAAATGTGGCACGGCTCCCCCTTCCCAAAATCAACAGTCCTATGTGGAGACGAGCAAACTACAGCATGAGAGAGAAGGCCTCAAAGCAACAACAAATCCACAGGACTGAAAATGGTTTGTGCTTTTATACAATTCCAAGTTTCATGGAAAAAATATGAAATAGTCTTCCTGTCACTTTCACCAACTACATTTAGACAACCCAGATTTATAAAATACGGCGAGTTGAACCGGATGTCAAAAATGTTGTTTTTAACATTGTGCATTTATTTGATTTCAGTCAAGTAAAATTATAGTAAATAGATTATTATTTTTATCTTGGTTTTTTATTCTGATGAGCTACTACTTGTGTGGGGTTTACTTAGGGTGGTACTTATCACTACATATTGACTGCACAGTGCTGTGTGTGCTTTTGTGAATATGCCTGTGATGTCAACATCATTCATAACAGCCTGCAGCATTACCAAGAACAGCCCCTCACACACACACACGCACACACACACACACACACATATCCAGTTCACATGATAGGGTCTTGAACCTGTTCAAACAATAAAATCCAAAATCCTGTTCAAACCGGAAGATCCAATAGTGCTCACGGACAGGTGGTTTCAAGGTTACAAACCACTTAAAAGAAAAAACAAATAACCTTAAACAAATATTGTTCCAGCCTGTAATGTTTGCATTATATTGAAATATAAATAAGAGCGCAAACCTCTCAGTAATGCTTCTATTTTTTTTTTCTTTGAACAGCTTTACATTAGTTGGCATTGTTTTACATGGAATTTAATAACTAATAAAGTTTTTAAATAAAATTTTCTGGATTAAAGTATAGCATACAAACTGCATGCTGTCATCAAACCCTGGGTGTTCATGCCAGTCAAATTGCTAATAACTACGCAACTGTGAGGGACTACAAAAGATCTGTGAAAGCTACAAAAAGATACTTTTTTCTCTTTCTTTTTTCTTTCAGAGAGCAGCAGTAAGGTCAGTTCAGCTGCTGGTGAAATGTGCTTGTGCAGCTGGACAAGAGAGGCCCTCACATCTCAGCCCTGTCCTTTGTGTGGACACATCTCTGTGCTTGAGGTTGCTATGCTAACCTAACTCATAGCCAGGACATCTCCCCTTTGACCAGGTGAAAGGTTCAACTCTGGTCAGTTCACAAGCTAATTAACGATAAACGGGAGGTGATATTTTTTATCCTCTGTACATAAATTCATGGTAAAGATAAAACACACAAACTTAAAGAGCACATACAAAAGTGAATCAAATATGTGGTGCTGACTGGGACCTCGCCTGAATGGGGTGAGATCTCATTGTGTTCCTGTTGGACCTCTCCTTCAAGCGCTAATTAGATGCTCTTGCATCTAATCTGCATAGTGTACAGAAAATAGGAAGACATTCACAGATTTTGGCGATGGCTAAAATTAATTTGTTTACATTGCGTATCATGATTTAACCCATTTTAAAGTAGGATGCTATTTAAGCATGAATCCAGTGCCGATTGATTTTTAAGGCACACCCAGGTAAACATTGTGATTGGCTGCAACACCTCAGCAAAGATCAGAGGGAAATGGAGTCAGAAAGCTGTTCTGAAACCCCAACAGAGTCCGTAAAGGAGGAGATGTGTTGCCTAAATTGTGTGGCCTGAAACGTCTCTACTGTTTGTAGTGTGTTTACAATTCCTTAACTCTCATAATCGGTCTCAATTTGTTTAATATCTTTTTGTGTATAGTGTGTAAATAAATCCTCTACGTGTTTGTTTATCCCACCATTCAGCATGAGAGCCTTTAAGTGGTGAGGGAATCATTTATCTGTTTTTCCCACTTTGGCTCACATGGGCGCCTTTAGTTTTTTTGATTCCCTGTGAAAAATATCCACTGTGAAGGAAGCATGATTCTCAGTGACACTATGCAAAATATACATTGATTTCTGAATTGTGAATGGTATTTACATTTAAAGCATCACCTCTTTTCTATTTTGTACTTGTTTTTCCACAAGGATGAATTATATATCGAAGAACGTGCATTATAGAATATGCATTATATAATAGGAGACATAATTTTGCTGGTGTTTCTTTTATTATTATTTCAATATTTTGCATTGCTTGTCCTACAATAGTTTGTGCACAAAAGTTCCACTGAGATGTAGGAGTTAAAATTGTTGTAGGTGAGAATAACTGAGAAACTGGTGGAAAGGCCTCAAACTCCCAATGAACATGACCAGGTGCAGAACTGCTTCTTCCTGGTAGCCAGTTAGAAAGCCAGCATTGAAAAGGCACTGTTTTTTTTAAAACATCTTTTCACGTGAGTCAACTTGTGAAGGAGGATAAATGTGTGCATACACCCCTAAGGCAGATTTATCTTGAGCAAAGGGCGTACATTATCTTAGGCCTAAGAATTATTTGTGCCGTCTATGTCAGTATTTGCTTTTTTACTCCCCTAAAACTGTTACAAAGGTGAAAATCATCGCAAGGACCATTTTACTTAAGTTGTTCATTTCAGCTGTGTTTCATGAGGAAACAAAATAATTGTATTCATTTTTATTGTGCAGGCAAACTAAATGCATCTTATATAATATGCAGTGCCTAAGAAGTTTGTCTCCATCCCAACACTTTTTTGTAAGTTTTATTTTATTCGAACTAGATTTAGATTATTTTCTAACTTGTAAATCAGGACTTGCTATGATTTTAACAAATTAATATGGTTAAAATTAAATATTGGGAAACAACTTTAAGTTAATTATTGCGGTCAGATGAGATTAAAATGTAAGTTTTGGTCTAAATGCAAGGCATTGACCCTCATATTATGTTGACATTTTATGAAACCTTTTATGTTTGGGGTCAAATTGATCCCAAAGGTTTACACTGACACAGACGTATTGCAATAGAAACATTTTTACACTTTCAATGTCACCTTTAGTGTGTCTCCCAATTGACTACCCTTTTATCTCTAAATATTAAAAATCTGTGATGAAACATCTCAATTTGGTGCCTGAGGTAAGTGAAAGTTTGTGAAGTTTAAAACCTGTATGCAAAAATGCAACCAGAATCACCCACAAAAAAATCTGAGCTAAAAAATATTCTTTTTTTACATTTGATAAAGCTACCCCACAAATGACCCCAAACAACACATTTGTATACAGAGTTGGTACAGGACTTTTGAAAACATAGCATTATGTAAAGTCATATAGTGTGAAGATGGAAAAAAGGGTTAACTGGTATTTAAGAGATGTCAAACATTGCTTCGGGTCAAATTGATCCCGAACATAATGTGAGGCTTAACTGAAGCAGTAAAGTAACCGTTGACTTTACAGAAGCGAACAACTGAATTTAATTCCAGTTCTATTTCACTTATCGGCTCTTCTGTTCGTCATATGAAAAGACTGCGAGGGTTATTCACTAAGTGCAACTGAGTTGACTGATCAAATGCGGAATTAAATATGCTGAACCTCAAATATGTCAGCGCGAGGACCTGTGTGTGAAATGTTCTGCCTCTTGTGGATAGGTCCGTTCTCAGTATTGCGATTTAGAAATTCCCTGTAGCAGAAAATAACTAAATATAAATTATGCCGTAACTTATTTTGCTGATATTCAGAACAGGTATAGCTAATGAACAGTTCCCTCATGATGCTATTATTTTCTCCACCTGCCTTTTAAAAACCTGTCCTAAATAGTATTTATTTCGTTCCTATTTACAGCTGTGAAAAATCATTTGTCAACAATGACGAAATAATATCCAAAGTACAGGAAGTTCAAAATTAAAAAGAACAAAAGAAAATTCTCATATTATCCATCCTTATCAGCAGATTTAAAACGCAGAATTGTGAGCCACGTGATGAGAAGCCCGTTTTCAAGTTTGTATTCAATCCCAGGCATCCAAGCGGACGCACCATCCACTTGGCAGGCTGCGAGAGTAGAAAAGACATTTGTAATGATCCAAATCCACTCTCCAGTCACCGAAGTGCGTTTCCAACTGCGTGAAGAGCTGTCTGATTGATAAGAATAGTCATTTATTCGTAAATCACATATGTAATCCCTCAAGAAAAAATATGGATTATATTGTGATTTTCATATTATCCTTTTCTGTGTTAAAAGTACTCAAAGTAATAATTTAAATTTAAAAATGACTAATCGCGTGCACTAAATTACCTACATTCTTAAATGTGTGCATGTTTCTCACACGGGGAATGAAATATCCATAGAAGCATATATTTGGGAATTTTTGAATACAGATCTGATCACAATTTGCTCTTTGTTCGGAGTCGTGGACTGGGGACTGTGCTATCGCTCTTCATAGACAATGAAGGGGCAGCTTTAAAATTGGAAACTGACACACATCTGTCCGTTTCTCGAAAGTGATGCCAAAAATGTACGTTCTAGAACATGTTTGAGCAGCTTTTCATTCGCTTGTTTCCAATGGAGTGCGTGTGAGAGAAAGAGAAATACCGGTGAGACGTGTTAAATGTTGGTGTAGGCGTGTTTTCCGAAAACTACAAACTACTCAAGGACTTTTCATGCGAATGGCCAGCGACGCATGCTTCTCTTGTGACTATTTATCACTTTAGAGACCATGTGTCGGCAATGAGCGTTGGCGGAGGATGTGTCCAACTATAGAACTGATTGGTAAGTTATTTTAGCCTACATCTGTACGGGCTAGCGTTTGTAACATGCAACCTATATGAGTTGATTAAAACCAAGTACGCTTTCTTTCTCCATGGGAACAATGTCTTGGCTATTTTAACTTTGAATTCGTGTTGTTTTAATCGTATGTGTTAATAAATTAATAAATAGACTACGTTGTCCTGGCACCAAGATTAATGTATTTTACAACTGGCTGCTTTATTCCTGTTAGCAAACTATCAGTCTAAACTACTTTTTAATCTGTCTGTAGCGATAAATTAACGTCTTGGGCACTTTTTGGCGAGCCTAGCCTACAGCTGCCTACTTATGAAATAAATAAACAAAATTCAGTTAAAAGGATTGATTAGCATATATATATATATATATGAGAGAGAGAGAGAGAAGTTACAACAACAACAAAAAAACATTTATTACCATCAACTGAATGTTCAGGTTAGGTTCTACAAAGCTAAGCCAGTTGGATACTGCGCAACTGAAAGGAATTACGTTCCACGGCTGTCTGTAACCCAGCAACAGTTTCAGTGAATGGGCGGTTGAACAAATCCTATTACTTACAGCAGTCACTGACATTGCTCGAGACAAGCAGAAGTGTCCTGCTGAGGCGAGACTATTTCTAAGACTGTTCCAAACGAACTCAGCAAACGGGAGAGGGGGTGCAAACCTCTCAGATAACTTTTACTCGAACACGGAACTTGTACGATCTTAATAATTAGTCAAATAATAGACTATATGCCAGTTAGTTAAATATTAAGGCATTGGTCACATATATTGATACAATGCAGTCAACTGTTAAACAGCCTAAATAGTATTGTTCTGTGTATGAACTTGTATACAAATCTATTTTGTACAAAATAAGGTTTCAACTGCAAAAACTAGCCTACTAAATACAGACCTACAGCTATCCATTATGTAGATTTAATTGTAGTTATTTCTTGTCTTGTATAATGTAATAAAACTGGTGATCGAGAAGTTTTACTAGCTCTGTGTATGGAAAGTGTGATCGGAGCGACTGCCAATTCTGGAATAATGAGACTTCCTAAAGGTAGCTCGCCCGTTCTGCAGTAGCACGAAGCCACCTATACAGATTTCGTTGTATCCGACTTTCTAACTTTATGATCATCAGACCAGTCAAACTTTGAGCGGCATTAAAATCCATATACTTTCTTGACAATGAACATTTGGCGGAGCCCATTGATTTATTTATTTATAGTTTACCTAATCTTTACCGCACCCTCCAACGGATTGGATACTTCGAAGAGGGTGCCGTTTACGCACGCGCGTCACCAAGTCTCCTCCCTCTACCTGAGAAAAGCCCACCTGGATCCAACTAGACGGAAGTAGTTTTCCGAGATTGAGCAGCCTCCACTGGTTACTGTAAAAAGGTTGCTGTCGCAGACCATATCTAGTTTGGAATTATAGCCTACTCCCCCGAAAGTTTGATAACGTTTGAACTCAGCTATCCTTAAAATGCTTTTGTGTGCCATGTATTACGTGTCGATATGGTAAGTAATTTATAAAAGTGATCAAGCAATAGGCTACTTTAGGGTTAAGATGATTAAACACAAGTATTCCGTCATTTCCAGATGTAACGTTACACGGTTGTTTAATTTTGGTATGGCAAGGTCTATTACGCGAGGAACGGGTAAAGCAGGCTTTATTTCTATTTTCTGTCACAGGTTGAGTAGGTCAACCATAATACATTGGGGTTTGACCAGTGCGTTGTCAGTTCATTCATGTTTTTCACATGTCTGGTATCTAAGTGTCAGTGGTTTTTATGTTTAAATATCTTCTCCTCGCTTTAAATTTAGTGAATTAAGACTGAATGTTATTTTCAAATGCATTTCATAACCTCTATAAAATATTAGACGTTCATGTCATTTCCTGCTGAAATTTAGGGGTTCAAATAATATTTTTTAATTATTATTTTTAAATCTTTATATAGACTTGCTGTTATGGATGAAACTAAAATAAGCATATCATTAAAAAACCATGCATTTAGGCTGTATTCTATATTGGGTAAGTATTATAAATAACATGTTTTTCTCTTTTCATAATTTTTTTTAGTCTCAGCTACAAATGATGTGGTGATGTCACATGTTTTGTGAAACTCCACCTCAGTTCATTCTGAATTTGTTGGACATTCCCAGAAGACATGGCTGCCTTTCGCCGCCTGTTGAGGAGGCGCTTGCACCCCTGGAAACTGGTGATTGTGGCCCTCATTTTTGTCACTTTCTTATTCCTTATCCAACGTGAGGTCGTGATCCAAAGTCCAGAAGAGGGTCCCTTTATAGGTAAACGTGACACCGTGTTGGACATGATGATGGGCGCTGTCCATAATTTTCGGGGTGCAGTTCCAAAAATGCAGATCAAAGCCCCTGTGCGTCAGCCGGAGGGCGCGGATGGCGACTCCTGTTTGCCGGGCCGTTACACCGCTGGCGAGCTGAGGCCGGCTCTGGAGCGTCCGCCCCAGGACCCCAGCTCCCCTGGGGCATCGGGAAAGCCCTTCCAGAGAGACAACCTGAGCTCCGCCGAGCAGAAGGAGAAGCAGCAGGGCGAGCAGAAGCACTGTTTCAACCTCTTCGCCTCAGACCGCATCTCTCTGAGCCGCGACCTGGGGCCCGACACCAGACCACCAGAGTATGTGTTTGGGAATGCCTTCACACTTCACACACTGTTGCCTGAGTCATGCCATGTAGTGTACTACAGCGAGTGCCTGGAGGAAGAGCAGCTCAGGGCCAAACTGCAGCATAACCACTGATCCCAGTATGGAATAGAGTCATGTTTTGTGCCACGTTTTGAGTCAGATTGGAGTGAGTTGATTTTATGTTGGTTCACTGACATTATTAGATTTCAATGGCGACGGTTACCCTGGTCACTTCATGCGACTTCTGGAATCGGAATTCCAACATCCGATCACGTCAAGCTAGATTTTAGTCGCGTCCACATTTGACAGCTCAATGCGACCTCTGTGATCAGATCGCAGTTCGGATTTCATGATCCCGCGCAATATTTAAATGTTGACGTGAAACGCTTCCTGGATCATGGCGTTTGGTGTTCGTGAGGCTGAGCTTCTTTTCATTTTGTTCAGATTGTGTAGCCTGGTTAGGGCCGGCACTGATGAGGAGGCGTGCTCTTAACGTGAGCGATTTGCTTCTGGGTGCGAAGGCTGTTTCGGTGGAGAGGATACTCATCTCATACTTATCTCATACTCATCTCATACTCATCTCATACTCATCTCATACTCATCTCATACCCGTATGAGTCAAACCATGCAGTTTCAATGAGGGTGGCGGGCCTATTCAGAAACAGTTTATTTTTGGTGTACACTTTCTTCAACCACCCATATGAAAAGAATTTAGTTTGAGCCCTAAATTCTTAATAGTTTATAAAATATAAAGCTTCAATTAAGGTTCAGAATGACCGTATTTTATTGACATAACATTTTCAGATAGCATTTACTCTTTAAATAATAGAGATATCAATCCGATTTTAAAAAATGATTGCTAAAGTAACCACTACGAACATATACATAGCAAAAATGTAAGCAAAGCATGTATCGAAACCATTATACAAATGTTTGTGGAATATCTTCGACGTTAGAAAATCACGTGGGCATATTTGTTCCATCTCATAACTTTCACGTTTTCCAGATGTCTGTATACATTTAATGTGTAGAATGTGTCTTTACCCTGATGAAATTCCTTCATGCCTAATTAATATATAATGGGACCTTGGCCTTCAACAACCTATAGCAGATCTGATTTTAAAGCCACAATAGAGAGGCTAACAGCACCAGAAGGCATGTTGGTGTACACTTCCTCTGGAGCGGGCAAGATCAGCAAAGTCAAAGCCAGGTCAAGTGAAGGCTATTTTCAAGGTAATTGCCACCTAGTGTCCAATATGTGTAGTACATCACACTAGCCTAATGTTGGAGCTATGATTGGGCAATTATTTTCACTGTGAAGGAATTTCATAAGGATGATGGCTTTCTGTACACGTTGGTTACATATCACAATGCTTAAATTGTGAAAGTTTCAAGATTCTACTAATATGCCCACATGTAACTTTTTATTCTTGAAGACAAACCACAAGATGATTTTTAGATGCCCTGTATAGATGGCAGAAGTCGCATTGAAGTGACGAGTATAACCATCGCCAATGATGCTGTCATATAAGTATATTTCACTCTATCATTAAAGGACTATTTCACCAGCGCCATCTGGTGGCTGGATGTATAAAGTGGTCCTATTTACTCATTGGGCCTCATTCATGAAACGTGAGCAGAACTAATTTGTTCTGAAATGTACGTAAAATCATTCGTATTTGCATTTTTGCCCGTATTTTGGTATTCATCAACATTTTCGTATCTGAGATTTGTTAGTACCTCCGAACAAAATTTACACCTGCTCCGGAGCACACGTACCTCTTTCGTAAATTCAGAATGCCGGTAAATGTAGCTTCTGAGTGATAATTAGAATATTAATTTATTTTAATTTTTTGTTAAATTCACAAGACTAAATTTAGCCTTTGAAATGCACATTTCAAACGTAATATATTATAATTGTAAAAAGCAAACACTTTAGATTACGCCTATTGATCAATAGTAGGCTTTGAAGCTGTTTAATTAGACCCATAACGTAGTCTAATGAACGCTACCAGTAGCCTCCTATTTTTTCTAAATTGCTAAAAATTGAAATTCTACATGACCTTACATAGGCTATGCTATAACACATTTAACCAAACCAAATTTGCTTTAAAGTGGCTTACATGTCTGTAGCCAGGGTTGCAATTGTGGTCAACAGCTTAATGCAGCTAATGCCAGCGTACATCCAGTTCCCCTGCAAGATGCAAAGACAGGTGGAGGTAAAGCAGGGTTTTTATGAAATTGCCAACCTGTCCAATGTTATTGGTGCCATAGACTGCACACCCCAGTGCACGTTTTTGTTGAAAAGTCGGTGAAACGCCATCTCGCGTTCAGGGGGAACACCGGATAAACTTTAGTTAAAAGTGAAAGTTTATTAACCCGTTAAAATGTAGCCAGCAGCCAGAGCTGTGTGAGACACGCGCATCAATGTGACCGCAATTAGAACGCGCCAAAATAAGGTAGCCCATGTGATTACCCGATTTCAAACCACAATTCACATGCACAGAACCTCAATTACAAAATGAATAACGTTTAATTTATTTCCAGGCTGCGATAAAGCAGTGCGCTCGTATTGATGGTACATATTATCTCCTGCTAGGCCTTTACTTTACCAGTTCATGACGCCGGTATTGACAATATTAAACAATTTTTTTACCTTGATTGAACATCTGCTAATAAAACTTTGATTTCAGTGTCAGAATAATTATTTCCTTTTTCTGGGCCATTTTGACTAGGCATGGACCTTTAAATGGAAGTGACAGCCTCCATATAAGGCAATTAATGGGCGTGGATTTATGCTAATCACAAAATAACGTGGACGCGCATCGTAAGTGAATACGAAAAAATCTACCTTTTCCACACTGATGAATCCGGCGTAAATTTTTCATAGCAACTCCCTTCAGACATAAATGTACGCGTATATTTAGGAACGCTTCATGAATGAGGTCCATTATCTGTGACTACAGTGGTTCTGAATTAAGCACCTTTATTTTATACTTTACATTTTTAAAAGGCAGCAGTGTATTGTAATGAGTAGTTTAATTGTCTTATAACCAGAGGGAGGCAGGTTTGATTTCTGAGTTGGACTGCTCTTGTGCCCTTGAGCAAGGTATGGAAATTCTTCCAGTTAAATATTCAACTGTTTAAATTTGAGGTCCATGCAAGCTATCAGGGCAACCGAAGCACAGTCTGTAATATAAGCATTCAATGACCACAGTTAGGAAAGTGATCAGTCGGTTTCATAAATGCCTTGATGTATTGTTTTTTTCATAAAACAAACGTGCTCTTGTTTCTATTATTTGGCTGTAATTTCAAAAACCACTGCAAATGTCTCAAAATATACATCTTTTGTAAAAAATAAAAGAAAAAATAAACAAGTGAACACAAGAGGCCATTTTGAATCCAAAAGAGAGAGTAAGGAGTTGTTTTTTTTTAAACTTCTTTGCAGATGCATAGAACAGACGTTTAAGCGATGTCCACCCTTGCTGACCACCAGCGTAATCATCGTGTTTCACAATGAAGCGTGGAGCACGCTGCTACGGACAGTCTACAGCGTGCTCCACACCTCCCCGGCCATCTTCCTGAAGGAGATCATCCTGGTGGATGACGCCAGTGTTGACGGTAAAGCGCTCGCGGCGTCTCGTCTGCATCTCGTCTGCGTCTCATCTGCGTCTCGTCTGCGTTTTAGACCTCACACTGCTTAGCGTATTAAGGGACAGCAGAGGGACACCGATTGTGTGGAGGTCAGTGAGCCGCTGCTCTCCTAAACACAACTCTGTCCTGAGAAGCACAATGAGCTATCCTCCGCTCGTCTGTCATGTGACATCCAGCAGGAAATGGGCTCGCTGTATTTATTCAGTAATTAAATGATTCCCTTTCCTTGTAGTGGAAAGCGCTGGTCAGGCTGTCTTGGCAATGGGCCATGCTGGGATTTATTGCTGGGTGTCTCCCTCATGGTATCAGCTTCCATAGACAGCAGCCAGGCAGAAAGGAGACTGCTCTGTGTGTGCGTATGTGCAGTGCATGAGTATATTATGTGCGTTTTTACTGGTCTACGTGATGAACTAATTATGTCAGTCATGGCTTCTATGAACATTTTCTTATTTTTATAAGTTGAAGGATTTGATGTTCAAAACTCATCAATATATTTGCTATATTACGGTAGTTAACTGTACATAATATTTGTGTACCCTGCAGGTTCACATACATATTCAAAAAAAATTATATCTATGTGCATCCATATTCATTAAAAATATTAGTTTTCTAACGGAAAAGATAAGCGGCTGTATAGAGTTTGTAGTTTGTACATTATCAGTGAGTTGCTCATATTCTCAGTCATTGTGTACCGACAGAGGTCCTGCACGGCCAGCTGGATAATTACTTAAAACAGCTGCACCTGGTGCAGGTGGTTCGCCAGCGGGAGAGAAAGGGTCTGATCACGGCTCGACTGCTGGGCGCCTCTGTGGCCACTGGGGACGTCCTCACCTTCCTCGACGCTCACTGTGAGTGCTTCACTGACGTCAGTCGCTGAGTCGTCATGCTGCAGGGATACACGGTGTTCCATATTCACAGGCTCAACACGAGACGCACCTTTTTAGGAGTCCTACCCAGTGCCTACGTCATTCTGCACTGCTGCCGTGCAAGTTGTTCTTGGACATGTCTTGCTTCTTACAGATGACTGCTCTTGCATCATACAGTATTTTTCTCCCTGTAAGAACAGGTCATTTAGACTTGTGTTGTTTGCTGTAGCCTTTTATATCACTTTGCAATATTCAGCAGCATAATTGCGCCAACAAATTCACGGGAGTTTTGTTGGGAAGTACTTGTGAACATGCCATGTTTTCACCTTGACATGTAGTATGAAGTTAAAATTGGATTATGCATACATCCAGCCATGGCACATCTGAAAGGCTGGTCAGGTGACCATGTCCCCGTTGTTAATGACATGAAAATGTGTGTCAGGTGAATGTTTCCAGGGATGGCTAGAGCCTTTACTGGCCAGAATAGCAGAAAATGACACAGCGGTGGTAAGTCCTGACATCAGCACCATTGACCTCAACACTTTTGAGTTCATGAAGCCCTCCCCCTACGGACAGAACCACAACAGGGGAAACTTTGACTGGAGCCTGTCCTTTGGCTGGGAGAGCCTCCCTGACCGCGAAAAGCACCGGAGAAAAGATGAGACCTATCCTATAAAGTGAGACACTCTTTGTTTTTGAAAAATCACACTGTCCATTAAAACACACTATTAAGTTGTAATGGTCAGAGCTAAATTACCTGATTATTTTATGTAGTTTTTCACACAGAAATGCTGGCCTGTGCCAATAAAATATTTATGTTTACCTTTTAACCTTTTCCTGCTCTTTTGAAAGTATTTCTACAGTATCATGGTCTGATCTGTTTTGGATTAATGTGATTTAAAATGACAAATGTAACGTGTCTGTACAGGACACCGGCCTTTGCTGGGGGGTTGTTTTCTATCTCAAAGGAGTACTTCTATCGCGTTGGAAGCTATGATGAAGAAATGGAAATCTGGGGTGGAGAGAATATCGAAATGTCTTTCAGAGTAAGTGCAATTACCCACCGCTATTAAACTGATCCCTTTCTTCTTCCTCTGTGTCCACTGTCTGCTGGTGCCACAGCTTCATTCAATGCATCTCAGTAGGGAATATTATTATTATTATTATTATTATTATTATTATTAGTGTGGTTCTTGTTATTAATTATAATTAATTTAAGTTCAGCTCTGAGTAGAATGGAAATGTTCTTTAGATGTAATACCAGTTAAAGCCACTTCTGTATAGCAGTTGTCTCTCGTATTTAGTTTTAGAATGTTTGTTTTAAATATGAAATAATAACAACTAAAATAACAGAATGCATGTTGTGTCGAACTGTTGATTCTATTATACAAGTAAACATCTTTACAGATGAATGAATAAGCTAAAGAGATTAGTTGGGCAAAGGCCCAATGAATTAAAGCACCTCGAGTCTCCATATATTTGTAACTGTCAGACATTCCATACAATGAATCAAGCGTCCTCCAGTGAATTTTGTCTGTTAATCATCTTTCTCGGTTTTTGTGTGATCTTCAGAACTGTCTGCCTGCTCAGACAGGCGATGATTTGTCCGTAAGAGTGATTGCTCAGTGTTATGGTACTGAGAGTGTTGAATCTCCAGTTAAACGTTAAGTTTATCTCCCCGCTCTGGAACTGTCTTTAATATTCCAGTTTGACTCCCTGTCTCCTGGTATGCTTGGTAGCAGCACAAACACGTTTGCTACGGTAAAGTGTCATATCCTAAAGTGGCCCGTGTTATTCACAGGTATGGCAGTGTGGGGGGCAGTTATCCTAAAGTGGCCCGTGTTATTCACAGGTATGGCAGTGTGGGGGGCAGTTATCCTAAAGTGGCCCGTGTTATTCACAGGTATGGCAGTGTGGGGGGCAGTTATCCTAAAGTGGCCCGTGTTATTCACAGGTATGGCAGTGTGGGGGGCAGTTATCCTAAAGTGGCCCGTGTTATTCACAGGTATGGCAGTGTGGGGGGCAGTTATCCTAAAGTGGCCCGTGTTATTCACAGGTATGGCAGTGTGGGGGGCAGTTATCCTAAAGTGGCCCGTGTTATTCACAGGTATGGCAGTGTGGGGGGCAGTTATCCTAAAGTGGCCCGTGTTATTCACAGGTATGGCAGTGTGGGGGGCAGTTATCCTAAAGTGGCCCGTGTTATTCACAGGTATGGCAGTGT
Source organism: Ilyophis sp. 1 JC-2022 (assembly GCA_022702515.1). Classification (NCBI taxonomy): domain Eukaryota; kingdom Metazoa; phylum Chordata; class Actinopteri; order Anguilliformes; family Synaphobranchidae; genus Ilyophis; species Ilyophis sp. 1 JC-2022. Next base: position 34,332,868 of record CM040398.1, read on the forward strand.
GGGGGGCAGTTATCCTAAAGTGGCCCGTGTTATTCACAGGTATGGCAGTGTGGGGGGCAGCTGGAGATTATCCCGTGCTCCATTGTGGGGCATGTCTTCCGTACCAAGAGCCCGCACACCTTCCCCAAGGGCACCCAGGTAATCGTACGCAATCAGGTGCGCCTGGCGGAGGTCTGGATGGGCGACTACAAGGAGATCTTTTACCGCCGGAATCAGCAGGCTGCACAGATGGCCAGACAGGCAAGTGGCAAATCTATGTTTTTATAACCACTCTGTTTATAATTATAGGACACTGCGCCCAGGTGTGACACATCACACAGGAACTTAGCTCCTGTGACCTGACAAACCTGTTGGAGAGTTAATGAGCTCCATGCCTTATCTCCAGTCGGCCTTCTCTGTGGAATGTTTTCTATGCGTGGGCGAATGCCGTGAATACATTGTCTTTGTTTTCTTAAGGGCAGGGGGGCCCTGCCATTGGCCACGATCCTCTCTGCGTTGGTCCTGTTTTTAGCAAACGCACACTGGGCTCTCCGTTAGCCTTTGTCTGGACAAAGTCTGAACAGTGTTGGAAGATGTGAGGAAGAGGAGTTTCTCGCTGAGAGAAGAGAAACCCAGGCCCAGACCTCTACGTAAACCACGGGGCCACAAATATAACGGCTTTTTGTTGTTGTTGTTTTGCAAGAAAGGCTTCTTTGGGCTTTTTCAGTCGGAGAAGCCCAAAGCAGTGCCTGGAGATTTGTACGTTATGTAAGGGGGCGCTTTGTCCACCCCCTAGGGGAAAAAGACTTCCTGCTGTGTTCAAATATCCCCCAGAATCCTCTTGACAACTGAAACTTTGGAACGTGTCATCTTCAGCTTTGTATTTGTTCTGTCAGCACAGGCTGGTTCCAGCTCAATATTTCCTCTGCTCTCTTTACAAAAGGCGTTTATGTGGGAGGAAACCAATATCCACGTAATTATGCAAATAATTACATAAATCTGATTAATGATGCCCACAGGCAAATACGTCTCGTATAATATAGTAGTTTATATGCATTGTGTTTGTGTGTACAGATCAAATATATTCAGTATTAACCCCCCTTGAACCGTTTCACATTTTGTCCTGTTACACCTTAATGTTTTAATGCATTTGGATATTTCCCCCCTTCATCAGCACAATAAATTCAACACATCTATACATTTTTATGCATTAATTGTACCATTCATAATTGTTATTATATTACAGCTTTTTCAAATTCCACTCCTGAAGCAGTACTGGGAAGGATTATACAGGACCCATCATTTGAAATGTTGTTCAGTGGTTTTTTTCTTTAAAAATCATGTATTATAGATGAAGGTGTACAGGAGGGTGAGACAGAGGGTTCGTTTGATAAGAAGGAACAGTGTGTTCACACCAGACTATCAGAATAAAATGTACAGGATTGGATGTTGTGTTCAAGGCCCCATAACCTGGAACTCTGAAGTTAAGCCGTCATGGAACAGCAGCAACAGAGGATGACCTCGGCTGCCTGAACGAGTGACAGAGGCATGCAATTACATTACCGGAACTTTCTCCCTGTGTAACAGACAACTGGGATTGTTTCCACAGAGGTCCTTCGGTGACATTTCCAAACGCGTGGAGCTTCGAGAGCGTCTACAGTGCAAGAGTTTCTCCTGGTATCTGAAAAACGTGTATCCCGAGGTCTTCATGCCTGATATCAAGCCGATACATTTTGGTTCGGTAACTACATCTACTTTACTTGATCAATTACGTGCTGAGTAATCATAAAAACATGCAGATCCTGAGATGGATGGATAGACAGAGCCCTCACACCATGTCTCCAATGCCTAACGTGCCTGGCCGCTTCTCTTTCAGGTGAAGAACATTGGTAAAAACCTGTGCTTGGATGTTGGGGAGTACAACGAGGGTGCTAAACCGCTAATCCTTTACCAATGCCATGGGCTTGGAGGAAACCAGGTGCGCTTGATTTAGAGATAAACATCCTTTCCTGTCATTCTCTTCTGTTTGACTGTTTCAGTCTTTATTTCTGTCATCTGTTTATTTATTTGCACTGTTTCTATACCAACAAATACAATGGAATGGGGGAGGGGGGGGGTGTGTGCCGTGTTTCAAGAGCAACATCTTTCTAATATTTACTGACATACATGTTCAATGTGTCAGTATTTTGAGTACTCCACGCACCACGAGATTCGACACAACACCCAGAAAGAGCTGTGCCTGCAGGGTGCCAAAGGACCTGTGCAACTGGAGGAATGCCAATATAAGGGACACGACACTTTTGTTGGAGCCGAACAGAAGTGGGAGATCAGGAAGGTAATACCATGTTTCACCTCTAGGGGGCGACTATGAGCACTAAAACTGGAGAGTGAATGGGGGTCAATGGAAGTTTTTTCCAACTCAAATCTATAAGAGATAATAATTTTTTATTGTAAGTTGGAGAAAGTTTGCAGACAGCAGATAAGAAAATATGCATTTCTAAGCACTTGGATTAATTAAATCTTAAACCGTTTAGAAATGTATATATATTTTAATTCTCTGGTTATGCAAATTTCGTCATGAAATTATTCATGATGAAATTCATGAGAAAATTCATGACCGCTTTGGACGTGATACTCAAAAGTAAGATGGACGGCCCCCACAGGCAGCCGAAATCGCTCGGTAATAACAGCACAAGAATGACAGCTATGTGGACGAGCTAGTACTAACTAGTACCGGTGGTACATCACCTTATATCTTGTAGACAATCTGGTTTCAACAAGAATCTTCTGGAGAATATGTGGTTTTACTGAGCAAGCGAGAGCTACTGGCTCGTTGGCTACCGTTGAATGAGGTGTCTCCGCTATTGAATATTCATGAACTCGCAGCATCAACGCTAGTGGAAATGTTTTGAAAGTGAGATCATAACACAACCATCGATTCCAGTTCGATTTATAATTATGTATTAATTATAAGCATTAGGCCGTGTAACGTTGCCAGTAATAATCCAGTTCCGCGAAAATATTTGAAATTGACTGGGATGATAATTTTATAGCATTTAGATCCACTCACCTCCATGTGTTTGTCCAGATTCTACTAGTGCCACTATGTCTACTTTATGGATTGACATCATTGCTCCGTTACTGCGAGTAGGCTACAGATATAATACAAATATTGAAATTTAAGATAAGAAAATGAATTGCTTAGTTTATTTGTTTGGAGGAAGTACGTTTAAACATTGATGCAGTGACAAAGCAGGCATATATTGAAATTCAAAATAAGACTCTCGTGTTGGGAAATGGGTAATGTTGGCGTCAAAAGTTGTGATTAAATGTATCTTATTTACAAAAAATAATGAATTAGTTAATGAATGAATTAGAAAATATTTTTTCTTTATTTTTTAGAACCAGTTGTTGTGGAACGATGGGTGGAAGCTGTGTCTCAGTGCTGAGCAAGAGAACCCTTCTCTTGTGCCCTGCAATCCGTCTGACAGGTACCAGCTGTGGGTGTTCACCTGAGATCGCTTCCCGGTCCCACACAACGAAATGAAGATAAGTCCCTTTCAGGAACTGGTGATGGGCGGGATTTGTTTGCATTTTACAAAAAATCTTTGCTAATTTTTTTGTAAAAATTATTTTTATATGGAAACACAAGCACACAGATGCAGGTGTTTTTTTTTGGGGGGGGGGGTGGAAACTATTGCAAATGCCATGATGCAACACATAGGCACTTTCCTTACTTATGGCTTAAAAGGGTCTCACCTCACTCCAGGAAAGAGGGTGGGGTTGTGGTGAAAGGATTTGTGGAGAACAGAAATTTGCAAGGTGGAAAAACTCTTGTCTAGTGGCGGCAGTTTTGAAAACCAAAATTGGTTCACGGATGCCAGTTGCAGGACATACATGCAATGCTTGGTCTTTTTTGACATTGCCTTCAAGTATCCAATCAATAAGCTTGTACATATAAGAATTTATTTCTGCCAATGGAATTAAATATGGCAGCTATCGACAGTTAGACTTCTGGAATGTAACTTTCAGTAGCAAAAAGGCTACAATACAATGTCCTGGTAATAATAGCAGTGAGCTAACATCAGCAAGCAAATTACAATAAAGTAAAAGGCCAGAAAACTGAACGTGTTTTTTATAACTTCTATTTTCATGTACCATGAAATGTATTAGTTTGTATCAAATAGCGAGCTTGATAGCAGCCACCTTTTAGATGGCAACTATAGCAGCATTGAATCCAGCAATATCCTGTTTGGTATTTCCTGTGTTAAATGTGAACTTGATACTGAAAATGCATAATACATAATGTACCTATAGTTTATTACTGTAAGAAAATATGTAATGTGAAGTTCATCGTGTTTACACGACCACTTTAGACATAAACGGTTTGTAAGGAATCGGCTACTGATCGACAATCTACTGATGGACAATCGTTAGTCTATCTATCTATGAATCCTTTCTCAGATTGGTAAGAATTTTGTGATCACAAATCAACAAAAGCCAAATAAAAACACTTGCACTTTGACGAATAAATGCCCTCACAGTGTGTTCAAAAGGGGGTATAAATTAGACAGAGAGAGAACACTGGCATAGGGCATTCTATTGGTGCTGAAGTTAGAGTGTGACGTGAATTCTCCTGGGAGGACAAGATGAAGAAACACAGGGTCAAGTGTACAAGAAACAGAATAGTATTGCTTTGGAATGGTTTTTGTACAGTTTCTGTGAAATATTGGGTTGGGTATTTGTCGTAATGTGGTGTCATTTTGATATGAACAATTTAGCATACTGACCAATTTAAGCAATTGTGTAGTTTACTGTAAAATAAAGAGGGTTTACAGTATGCTTTTTATATGTGAGAAACACATATATGTTTTTAATATAGGACCTCTCTCTCCTTCCCCTCTCTGCAGTGCTTCAACTTAGTTCATAAAATTTGTACATTTTTTCCATAGGATAAAGCATTTGTTTATTTCAAATCTAAAGAAAAGCAAACAATATTGCTCTGTATTAATAGAATAATAAATTATCTGTATAGTGATACTTGATTTTTTAAAAATGCAATTTTGTTTTTTAAAATTTTTACTGGGAATATTTTTTGGGAAAAAGCGGCCAAATAGATGGTTGAGAGTTATCCTTTAAGGCAGGTAGGTTGAGAGTTATCATTTAAGGCAGGTAGGTTGAGAGTTATCCTTTAAGGCAGGTAGGTTCAGAGTTATCCTTTAAGGCAGGTAGGTTGAGAGTTATCCTTTAAGGCAGGTAGGTTGAGAGTTATCCTTTAAGGCAGGGAGGTTATGTGGGGATGACGGTTCACAGTAACTGCCTTTAACAAACAGCAAGGATCACAGCATATACATCACACACAGTGTCAAATAGATTCTTCTAGAATTATTTCTGCAGTGCTCCTTTGTCATGTATTTTATTTTTATCCTTCAGTAATCTTTAATAAAATCTACAGAAAGATTTTCCAAAGTATTCCTTTTTCTTAAAGATTGACCATTTATATAGATATGTGGTTATAATTCTTTGTTTGTCTTTGTCATGAGTACCGAGTGGCCTCTTTCTTTTTGTAATTACCTAGATCTGATTTTTTGTACACTATCCGGGGGGTTTTTGGTATTCTTCTTTGTGTTCTTTGCATACAGGACATTTTTTGGTAGAATGCACATTTGGTCGTTTTAACTATTGCAAAGAGTATGTACGTATGTGTTGAGTAAGTAATAGTGTTTAGTAATAATGTAGTAATAGTAATAATTTTTATGTGTATTAATACTTTATTAAAAAGGGTTTATTTTGATAAAGTGAGACTTCTTAGTGACCTATAGAGAGTATAGGTAAGGTTCAGCTAAAATGTATTACCTCAAGGATACAGAAAAAGTATTTTTAAGCTTGAATTGCCTTGCATTGAAATGATGTGCAGAATAGTCTTTTGTTTGTGAAATGTATATGTGCCTGGATCATGACTTGATTTAAGGTCAGAATGTATTATTTAATTGTACTTTTGACATTGGTTCGTTTTTTTGTTTGAACAATATGACTAGACGAAATCATTAAAACTGCAGTTAAAATGATAAATGAACTGGAAACATATCATTTATCATTGGCTGCAGAACTGTAATTTGTAAAAATAACTTTTCAAACTGTAAAATAATGCATTGTGTAAATAAAATTGTATTCTGCTTCTTTCATTATACCAGTGACTTACCTTATTCTAGACTTCTAAGATATTATTATAATATTAGATACTTTTTTTCAAATGTTTTGACAATATTTATTGCAATTAAACTGAATGTATTTGCAGGCTAGGGCATCTACTGTGTTTCCCTTGTCACTAGCCCTGTTTGGAAAAGGCATTTCACTCTGTAGAGTCAAGTATGTCGTAAGGGTAGAAATTCTCTTTCCAAATGTCTTTGTATTGAAATGATGTCCCATAGTTTTTGTCCACCTTCACCTGAAATTGGGTAATCCGTACCCCTTCTACAAGGTATGTCAAGCATGTTTCATTTAAAAGGAGAAAATTATTTTGGTGTTTAGATATGCAATACCCATTTTGTGTGAATATGTAGAATTCCTCCTGCCTTTCTTTCAAAACATTTTTCACTGTATATATTTATATCGTTTAATTGTGATACCATTGATCAGAGGAAAAACACATCAAAACAAATGCAAAATAATTTTTATTTTGAAGAAGATGAGTGCCCCGGTTATTGGCATTGCTGTATTTAGTACTGTGCACCCTCCCTTTGCCAAGATAAAAGCAGTCTTTTTCTGTAATGTTCGATGGTTGGAGAACGCATGGCAATGGATTTAAGACCATTCCACCATACAGAATCTCTCCACGTTCTTTCTTCATTCTTGCTTGTGGAGAGGCCTGAACCCCAGTTTTCAATGGGGTTCAGGCAGGGCCGGATTAAGACCCTTAGAGGCCCTAAGCACTAAAAAATTTTGGTGCCCCCATACATTTGTAATTCAAAATATAAACAATAATAAACCATAAAATAAAATTTTATTTATCGAAAATTCGAAATTAAAACTTACAGTAAGAAGGAAAATAATATTTATTTTGAATGCATTAATTTAATTAATTTAATAATTTAAATGGTAAATTCGGCTATGAAAAATTTCTGAGGTGCCCCTCCTTCCCTTGATGCCCTAAGCACGTGCTTATTTTGCTTATAGGGTTAATCCACCACTGGGTTCAGGTCAGGGAACTGGGACAAAACCTTGATTTCCCAGTTCAGTTTCATACAAACTTCTTTTTTCACTGAGGTATAAATATGTGGTGACAAACAGGCTAAAACCCATAATAGCTCCTAAAGACTCGTGTGCTTAAAAAATATAAAATATTCATGGCAATATAACTTAATTAGTTTTATTTGTAACTTATTTATTCATGGGTATAAGCAAGGTTATACCCATAAATAAATAATAAAAATAACAATGTCTTCACTTGGGGAGGGTTCAACAATCAATATTTGGTGGAGTAACCCTGATTCTTCTTCAAAAAATATGGGGTGGTTTCTTAATTCTTTTCCAGAGCTATATAGACAGTATATTCATATACTGTATTCATTATCTGGGTTTCTCTGTGATGCCTGTTCTTAGCCTAAAGGGGGCGCTGTATGTTCAGGAATTTTACTATACTGTACATTAAGAGTAAATGTCTAATCACCAAATAGTTTTGATGTCTGAGTGCCAATCTACTATGTATTTGCAACAAGATATAACAATGATATAAATCAACCAATTGAATTGATTAGATCAATTGAACTCAAATCATGTTTTCTAGCCTTATCTACAGTAAATTAAGCACATATATAAAAAAATTAAAAAGCTTATGAATGCATAATAATAACCAACCAGTCAACAAGCGTCAAGGTTTGTTTTAATTTATTTCAAAGCCTGGACTTGTGGGGGGGAAAAAAATGTAAATAAATTCAACATTGCAGATCTTATTCTCATTGGTTTAAAAATCAAAATACATTTTAATAACCATTTAGCAAATATCTGTGCAAATAAGTATCTGGAATATTTTCATTTGTACTGATTTCCATGTTTAGATCAACCATCTCAAAACTGAATTAAACACAACAGGCACATTTAGTTGAGAAAGCAAGAGCAGGGTACAATTCACAACGATTATGAAACAATTTAAGACTGAATTTAACAATCCCCCCCCCCCCCCCCCCCAATACATACTGTTGCAATAAACCACAATAAATACACCATTTCAATATAATTTGTAATAAATACTGAAATTATACATACAGCAGTATAACAACGATTCATTTGCCACCTCACCGTTTGCCACTTTTTATATTTTTGTCTCTAACCTAGGAGGAATGTGCCGATCATTCACCCTTACAGAAAGCACAGTGCTTTTTCATCATTCACCCTTACAGAAAGCACAGTGCTTTATCATCATTCACCCTTACAGAAAGCACAGTGCTTTTTCATCATTCACCCTTACAGAAAGCACAGTGCTTTTTCAACATTCACCCTTACAGAAAGCACAGTGCTTTTTCAACATTCACCCTTACAGAAAGCACAGTGCTTTTTCAACATTCACCCTTACAGAAAGCACAGTGCTTTTTCAACATTCACCCTTACAGAAAGCACAGTGCTTTTTCAACATTCACCCTTACAGAAAGCACAGTGCTTTTTCATCATTCACCCTTACAGAAAGCACAGTGCTTTTTCAACATTCACCCTTACAGAAAGCACAGTGCTTTTTCAACATTCACCCTTACAGAAAGCACAGTGCTTTATCATCATTCACCCTTACAGAAAGCACAGTGCTTTTTCATCATTCACCCTTACAGAAAGCACAGTGCTTTTTCAACATTCACCCTTACAGAAAGCACAGTGCTTTTTCAACATTCACCCTTACAGAAAGCACAGTGCTTTATCATCATTCACCCTTACAGAAAGCACAGTGCTTTATCATCATTCACCCTTACAGAAAGCACAGTGCTTTTTCATCATTCACCCTTACAGAAAGCACAGTGCTTTTTCAACATTCACCCTTACAGAAAGCACAGTGCTTTATCATCATTCACCCTTACAGAAAGCACAGTGCTTTTTCATCATTCACCCTTACAGAAAGCACAGTGCTTTTTCATCATTCACCCTTACAGAAAGCACAGTGCTTTTTCAACATTCACCCTTACAGAAAGCACAGTGCGTTTTCAACATTCACCCTTACAGAAAGCACAGTGCGTTTTCAACATTCACCCTTACAGAAAGCACAGTGCTTTTTCAACATTCACCCTTACAGAAAGCACAGTGCGTTTTCAACATTCACCCTTACAGAAAGCACAGTGCGTTTTCAACATTCACCCTTACAGAAAGCACAGTGCTTTATCATCATTCACCCTTACAGAAAGCACAGTGCTTTTTCATCATTCACCCTTACAGAAAGCACAGTGCTTTTTCAACATTCACCCTTACAGAAAGCACAGTGCTTTATCATCATTCACCCTTACAGAAAGCACAGTGCTTTTTCATCATTCACCCTTACAGAAAGCACAGTGCTTTTTCATCATTCACCCTTACAGAAAGCACAGTGCTTTTTCAACATTCACCCTTACAGAAAGCACAGTGCGTTTTCAACATTCACCCTTACAGAAAGCACAGTGCTTTTTCAACATTCACCCTTACAGAAAGCACAGTGCTTTTTCAACATTCACCCTTACAGAAAGCACAGTGCGTTTTCAACATTCACCCTTACAGAAAGCACAGTGCGTTTTCATACATTCACCCTTACAGAAAGCACAGTGCTTTTTCATACATTCACCCTTACAGAAAGCACAGTGCTTTTTCAACATTCACCCTTACAGAAAGCACAGTGCTTTATCAACATTCACCCTTACAGAAAGCACAGTGCTTTTTCAACATTCACCCTTACAGAAAGCACAGTGTTGTATCTAATTCACCCTTACAGAAAGCACAGTGCTTTATCAACATTCACCCTTACAGAAAGCACAGTGCTTTTTCAACATTCACCCTTACAGAAAGCACAGTGCTTTATCAACATTCACCCTTACAGAAAGCACAGTGCTTTTTCAACATTCACCCTTACAGAAAGCACAGTGCTTTTTCAACATTCACCCTTACAGAAAGCACAGTGCTTTTTCAACATTCACCCTTACAGAAAGCACAGTGCTTTTTCATCATTCACCCTTACAGAAAGCACAGTGCTTTTTCAACATTCACCCTTACAGAAAGCACAGTGCTTTATCAACATTCACCCTTACAGAAAGCACAGTGCTTTTTCAACATTCACCCTTACAGAAAGCACAGTGCTTTTTCAACATTCACCCTTACAGAAAGCACAGTGCTTTTTCATCATTCACCCTTACAGAAAGCACAGTGCTTTATCAACATTCACCCTTACAGAAAGCACAGTGCTTTATCAACATTCACCCTTACAGAAAGCACAGTGCTTTTTCAACATTCACCCTTACAGAAAGCACAGTGCTTTATCAACATTCACCCTTACAGAAAGCACAGTGCTTTTTCAACATTCACCCTTACAGAAAGCACAGTGCTTTTTCATCATTCACCCTTACAGAAAGCACAGTGCTTTTTCAACATTCACCCTTACAGAAAGCACAGTGCTTTTTCAACATTCACCCTTACAGAAAGCACAGTGCTTTTTCAACATTCACCCTTACAGAAAGCACAGTGCTTTATCAACATTCACCCTTACAGAAAGCACAGTGCTTTTTCAACATTCACCCTTACAGAAAGCACAGTGCTTTTTCAACATTCACCCTTACAGAAAGCACAGTGCTTTTTCATCATTCACCCTTACAGAAAGCACAGTGCTTTTTCAACATTCACCCTTACAGAAAGCACAGTGCTTTATCATCATTCACCCTTACAGAAAGCACAGTGCTTTATCAACATTCACCCTTACAGAAAGCACAGTGCGTTTTCATACATTCACCCTTACAGAAAGCACAGTGCTTTTTCAACATTCACCCTTACAGAAAGCACAGTGCTTTTTCATCATTCACCCTTACAGAAAGCACAGTGCTTTTTCAACATTCACCCTTACAGAAAGCACAGTGCTTTATCATCATTCACCCTTACAGAAAGCACAGTGCTTTATCAACATTCACCCTTACAGAAAGCACAGTGCTTTATCAACATTCACCCTTACAGAAAGCACAGTGCGTTTTCATACATTCACCCTTACAGAAAGCACAGTGCTTTTTCAACATTCACCCTTACAGAAAGCACAGTGCTTTATCATCATTCACCCTTACAGAAAGCACAGTGCTTTTTCAAACAGTACCACAGCTGAAATTAGAATAAATATTCACAATCCATTTCTGAGTCTGTGAAGATTGAATCAGAACTGAAAATGTATTATGGCTGCCACCAATATTGATCTATTAGAATCATCAATGATGGTATTACTTTATCAGTTGATCAGTGGAGCAGATTTAAAATATTCTGTGACATTGGTTATTGTGGGAATCTTGGAATAATCTGTGCATGTTCAGTGATTTTACTTGTTAAAGGCTAGACAATACAACAATTGTAGCTTCAATTTAGCTCTTTTAATAGCTACTAAATTTTTTAGTTGCTATTAAAGAATCAAAGATTCTTGTGTACAGTGAAATTGTACTATGAATTAGCATATTCGATCTTATATCGGGAGCATATGTACTATGTAATGAGAATAGCCTTTGCAAGTGTCTGTTTTATTTTCTGTGCGTTTTTATTTCTGGCTGGGCTTTTCTAGAATAATGTTCAGTGTTGGGCTTCGCTAGGTGTGATGGTAGACCTGCCAACTGGTAATTAAAAATAAGCATTCAGTAGCATAGTGAACCAACACCAAGTGTAGAGCCAACAGTGTCCAGCCAAAGTGTGAGCACAAAACCAGTACATAATATACAGAAGCAGATGAGGAGCTCAGAGCTTCAGCAAGGCCAGGAAGGATCTGATCTATCCATGTATACCTATCAAGACACGTATAAGCGGGTGGCACTAACTGTACACTACCAGTCAAAGGTTTTAGTACATTTTATTCATAATTTAGCACTGTGTTTTTTAGTGTATAGTGTAATTTAAGCAGTTTATCTTTTGTAAATAATCTCAAATGATAAGAAGTGAACAGTCAGAAGTAAAAAATAATCTCTTACTTCACAGGATAGTGACCTACATTTTGGAGTTCATAAAAAAGCCATATTTGGCTAAATAAACAAGTGAACAAATAATTTTTCCAACAAAAGTAAAATCAAACTAGTTTGGGACAAGTTGGACAGAAAGTTCAAGGGGAAGCAACCCACAAGTGTGGCACTCCTGTAAGAACTACTCTACAGCAGTGTTAATATAAAATCTCAGAGCCATATGCCTGCCTTTGTAGAATGAATGGCACGAATACATTCTGCAGTTATTACTGCAAAGGTGGCTATCTAAGGTTTAGATCATTATTTTTTGTAAAATAAAAGGTGTTTATTTTTAATAAAAAAATGTTTTACCTCTGATTGCTGGACAGTTGTGGTTGTGCTAAAACATTTAACCGGTAGTGTAAGTTTGAGCTCTCAGAAAAGGCAGACGTCACGGTGCTTATGCACATGAGGATATTCTCTATATATTCCAGAGCAGGCCGCACATAAAGCCTCAGGCTCGTTATGTGTGTACGAGGCATAACCTGAATAGAGTACTGGTTACAGTCTGCTGATTGGGTAACACTTATCAGTTTGGCTTTATAAGTGTAGATAATAAATATTATAAGTAAAAATATTTGAGGATTGTCTAATCTCAAGAGTTATGGACAAACCACAGAAATAAGTAGATCTCCCCGGCTGTTACTCTGCGTGACGTTACTCAGAATGTCGATGTTGCTAATGCCCTTGGTGTAAAAAAGACTTTTTAAAAGGCATTAAACACACAGTACATGTACCATGTGTGTTTGTGGTGTTGTCAAAGCCACTGTAAACATAACAATCACTCTCAATGAATAGATATTTAAATTGTTTAGGAACACTTTTCCTAAGTTTAAATTTGCCATCAAACATACAGCATCCATATTGTATCTAAGTGCTCACTGTATGGCTTCACAATTTATCTTTATAACTTAAAATTAATAGCCATGTTAAGTCTACCATAGTTCATTACTCTCATACAACTTCAAAGTAGCATATACAAGAAAGTGCTATTGGCCGTATTGTGTTTGATCTAAACAGCTCATGCTCTTGATTGATTCAAACATCAAATTCAATTTTGATTCTGACAGAATTTTGCCCTATCAGGTATTATACCCTGTAGTGAACTTCTAAATGTGATGGGTCTTAGTCACACATATTAGCAATCTTAAACTAAAAGATGTATTATTGTTGATTAAAGGCGGTTGCTTACGTCATACGACATACGCAGAGAATGTTCTGTGGAAGGAAAAACAGGGATGATAGGTTGGATATACCAGGCATTTTAAAATCAGAATTACCATGTCAATCACGTGACGTGATTTGTGCTTGGAACATAAAGCTTCAATCCCAGGGAAACACTTTGGCGAAAAAGAATTTGCCAAGAAAATATCTATTTCAATTTTGACGTACATGTTCAATGACATTTGACATATCCCAATGCCCTAGGTGCCCTTAATGCGTGTCAAAATGCGATGATTGAGAATCACTGTTCACGCTTTATATGCTAATGTACAATAAGGTTATATCAGAACAGTGATTGCTATAAGTTCATCTTCATGAAAAACCTTTTTTTTCTTGTTTTTTTTTTGTTTTTTTTTTACTGCTTTCTGTCCTGCTTTCTTATTACCTTGGCAAATATATTCTTACATTGTTGCTGTACCGTAAACAAAAATGTCTTTATAAATGATCTTAGCAAATTTATGAAAAATACTGATAATAAACCCGAGAAACAGCCACTGAAAATCAAAGGAAATTACACCGTGGTCTACAAACTTTATCATGGTTCAAGTACTTTAAGAAAATGACAAGGCAACTGCCCCCTCTCAGATGTAAGCATAGAAAAGTGCAGGTTTTGTACCTTTATTTTTAAAATGTATGTCTCAGATTGATTTATGCTTTTGGCATTTTAGCCAAAAGCTAATGACAACCAAACTATTCAGAGCCAGTTTCATGCTTTTACAAACGATAGAAAAGCACAGTAGATGTGACGACGGCTGAAATGTTGTACAGTACATTGATACAGATTTATATAAACCTATATCGTCAATGTCATAAATGTCTTCAAGCTGAAAAATAACATGCTTTCATTATCAAAATGTATATTTTTTACATACACTTCATAACCCCATAAATACACGGCAACATTACTCTTTTTTCCACAAACTGACACATGGACATATAAAAGTCCTATCAACAATATTTACTTAAAACTAGGACTTTTACTTTGAAATTTCTTGACTTTGAGATACTTACATTGCACAGGCCTAAAGCTTACAGTTTATATTTATTGGTTCTCATTTTGCATTTTAAATCATTTCCCCAAAAAAATAAGTTTACAGTGTGAACCTTTATGTAAAACAGGGAATTCTCATTGTCATGTGCAAGTAAGCTTCCATTTGCTTCCAACAAAAGAAAAAACTATCCAAATTGTTCCCCCTTTTTTCTGTAAAGAGTCTTTGTGACAGACGGTGTCTGTAAAAAAGTGCTTTACAAATAAAATTTAACTAAATAGAAATGTAAGTAAAATGCCAAATTCAGACTTCTCCCATAAATCTCATTGTATAATCATATAATCGTTACCTTTCAATTCTGGATAATTTGTGTTCACTTCAATTGATTGAACCAGTGTTCCTAAAATGGGCAGGGCGCACTAAACTGGTGTGACTTTGGGAAAACTCTCTAGTGACAGACGGTTCGTTTTACTCTCTGTTAAAGAGGAGCTTTCCGACAGGCCATTGGTGACCTCCTCAGGCTGCGTGGACATGAGGCAGTGCCCATCACTGATGTAGTGCCCTTGTGAGTTATTGTTCAAGTAGTTCTGGAACTCCATCTTAGAGTGAACCCCAGGCTCCTCGCTGTACACCCCGTTGGACTGGACATTATTCTCTTGGTCTGGTGTGCAGTGGAGGATGACAGAGGATCCCCTGTTGGTCAGAGGGAAATGATGGCTAGCGTACTGCTCCTCGGACCGCCTGGAGAAACCGCTGTACTGCTCTGAGCTCATATCAAAGGGGCCGAGGGGCACGGAGTCCCTGAGATTGGCGACTCTGTCCTGGAAGGGAGAAGCGTTGGCGTAGGGCTCTGAGTTTTGGCCGGTGTTCCCACTGGCCGAGGCAACGCTGGAGTTTCGCATGTGATAATAGTCAGCGGAGGAGCTGGAGAAGTAGGTGTTGCTGTTAGCATGGCTGTCGCGCACCGCGGCGCTATCAGAGAAACCAAGCACAGACGAGAGAGGCACCACTTCAGTGTGAGACACCGGAGGCATGCTGGCCTGGTCCTTGTCCTCCTCATCCTCCTCGTCCTCGTCTTCCTCAGAGTCGCTAATGGCCAGGCTCTGGGTGCTGGAGTCGGTGAGGCCGCTGCACAAGCTGTCGTCGTCTTCATCGTCCTCGTTATCCTCCTCATCGTCCTCGTCCTCGTCCTCCTCCTCCTCCTCCTCCTCCTCCTCGATGGGCTCCTCCATTTCCTCGGCGGCCTGCAGGCGAATGAGCGCAGCCTGCGGAACTCCGTCAGGCAGGGGATACTCCAGACTGCGCTGGGCCAGGGCCAGGGGAACGCCGTCTCCTTGGTAACCGTTGGGGGCGGAGTCCGTCTGCTGCTCGCGGCTCTTCTCCAGCTCAAGCTGCATGATGGTGTGCAGGAAGTGGGTGCGCACCCTGATGGGGTTGAATTCGATTCTGCCCGCGCCGTTGCTGCACCCTTCCTTCGTGCAGCCACACGGGAACGACATGCGGTCCACCTGAAAACACCACAGCCAGCTGCTTACAAACAAATCAAACGCTGCTTCCGCCAACTTGGGTATGGAGCAGTGTGCAGCATACAATTCCAGTGACAAGAGTCTTATATTTGCTTGTGGGGAACGTAGCTAGGGTATGTTATTTACAACATTTCTTGAAAAAGGAATGACACTAAGGCAGAATTGTGAGGTTTGGACAGAAGTAAGTAGGAATAAAATACATATTTAAAATACATATTCATTTGATATGTTAAATCAACTTTACGCTGATCTAGTACTGCAGCATACACCCGGCTTGGACTCATATAAACTTTGTACAACTTGAGTTAATACTGATCATTTTACTGTGCATATTAATATTCTTTTGACCCATGGTGAGTGCAAAATAAATAGGGGCTCCCCAACTCTGGTCCTGGGGGTGTTGCAGGCTGGTTTTTGCTTTCACCTTAAAATCAGCAACCAGTGTAGACTATAGAGATCAGGCGACGTGAGATAACTGTGTAATAAACGGTTTTGATTGTTGAGCAACAGTGAACAGCAGCAGATGTTGTGGACTGCGGACGGAACGAGCCGGTAACGTACCTGGCACTTGATTCCCGCCACGCTGCGGGCGCATGTCTCCGGGTCGCACGTAACGTACCTGGCACTTGATTCCCGCCACGCTGCAGGCGCATGTCTGCGGGTCGCAGGTAACGTACCTGGCACTTGATTCCCGCCACGCTGCAGGCACATGTCTGCGGGTCGCAGGTAACGTACCTGGCACTTGATTCCCGCCACGCTGCAGGCGCATGTCTCAGGGTCGCAGGTAACGTACCTGGCACTTGATTCCCGCCACGCTGCGGGCGCATGTCTGCGGGTCGCAGGTAACGTACCTGGCACTTGATTCCCGCCACGCTGCAGGCGCATGTCTCCGGGTCGCAGTAGATCCTGCAGTCGCAGCCGCAGTCCTCCCGGGACACGCGGATGGCCCGCAGCTCGTGCTTCTCCTCCACGTCGATCTTCTTCACCCCGGACGAGCGCAGCAGGACACGCCGCTTCTTGGTGGTGAGCGGCTGCAGGAAGAAGTACTCGTCCACCGCCGTGTTGTCCAGGTCGATGTCGTCGTCCGAGATGTCGTCCGCGGTGAGCACGCTGGCTTCCTCAGAGTCCACCGTGCCATTCTTTGTCAGCTAAAAAGAGGATCAAATTCTGTCAACTATGGATGAAACGATGAGCGACGTGGAAAGTAAAAGACAGTTACACAGCTGAACGTAGTCACAAAAATGCACGTGTGTACAGTACTGTGCAAGGGCCTTAGGCACCGTACATTTTGTACTATACATTGTTATATAGATGTTTATATAAATTATATCGTTTTTTATTTTTTGTCTTCTGCATTAGTGTGTCAGTAGAAAATAGCAAATTCTAGATTTCCAAACTTAATGTTACAGAGAATTTTTTGTATTTCTTTTAACAGATGGTATGGCCTCCACTGAGCCCTGATCTCAACATCATCGGGGCTGTCTGGGGTTAGCCACTGAGCCCTGATCTCAACATCATCGGGGCTGGGAGAGAGAGACAGCAAGCGAGACAGCCAAAGCCTGCAGGAGAACTGTGGCAAGTTCTCCAAGATGCTTGTAAGAACCTATTTTCTTATAAAACCGCAGAACAGTGTACCTAAGAGAATTGATGCAGTTTTAAAGGGTGATCACACCAAATATTGATTTAATTCAGTTTTTTTTTACTGTTTACTGCTCTTTATTCAATTGCTTTTACAGTCAATTGCTTGATATTTAGAAACTTCATTTAGTCATTTTTGAAAGCATCTTCGCTTGACAGAATTATTTTTATTTTTAATTTAAATTTTCTACTTGCGCCTAAGACTTTTGCACGGTCCTGTATTTGTACATTCTGGCTCTGATTGGTCCAACCTTGAGTTTAATAGAGTTGAGCTTCTCTTCCTTTAGGTGGTCCCTCAGCAAGTCCCTGTGGATCCTGTCCTGCTCCATAGCGAATTCCCCCAGGGTGTACTGCCTCACCCCGCTGTGGTGACTGGACATGCCCAGGGTGCTGCCCCCCTGGCTGGGCACGCTGGTGAAGCCCTGTCTGCGGCCGAAGTAGTACACCGTCACCTTCTCAAAGTGAACGTTCCTCCTCCTCATCCTCTTCTCCCGCTTCAGTATCGAGGGAGCTGAACCAAACGAAGGTACAGAGCTTACAATCGACAGTCCTGCTTTGTTAACCAATAAATCCAAAATCAGGCCAAAAAGATGACATGATTCCTCCAACATATAGATGGCAGTAGAGTCAAAAAGGAGACCGCAGAAGAAATGCATCCATTGTCCAATCATATTTGTCATTGTCATTATATATAATTTTTAATTTGGCATGTCAGATTTCCACACTAATTTGAAATGAAGTATTTGCAGCTGGATTAATGCGGCGATCGCCACTGTTGATTTGGGAGGGTGTAGATATGCAGATATGATCTGAGACTGTGGGGATCATCCTTGCACCACAGAACGATGTCTGAACCAGATAACCCAACCAGCAGCTCAAGGAGATTCTATTGTAATAGTAAAAATGTTTGGCAGCAAGTACATTTTGACTCGTACTGAAATTTGCTACACTTTGTCACACAGCGACGACTGTTCACAGTTGTACGTACAACTCTATGTCCCTTTAGAATATTTTGGTTTTTGCATGTTGTACTGCACCTGTTCATTCACTACTTGCATTGTGTGCCTGCATTGTTCACTTGGCTCAGCGAGTGATAAATTCTCTGTTTAGTCTGTTTTCCTTCAAAATGGAAAAAGCGTTGTGAACACAAAGCATTAAAAAGCCCACTTCCTGTCTCGGGTCGGGAGAGAAAAGCCCACTTCCTGTCTCGGGTCGGGAGAGAAAAGCACTCCGCAGAGCTCACATCTCTCCTCTCCATGTCAGACAAACGTAATAAATGAGAACCAGCTGGTGATGACAGCTGAGCACGTACCGGAGAACCAATCAAGAACCTGCAGTGACCTCCACTTATAGAGGGACTGGGCTCTCAAGCCTGAAAAGCATCTCCAGATTCACTCAAACATACACCTGTGCCGGCTTGCAGGTACAATTCACAGCTGCCTTTCTGCATTGAAAAGCTTACTGATTTAATGGCTACATTCAGGATAATCGCTGATGAAAGTTGGGTTGAAGTTGAGTTTGCCCTGGCCTTGTTCTTATTGTAATTATTCTTAGTTATGGAATAATAGGGCCTTAGAAATGCCTTTCCAGGTACTCCATGGGTAGTCTACCTTATGAATTCCATTCCTTGTGCAATCCTTTTCAAAAAGCAGCGTGTGTAAATATTTTGTGGGTTCCTACGAAGCGGGAGTCACTTAGCGTGCGTATTATAATCAGATTTATTATATGCGTATTATAATCAGATTTATTGCCAGTCATTAGGTTCATAATGTGTGCCTTAATATAACTCTGCAAACAATTAGAACGGAATGTTGCCATGACAGTGGTCTCAAAAGAACTCGGCACGGCTCCGTGGCTGTTTAAAGAGCAGATCAGAGGCAAACTCAAGGCAGTATTGTTTCACAGGCCCCCACCTACGCAATAAATCTCAGAGCCATCCAGCTCCCATGCCTGGGATCTCAAATTTAAATTACATTATGCTTAAACACAGGCGCCCAGGCTCCGCGTTTCCTGTAAAAACACTGGTGAGGGACAGAGACTTGTTCTGAAACGCACACATACCCATTTAGACAATGGGCACATGGCTTCAGAGAGGGACATGGCTTTCCTTTGAGGCAGTGGAGGTGATGGTATTTTTCGGAGAAATGCATTTATCTGTGCAAGGCCTCTTGATTGGCAGGATGGGATGGGGTTGGGGGGATGTCTTTGGGCCATGCACGTTGGTGCCGTGCGGAATCAAAACGCTCTAATTCCCGCATTCTGTCTGTCATTATCACCAGGAACAGACACACAGCCTGCAGGAAGCCAGGGAGGGAGGTGTGCCACCCAACCCAGCCTGAGACCGAGGGACCCGATTGGTTGAGCCAAACACAACTCAAAGCTCACGGCGGCGTGTAAGGTGCAGGGGAAAAAGAGACAAGTCCCCTTGACTGTAAGGCCATGGCTGCTGGAGGCGCAAGGTGGACTAGGGGCTATTTAGAGAGGGACGGGAGAACAGCAGCAGCCAGCCGAGACCTTTTCAGAAACACACATGTCCTTGTACAGGACTGGACTGGAGTCCAGAGGTTCCAAGCACCAGCTCATTGATCTGGCTTTGCTCAAGGATTCATCTCCTAATCAACGGTTCCTCATTTGTTTGCTGTATTAATATGAGCTTCCATGGTTCAGCACTGAGCAGAGAGTCTTTATTAAAGCTGACTCAATATGCAGAATGCAAAGGTGTGGATCATATCCCAGTCCTCTTCCAGTTTTCAATTTTACTCTGCGCTTGGGTATTCTGCTACTCGTCTAGATAATAAGTACAACTGAGCCACCTTGTTACCTTCGCCAGAGATATTACAGGCAGTAGGCACAGACTAATACTATGCTATTGATAATATTCAAGTTTTACATGGGTTGATGATATGGTTTGGAGCAAGACTGCTGAAACACTGAATTTACCCACAATTTAAAACAGGAGAGCACAAGTCTATTCCTGGAGGGTGTGTGGAGTGTGGAGTTTTTGTTCCAAATAATTATTCTGGCTTAATGAACAGCTGTAGACAGCAGTGCTGTTTCACCCCTACGACCACAGCAAAACAACATTACCCAGGATACATGCAGTCTGCAGCTGGAGCTCATCATCATATCAGGACATTTCAGATCAATTAAATGATTGGACTGATTAAAATCATTTAGAGCAGAAGTTGGCATGAAATCTAGATCTGCCCTCATCACGCCCTGCTGATTCAAAATCAGCGGAAAGGAAACCTAATTTTAAAAGAACAACGGGGCCATTGGACTGGCCGGTCATTTCTGGGTCGAAGGCTTTTAGTAAACTGGTGATGAGAAACCATTAAATCAGGAATAATTTCCTACATTAATTTGCATAAAGAACTTCCTGTGACGCAGATGAATCAACAGCCATATGGGAAAGCGTGAAAGTTCTCAAAATGCGGACTGAAAAAAGTGACAGTCGTTGTAAGTTCAGTGCCATTGATATTTGTAAACATGTGCAAGTTACTGACAGACTCCCCTGAAGGGAAAGTGTTCAGGGGTGGGCGGTAGAGGGGAGTGGCTTACATGGGAAGTGTTCAGGGGTGGGCGGTAGAGGGGAGTGGCTTACAGGGGAAGTGTTCAGGGGTGGGCGGTAGAGGGGAGTGGCTTACAGGGGAAGTGTTCAGGGGTGGGCGGTAGAGGGGAGTGGCTTACAGGGGAAGTGTTCAGGGGTGGGCGGTAGAGGGGAGTGGCTTACAGGGGAAGTGTTCAGGGGTGGGGGTAGAGGAGAGTGGCTTACAGGGGAAGTGTTCAGGGGTGGGGGTAGAGGAGAGTAGCTTCCAGGGGAAGTGTTCAGGGATGGGGGTAGATGGAAGTGGCTCACAGTGGAGGTGTTCAGGGGTGGGGGTAGAGGAGAGTGGCTTCCAGGGGAAGTGTTCAGGGATGGGGGTAGAGGAGAGTGGCTTACAGGGGAAGTGTTCAGGGGTGGGCGGTAGAGGGGAGTGGCTTACAGGGGAAGTGTTCAGGGGTGGGGGTAGAGGAGAGTGGCTTACAGGGGAAGTGTTCGGAGCCGGAGGGGTTGAAACTGTCGCTGCTGTTCCCGCTCTCGCTACTGGGGACCTCGTCATCTGACTCCCTGAAGGATGAGCGCGGCGAAGAGCCGTCCACCTCCTGGAACTTCCTCTTTAGTATTCCGCTCATGGTGACCGACTGCACCTGTTACGCACAAGAGAAACATTGTTTAATGCCCAGCTGGTGCCCACCGCAACCCTCCGCACACCCAATTAGCCTGAGGTCCTCGAGACCACCCCCCCCACACACACACACAAACACACACACACAAACACACACACACACACACACACCTTCTTTCCTCAAGCAGTTGATCAGTGCACCACAGAACCACAGAAGGCTGTGCATGGAGGGAAAGGGTCTGCTAAATATAAGAGATCTTTCACGCTCAGGAAGTACGTTCTGTCATGTTTAGTCGAGTGACCAGTGAGTCTGTTCTCTCCGTGTGTCCCGCAATGGCGTTTATAAAAAAAGCCACTTTGATCCTTCAGAACACCAGATATGTGTGTGTGTGCGTGCGTGCGTGCGTGCGTGCGTGCGCGCGCGTGCGCGTATGTGTATGTGCGTGCGCGTGCGCGTGTTTGTGTGCATACCAATAATCATGATACACATATATGCATATACAGTTGCACACATAGTGTAAATACACAGCTACATACTAGAGAGAGAGAGAGAGAGAGAGAGAGAGATCCATAATAAATTCACCAGCTCTTATAAGAATGTGAAATTCATAACCTGCTCTTGCGAGCATCGGGGCAGAAAGGTGTGTGAAAATAAAACAGTTTAGTCACACATGGGCACAGCATTCAGTATGAACACAGTTTGCTAAAGATCAGCACAAATACATTACAGTTAGATTGTATCGTGTCTGCAGTGCTATGAAACGGAGGAGGAGTCAGTCCTGTAGATGTGATCGATTTTCTCACCAGAAAGGAAGACCGTTTTTACTTCCCAATCTTCAATTATTCCTTAATCAATTATTTTGCATAGCCTCTGGAAAAGATGCAATACTGTTGCGTATGAACTTGTACAAAATAACATAAAAAATAATAATGGTAATAATTTGTAGCAGTAGTCGTATTAGCATATATCATTCACTAGTATGTAATTTGCATTGACCTATAATGGACTTTGTTGAAAGGCACCCATATGTTCTTTGCTTATTTTTTATTTTCTCATCTCATAGTCCTTTAGAACAGTGCATGTGTCACTAGTAACTACAGCATTTTAATGCACGGAACAAGATACAGCATAATGTTGCATTGAGCAATATCCATAGGTCTTAAATGCAAAATATTCTGTGACTGCACATTTAAATCTGCTACCGCTGAAGCCATTATTAGCCAGAGAACAGATTAAAAAGCAACCAAAGGCCTGCACTGAGCAGAGACGTGTAGGAGAACAGATTAAAAAGCAACCAAAGGCCTGCACTGAGCAGAGACGTGTAGGAGAACGGCTGGTTTTCCCTCCCGTATTATTTCAATCAGAAATAGAAAAGCTCAAAGGAGAAAATCCGAGCGGCCAATCACGTCAGCGCTTGGTAGAGTATCTGCCAAAAGAGCTTGTTTGGGAGTTCTGTTCTGGGGAACACTGCTCCTGCAGAAGAGCGCTCCCCATTATCAGCTGATTACAGAACGCAGTGCTGTTTCAGGTGTAGTGCGGAGAACAGTGGAACCCTGAATACAATCTGCCCTGCAAATGCGTTTGCCGAAGGGGATGGTCTCTACGAGTCAATCTGCGGTCACGCAGTGGCACAGGCCCGTCTGCTCCTAATTTCAGGATCCGATGATGCCGAACATGGGCATCAGCTGTCTAAGGAAGGCGCTCTCTTGTGGCCATTGGACTGGCCGGTCATTTCTGGGTCGAAGGCTTTTAGTAAACTGGTGATGAGAAACCCTTAAATCAGGTGCCAGAATATTTTCCTACGTTAATTTGCATAAAGCACTTCCTGTGACGTAGATGAATCAACAGCCATATGGAAAAGTATGAAAGTTCTGGGTAAACCGATATGAAGTGAGCAGCCATAAACCTATGAATTGACAATGATGTACACTATTAATTCTATTTTAAGACCGTATATGGTACAGAATATTATCAGCCAATATTCCAAGGCTAAGATGTTTTCCGGTTTTATTATTTCGTATGTATTATTTACAGATTTACTGTTTGAATTGTTCGTATATCATAATTAATGTGAATTATATTAATAAGCTGGTTATTTGTCTGCAACAGTTACTTTGACGTGATGCATAAGAAAAATTTACTTATAAAGTATTTTTAAGAGTCTTCTGTGTCTATTGCACTCATATTACATGCCATAAACCTCAAATGACCAATTAACCCTTGACATTTTGCCTGTACATCTGTGACATCTTATTGGTCTTCAATGGTGTACTAAATATACAGAAAGACAGAAAAATAGAGAAATAATGTCGTCCATCTTTGGCTGCGATTCGACTCCTAAATGATCATGATCAGTTCTCCTTGTTGAAAACCCATTTGTGTTTGTAGCCCTCGGCAGTGGCTGCACTTCGCTTTGATAACCAAAATGGTTTCCATGACAACTATAGTATACTTGCGCCATTAGTTGAAAGCAATTCTGCAATTGAACATCAAACAAAACAAGGCTGCGTGTTGAAACTCTGGATGTTTAACGTATACCAAGTTCAATTCAAATTACATGAAAAAATTGAAGATCATATAGTTCTTAAGAAGAAAGAAGGAAATGCTTTTATTATGATGGTATTGATCATCCCTAGTATTCTTATTTATTACATATGGAAGCAAATATCCATATGTCCACATGTACATAAACAATCACTCTTAGATTAGTTGTTACTGCAGTCTATTATTTTTTGTAATGAGTGTGATAGATTATCGGTTATATAATAAAATCCTACCAATGAGTTATCGCCACTTAATTTCAGATTCTCTAGAAAAGAAGAATAATCCTATCCACGGTATCCACCAGTCTTAAAGTTGATTTACCAAAATTATTTATATTGCTTATAACACAATGCTCATTTCATTTTCTGATGATGAAATCTGAAACTAATTTGCTGAAATGCATTGCGTTTGTTCTCTTTACTGTACACGCAGGTAAATGTCTTTGAATCTCCCCCTAAATGATGCCTAAGATTTAGCACGCTCTTAATTGGTATGGCATCATAAACAGGACAGGTGATTACATCAGATGTCGCGCCTTCAGGGTTTATGACGTGGTGAGAAAGACAAGACTGCTGTTCTGCAGCACTGTGTGGCTCTGTCTTTGTTTTCTCCTGTCAGATTGGAAGAAAACACAAGATAGCAGACCACTGAGCAAGAATTTCAGGAAAGATAATGCAGCAAAAGCCATTTACAAAGCCCTACGGTGATCCCTCCTGGACGTGAAGCCATTGTACGTTCCAATTCTAACTAAAGAGGGAACAGATTATCCGGCCCACGATAACACAGTCACCTTGAATTGCATAAGCACCAAGACACATAGCATGACGATAAAATCCCACATCACCAGCTTCCTGTATGTGACCTGATGCATTAGAGCTGTGTAGAGTAAATACAGAAACACTGAACTTTGCACCAACACAAGCGACGACTGACCTGCTTCTACTCGGTATGCTCCGAGTGTCACGGCTGCTCCTTGGAATAATAATAGAAAATAAAAAAATTGAATAAAGGTGGTCAAAAACAGACGAGACGCGCTGAAAGAGGAGATCCCATGCTGCAGCAGTTCAGTGGCATACAGTCCAGTTATCCCAACGCTCTGGGGTGTGGAGGAGAGAGAGAGAGAGAGCGGGGGATGACCTGCACATTTCTCAGCCCTCACTCCACTGCTGGTAGCATATGCTTTAGTGTTTAATGACGAGGGTCTCTCTCTCTCTCTCTCTCTCTCTCTCTCTCTCCCTTCTCTCTCTCTCACACACACACACACACAGAAACCCACTCTCTCTCTCCCCCCTCTCTCTCTCTCACACACACACACACACACACATAGAAACCCACTCTCTCTCCCCCCCTCTCTCTCTCTCTCACACACACACACACACACACCCTCTCTCTCCCCCCCCCCCTCTCTCTCTCTCTCTCTCTCTCTCACTCTCTCTCTCTCTCACACACACACACACATAGAAACCCACTCTCTCTCCCCCCCCCCTCTCTCTCACTCTCACACACACTCACACACACACATAGAAACCCACTCTCTCTCCCCCCTCTCTCTCTCGCTCTCTCGCGCGCACACACACACACACACACACACAAACCCACAAACCCACCCTCTCTCCCCCCCTCTCTCTCTCGCTCTCTCTCACACACACACAAACCCACTCTCTCTCTCCTCACACAAAGACTCATTAGCTGCTGCAGCAGCCGGCTGAGACTCTGGCGTGCCTACACTCCTGCTCTCTGCACATATATGAGAGAGAGAGAGAGAGAGAGAGAGAGAGAGAGCATGTGTGAGTATAAGAGAGATAGAGTGTGTGTGTGTATGAGAGAGAGAGAGAGCATGTGTGTGTGTGTGTGTGTGTGTGTGTGTATGAGAGAGAGAGAGTGTGTGTGTGTGTATGAGAGAGAGAGAGGGGGGGGAGGAGAGTGTGTGTGTGTGTGTGTGTGTGTGTGTGTGTGAGAGAGAGAGAGAGAGTGGTGCTCAATAAACCATCCAGATTAGCAGGCGTGTAGCTTCAAATGATAAAAGAGAGATGCAGGTGTGATTGGGGTGTCTGGGCACCTTGTGCTGTGATGTGAGGGGTCATTTGTGAAAAGGTGACTCATTAAGACAGATGGAAGAACATGGAAAACTTCGCTGGGAAAGGAAGCAGTTTCATTCCTTTCATCCTGAATCCTGCTGGAAAACATTGGTCATTTGGGATGAAGGAGCATCCACCCATTCCCCATTCTTCAGCGGGATTTACACATTCAGCCATTCTTCAGCTGGATTTACACATTCAGCCATTTTCAGCCATTTACTGTTCTAATTAGGCAGGTGATTGAAACCCCCTAATAATAATTAATTAATTCCAAAAACATTGCGGTGTGGTGCGGCGGCAGTGCAGTGGTTAGGCAGTGCGCCTTACAGCAAAGAAGCAACCGAAGAACCGCGGCGGCCCTGGGCCGAGGGCTGTTCTGTGTGTGTGTTTTCCATGTTCTCGTGGTGTGTCGTGGGTCCTCTCCGGTCCTCCTCTCCACAGTCCAAAAAAAATGCAGGTTAGGCTAATCGAGGACTCTAAAATTGCCCCAAGGTATGATGAGTGAGTGTGTGGTGTGTGTGGTGCTCTGTGATGGATGGCGGGCCTGTGTCAGGGTGTATCTTGCCTCTCCCATGCAATGCATGCTGGGATAGGCTCCAGCATCCCCCGTGACCCTGAATAAGGAATAAGCGGGTTGATGGATGATGATGGATGATGATGATGATTATATTTATTTTGATCAGTTTGTAAAACCGCATATACAAACCCCAATTCCAAAAAAGTTGAGACAGTATGTAAAATGCACATAAAAGCAGAAAGCTGTGATTTGTAAATTCTCTTTTACATATATTTAATTGAAAATGGTACAAAGTAAAGATATTTAATGTTTTACCTTATCAACTTTATTGATTTTTGTAAATCCAGATATGCAGTAGATATGGATGGATCACTTTAAGGGTCGTTTCTCCTCACTCATTTTCTTATTGAACTCTGGAAAAATAAGTCAGGAGAAACAGCCCTTAAAGTGATCCATCCATATCTACTGCATATCTGGCCACAGAGTGATGGTTTGAGGCTCGTTTGATACCTCAGACCCTTGATGATTTCCAGCCATTTAGCCAGCCATGTGTTCCATACTATTCCCGTGTAATTTACAGCTTAATCTAGTCCCACCCCCCAATTTTCATAGAGATCCATTCAAATGTAGAGAGGTTATAGTATCACTTTTAAGAGTACCTGAAAATAAGATATCAAGAGTCTCTTGGCCCTGTCCCAACTTTTTTGGAACAAGTTGCATGCATCAAATTCGGAATTAGCGTATATTTACAAAAATCTATAAAGTTGATAAGGTAAAACATTAAAAACGTTTTAAATTAAATTCATTTAAAAGAGAATTTACTCAGTTTTATGTGCATTATACATACTGAGCCAACTTTTTTGGAATTGGGGTTTGTACATGAGTGTTATGTGTGTGTGCATGTACTTATGCATGTATTTATGTGCATGTGCATGTAAATTGTACAACCTCCTCTTCTTTGGCAGTTGTGAGCTTCCCATTTTCTCCAAAAGCCTTGGCGATCTCAGAGAGAGGACCAGGAGAGATGCAAGATGGAGTTTCTGTCCATGTGAACCACAACCTTAAGCAAGAGGGGGTAGCTATTGTCACAAGTAAACTATTTTAATTACAAACTAAGTCATTATTTATTTGTAATGTCTAGGATGGTGGAAATAATATTTAAAATAAGTAAATTTAGTCAAAAATTGTTTTATAAGATGGAATCCCCGGGTTGCATTGTGCTGTATTTTGCAAATTTAGGTATGACTTTTATTCAGGAAGTTATCTTGCCGGCCGGATTGAATAAATAAGTAAATTTGTTCATGCTGCCACATTTTTTTACACAACCAAATAGATTCAGTAGCATGCTAGCTTGTTTTTTTAGCAAGCTGTCAATATCATTGTTTCTTTTAATGGCAACGTTCAGTTTGAATATGAATGTAAATATTAATATAATCTGATTACTTGAGGTCACTGCTTTGTATTGACTTCTACACTGCCTGGCCAAAATAAGTCACACTATAATATTTAGTTGGACCGCCTTTTGCTTTGATTACGGCGTGCATTCGTCATGGCATTGTTTCGACAACCTTATGCAACGTCACAACATTTATTTCTGTCCAGAGTTGCATACATTTTTGGCCGATATCTTGGAGAGTCGAACCACTCTGTAAAGTCTTCTCCAGCACATCCCAAAAACTTTCAATGGGGTTCACTCTTTCACAATTTAATGAATCTTGGCATTGTCGTCCTGGAATATGCCCATTGATGGGATAACCTGGTCATTCAGTACATTCAGGTACTCAGCTGACTTCATTTTATTGCTGCATAATGTTGCTGAGCCTAGACCTGACCAATTGAAGCAACCCCAGATCATAACACCGCCTCCAGAGGCTTGTACAGTGGCCACTATGCATGACGGGTGCAATGGTGACTTTTCTTTTGGCCAGGCAGTGTATTATAAAGTGTCTGGTGGAGGAAACTAATAATCCTAATAATGGCTTCCTCCACCATTTTTGGAGATATTCAACAGCAGTTGCCTCACCTCCAGTCTCTGCCTCACCTTCAGTCTCTGCCTCACCTTCAGTCTCACACACAAAATGTTGACTGGTGATCAGTCAAGGTGTTCCTCATGGCCTTTGTTAGGCCCGTATAAAAGCACAGCCTGCTTGGCCAGAAGAGGCAGACCTTTATGCACGTAATCGCTTATTGCTCAGTGGATGACTGGTTACTTTTTTTGTTTTATTTAGACTCTTTTTACTTATCCAAAGAAAGGGGAAAAGGCTGTTGGACAGTTAATCTAATTGTCTTTGACATCCAATCGCTACCTGCCATAGGTGCTAAGCAACCTTTAGGTATTGAGATAGTTAGATTATTCACATCTGACTTCCGCTATAGCTCTATAGATACTGAAATTGGTGCATTATACTTTAGCATGGACACTGTGCAGCCATATTAGGCTGACTAGTTAGCCAGATACTGTCGGTAATTCCTTTTCATAATCCACAATGCAAGCTAACCAATTAAATATGGTATGCAAGTTTCAATTTCATTCCTGGATCAAGCTTGTCTAATGCAATCGATTAACTTAGGCCAAACTGGTTGTTTAAAAAATACACTGCCAAAACTGGGCTATCGCTATACTTTTATGCTTTGACACTCAATTAATTAATTAGGGTGGGGGGGGTGAGAGCAGTAATCAAAATCTACTTTCCTTCTACCCAGCAGCACTGCTTTTTTTTTTTTTAAATTAAATTTTTATTTTATTTTTATAAAAGCAAGTCATTTTGTGCCACAGCTGTATTTGTGCCCGTTCCAGGTTGTTTCATCATCAAAACAAAGCCCAATATCTCCTCCTCCATTCTCTGTTAAAATAGGCTCAGCCAAATAAATGCAGGGACACCACGTTCATTCGGCCCTTTCCTGGTTTTGTGTGCATTTGTCAGTTTCAAGTCATACTGCCAACAAGGGAAAGATATGCTAACATACGATACCACATATAGGATATCAAGAATAAAGTGTGCTATATGACATTTACTTTTTTTGCCAGGACTGTATTTTACTGTAAATGACACATCTTTAAGAAATCTGAAGAACTAGCAGCTTGCAACTAATCTATTGGGCAGAAGTCTATAGTCTAGTGTATGAACGCACAAGTTAAAAATACGGACATAGTACAGCTGCTCATTTTACGGGAACGTGTAAATGATCCTGATTAGCTAGTACACGATCACACCTTCATTAAAACCCTGTGCTGCTTTCCTCTTCACTATTAAAATGCTAAAATACTAAATCAGATTCAGACACACCAATCAGTGTCTGAGCTGAATTTATGCTGAACTTATGCCATAAACATGGCGTCCTATATGGCGTCCTATATGGCGTCCTATATGCACTCAGAAAGCACCAATGCTGCACGTACATACTAAGCAAGAGGCAGAGACACATTGCTTTCCTCAGCGCCGGCATGAATGTAAAGGTTTGTTTGAGACTGCTGATCCCACAAGTCTTGGAGACGATCCAATTATGCACTTAATGTGCACTGACTGATTACCCTCGATGTTACCATACTGGCTGGCCTGGCATCTCTTTGCCAACTTCGCAACGCAACATAGTTCCAATCAGACACGATACCAATCTGGTTTCTGTGCTATCGTCCTGTTTGTTTAGAAGAAAAAAAAAAGGGTTCGAAGTGCCTTGTGAATCCAGCAGTGTTCAAATTCAATCCTGCTGTCCTTGATGATGCTGCCTCCAGAAAACTTTATTTGCATACAGGAAACCAGGCAGCTCACACGGCCACAGCCTTGGGGAACTACATATTTCTTATGATCCATGGATTGCTGAGCTACAGACAGAGGAAAATTAACTGAAAGAGACCAGATGCAATTTAATTTCCTCTTGCTCTCATGCATCACCATACAACATAATGGCTTTGCAATTTTTTTTAAAGAGACATATACACTCTTTTGTGCCGATAGTTTTGTGGTTATAGAATGAGTGCTTATACACGCTGTACTCGTTTTTCAGTAACAATAACATTTATGGGGCTGCTGGGTAGCTCACTCTGTAAAAGTGTGGCCTGCGGCAAGTGAGCGAGCACCACGGTCTCAGATCGAATCCCACCCATGCCAGTGTTGACTGTGTCCGGCAGCCCTGTAGGGGCAGTGCCCAATACGCTTTGCAACGCCCAAGAGATACAGTATACGGGAGGAATTCAGTCGACGTGGATCGCAAAGTTGATTTCTCGAGGCGAACCTGTCGTCTCCCGAGCCAGCATCAAAGGGCATATAGGAGCACACTTAGTTTGTGAACAGGATATTCCAAATGCTGGTGGGATTGGAGATGCCATCTTTTAAAAATAGATAGAATGATAGAATCGCTAAAGATATAGGCGCTGTTTTGAAATTTTACAACTCATGTTCCATAATTTAGTTCCTTTTTAATTATCAATATCATGATATACATATTTTGTTCATTTGCAATATTCTGCATATTTTGTTAATATGCCTATTGACGTTGCCACCTCCACCTTTAACTCTTGCCTCTCTCAGTCTCTCGACTCACTATGTCCTCTTGTCTCCAAACCAGCTCGACCATCACTCCCCTCCCAGTGGCTGACAGATTCTCACAGATCCAGCAGAACCCTGCTGCGAGCCGCTGAGAGAAAGTGGAGGAAATCCAGATCCCCAGATGACCTGGCCTCCTATCACACTCTGCTGGCAGCCTTCACAGCTGCAACTACATCTGCTAAGATTTCATTTTTTCAGTCAAAATTTAATGCATGTGTGTCTAACCCACGTAAACTCTTTTCCACCTTCTCTTCCCTGCTGATCCTTCCTCCACCCTCCTCCACCCTCCTCCACCCCATCACCCTCTTCCCTCTCTGCAGATGACTTCCTGATCCACTTTGAGGAGAAGGTCGTGTAACGGAGTGAATCCGTTCCCCCGTGAATATTAGTGCTTTAAACTCCAGACACATGCACCGTTTAATGTACAGTATAATCTGTTTATTTGATCAGTATATGTACATGCATACGTGCGTCACATTTATCAGCAAGGAGGATTAGGTAAACTATATTCGGCAATGTTGTTTGCATAGTTTGTCCACGTTGATATTAGCGGGGTTTTCTTTTACATATCAATCGCGCGGTTAATGCATAATCTGTTTTATTGTCGGGTTCTATTTATAGCACAGTTTTAAAAACAAATAATCATATGGGATCCTAATGTATTGCGTTAACTGTTTTAATTATGCGCAGCTAACTGTTTTAATTGATAAACATTTTAAATAAGAGCGTCCAAGTTTTGATCAAGCGTAGCTGTGTTCTGGAACTAGGTATAAAATATGCATGCTTTGGAGCTTTGCAGCTTTGCATGGTATCATTAGTGGGGCCAGTTATACTGGAGCTTTGTGAAAAATAACTGTGATCCAAAGCCCACAGTGAGTGGTTATCACTCCTTCTGAAAATAGACTCGTGAATGAGGGAACACCGATTTCACTCTGGTGTTTTGCATTTCTCAACTGCCAGTCATTCTACTACCATAGAAAGAAAACATGGTATAGCATAGCACAGAGGAATATCAAGAACAAAGTGTGCTGTATAGCACTGTGACTGTTTATCATTTGTATTTTTTAGTTGGCTTGAAAAATGCTTTGGTTGAAATGAGTCTTGAAAATATTTAAACCTGCGCCAATCTCTTTCAGGTGTTCACAAAATGCCTCAATCTCTTTCAGGTGTTCACAAAATGCCTCAATCTCTTTCAGGTGTTCACAAAATGCCTCAATCTCTTTCAGGTGTTCAAAAAATGCCCCAATCTCTTTCAGGTGTTCACAAAATGCCCTAATCTCTTTCAGGTGTTCCCAAAATGCCCCAATCTCTTTCAGGTGTTCACAAAATGCCCCAATCTCTTTCAGGTGTTCACAAAATGCCCCAATCTCTTTCAGGTGTTCACAAAATGCCACAATCTCTTTCAGGTGTTCACAAAATGCCCCAATCTCTTTCAGGTGTTCACAAAACGCCCCAATCTCTTTCAGATGTTCACAAAATGCCCACTGAGACAGGCCTTTCCAAATCACATTGCTTGGGGAAGAAGTGTTAATGGGATTTGAGAAAACCCCACATCATCTTGCAGTTAGCAAAGTAATCATTGGTACTACAGAAGGGCCAAGGATCAGTTTCACTTCAACTGAAACCATTGTGCAACCATTCTGCAACCATTTCCGCAACCATTTCCATGATCTCCTTACAATGATCTTCCATGGTTTCCATGATTCCTTGATCTGCATTAATAGCACTTATTTAGCACCTCCTGAACTGTCAACTATGTACTCATGCAAAGGTACGGTGTTTCACAAATAGCACTTTTATATGAATAACGTCAATTAAAATTTGGGAAGCGGAATGAAATTGTGAGTCAACATTCTTAAATCAAATTCAAGTCAGTCTACTGGAAATGGAGCTATATAACGAAACCATGATTATTTTAAATCCAAATGAAAGAACAAAGAATGACATAAAACTTCACAATTCTCAACCCCAATACGATGCAAGAACAGATGAAATGGTATTCTGGGGTTTGTTGTAAACGGGAAGCTCAAAGCTACCGTTAAATGAGCTGATACAATGAAAAGCAGAAGGGCAGTGCCCTGAGGCGGGCTTCGATAATGATCAGGGTTCGGTGTGTGGACACTGCAAGTGGCTGGCAGTCGGAGCTGAGGAATCCGGGCCAGCTGTCAGCTTTAGTTAAAGTTGCTCTGTTCTGTGCTGAAAACTCTGCCTTTTTGCTCCACGGTAAATATTTTATACATACAGTGTGGGGAAAAGCGGCCCGGGAATTCCGCAGCTCCTCCTCGAATAGCCTGGTTTTTAATTAGCGCCCGTCCGGACCGCCATCCCCTCCCTCAGGGCGGGGAATCAGGCACGCTACACAAACACGTCAGGAGCGGAGAGCCAATTCATGGCTTCTCTATTTCGGGGCGAAAGTTGAATGAATAGAAACTAAATACAGAATGCGGGCATTGGGTTTGAAATGATGGATTCCAATGCATTTAGGGGACATGTTATCGCATGACATGTTACATGGACATACTGTGATGTTACATTACAAATAAACAGTAAAACACCTTGTTCTGAGTAGGAGTAATATCCATTGCCAGCCACCAATGTAATCTCCCTTTTTATTTTTATTTTAGAGAGAAAGATCTGGACTGCATGGCCAGTTGGCCACACTCCATTGTGATGTGGGCCCCAGGGACACACACGGCCAGACCAGTGGGAGCTCCAGGATAAAGAAGGCAAGGGTGTGTCATTCAAAATCAACCTCTGTGCAATCATCAAAGCCAGAACCCTGTATGAGCTGCCTCAATACTGCCACACAGAATGAGAATATCCTCCCAGGGACACCGTTGGCTCTACAGGTCTATTGGACAGCACAATGTAGAGAGACAGGAAGAATGGGAGTGAGAGAGAGAGGGAGAGATGCAGAAAGGGTCGCACAGGCAGATTCGAACTGCCGATGTTGCGGATCGCCAATCTACCTAAATTCTGTCTGAAATACAGAGGCCTGTATAGTACGCATGCATGGATCATGGCAGATCAGGCTTTTAGTCAGTGTTTATAAAGTCAAGGCTGAATGAAATTGGTCCAAAAACAGTTGGTTTTGGTCCTCAGTCTGATAGCTGTAGTGGACGTTTTGATACTGAACTCCAGGGAGGGAAAGAGGAATGCCATTATAGATTCACATTGGCATTTCCGTACATTTTAGGCCTTCCGCTGACGCTCTTATCCAGAGCGACTTACACTTAGAGGGGTAATGGGTCAAAAGAGGCATACTCCACGTACAACACATAATGAGACTTTTTCAGAAGTGTATTTTAGTAACTGTGATGCAGCTTACATAAAAGTAGGACTTCAACTTGGGAAAGAAATCACTGTTGCTGTCAACAGCTCTACGCCCACGCAGTGTTGAACGCAGAAAGTAATTCAGAAGTGTCTGGAGCTAGCCTGGTTCAGAAGTGTCTGTAGCTAGCCTGGTTCAGAAGTGTCTGTAGCTAGCCTGGTTCAGAAGTGTCTGTAGCTAGCCTGGTTCAGAAGTGTCTGGAGCTAGCCTGGTTCAGAAGTGTCTGTAGCTAGCCTGGTTCAGAAGTGTCTGGAGCTAGCCTGGTTCAGAAGTGTCTGGAGCTAGCCTGGTTCAGAAGTGTCTGGAGCTAGCCTGGTTTTCACCACTTTCTCTGTTGTACTTTTAGACTTTCCCCAGCATGCTCGGCTAGTATGAAGTGTAAATCCTTTTTTAAAAGGATTAAAAAGACACATACAATGACAGCACTAGCTCACGCACTTGCAGGTGAGTGTTAAACCTCTGGTGTCTGGTGTTATCCCTGAAGATGATAGAGATTATATTCCAAGTTTTTATTTTATTTTACATTTATGCAGGAGAGGGGGTTATACAGTCAGTTAATGTCAAATTATGTTTGACTTGCAGCATATTAGCAGATTATGTCAATTATTCTAGTTTTGACTCTAGTTTTAACTGGTTCACCCCAGACAGTCAAAATTCCAAATGTAATATCTAAGTAACAATGTGTGTGAGAATATTTTGTAAAAACACTCATTCTGAGCACGAATTGCAACAGCAGAACGACGACATTGAGTCGAGTCACGTTCATACACAAGTCTCAGTTATGAATTCCCTTTTTTGCCATATAAAAACGTTTTCATGCTTAACCTCACTCCTGACGGTTAAGATAAATGCCTTATAAACGTTTTATTGCGATGAAAAGAATCCGGGGGGGAAGCCAAAGGATTGAAATATTCATGTTCATTAAAGCTTAGAGAGAACATGCAAATACCAACTCACGACAAATGAGGCAATTAAAGACAAAACAAGACATTTTGGCAACTGCTGGGTAGTCAGTGATTTATCTAAATGAAGCTGTATGTCGGCCTCCTACACGTGTTAACTTGCTGTTGCCAGAGGCCACAGACATCTCTGCACACAGGAAAGGAGAGTCAGACGGTTCACCTGCTTGGCACTCCACACACGGAAAAGCCTGCTACAAACCCTGCAGAGCCCATCCATCCATGTAATGTAATGTAATCCATCTTGTATTCCGCCCAACAACAGACAAACACCTTTATTTTACTTCTTTTTTTTTTGTTAATTCTGGGGTTCAGAGAGCCAGATCCAGGGGTAACTGCAGGATGAACAGCGATGAGAGATAACGTTTATTTGGTGAGGTGGTCGTCATTGGGATAGCCTGCCTATTACCTTCAGTACACACACACACACACATCGTAAACTGTAGAGATGGTTGTAGAAATCAGAGCTCTGTCTGTTACCATGGAGATTAAATGCTACGATCATCACTTCTCATGGCAGTCTGTATTACAATTATACACAACGAACAATGTGCAGAGCACATTCATAATAATTATCCTGTCCAAGTAATATTCCTAATTAGCTACGAGATGATAGTATGCCGCATAACACACATGTTCACCCATTTCCTAGGTCTATTCACGGCTCCATTTTCACCATCTCTGACCTCTCTATCGCCTCTCATAGGGGACCAATGACCACAATGGATTACAATTATGACCCATTAAAGACGCATTGCCTTGTACCCGTATGGACGACGCGATGCACAACTCAAGGGTTTGTGGTGTGTTGTGTTATTGAATTAATGTGTAGATTGCTTAACATGCAAACACTGTGTGAGAACATGAATGCGTGACGCAGTCCCTTTCTTCTGTACAGAAAATGCAGAAGGCCACCTGCACTGTCGGCACCTCGCCACACTTCCAACTCATTCATTACATAATCTGCACACGCACCGTGTACATTTGCATTGATAAAATATCTAAAGCTGAGTAGAACACACCCCTCAACACTTGCACTAGTCTACAGTCTACAGTGTGTGTACAGTGTGTGTACAATGTGTTTTGCCAGGAGCTGATTCTGCTCCCGTTCCACACACCCCACAAGTCTCGGTGCAAAGCGCATATTATGTGGTTTATTTCCAAATGCCAAAAATCTAAAATGTTTGTGTTCATCTTCCTCGCTGCGTAAGCTGCCCTGTGAAAACAGGCCCCTAAAAAGGGTTTATCTTTATCTTTACAGCATACTTTCTGACACAAACTAGTAGCAACAAAATGATAAAATGATTATAGAACATCATTGCCTGAATTAGATTTGTTTGATTGAGGGTAATTAAAATGTGATGCTGATACCACTGTAGAGATGGAGACAGAAGTGTTATTTGTCTCTATATAAAGGCACCTTTATCCTCATTCTGTATAAATCAAGTCTCAAAGAGGCATAATAACATGCATTCACCCCAGTATCAATCACCATGATTACCTGAATAATTCATAAAAATTAATCTTTTATTTATGATTGTATTTCACCATGCTTCCTAAAAGTTACGGGAAGCCCAGAGTCTGGCAGAAACAGAACTGCCAAAATCCGCCAACAACGAGCGCTCCTTTAATCTTTAATGCAAGCAGAGGGATCCTGTCTGGCATCTGAGTTTTCACCGGCTTCCCTTTTGTCCACACCTTCCAGTTGTGATTGTAATGTATTATTAAGATACAAAGTCTGACAGCAACGTTTATAAAGCCAGTCTTGTCTGTAATTGACACAAGTGGGGGGGAAAAAAACGACATGTGATGCCACAAATGAAATGTTCTGCCTTCCACTGGAATTTGACAATTCTCCGTCACATGTATAATTGATCCATTTTTCACAGGCAGTGACTCTAGGCATGTGAATGCGGAGCCGTGCTCTACCTTGATCCAAGGGCCTCTTCTTCATTCCACACGACACCACACTGAGAGCAGGTAAGAGCCCGTAAGAGCCCGTGACACAAGGAGACGGTGGCTGGGAGGGTCAAAGTTCAGGGCCTGCAGAGGGAGATGCACAAACTAAAATGAGACCCCAAGAAAGAGCTTGTGCCACCAAAATATGACTCAGCACCTGTTCCAATCCCAACGCCATTACATTCCCAAGCAATCATAGCATTTTACTAGTTTACTATCTAGTTTTGTGACCAAGGCCAGTTTCTATCGACAGCGGCTAAACATTTTTATTTAACCTCAACTGAAATATCTGAACTCCTGATCAGGAGCAGCATTTTACAGATCTCCAGGGGTCTATGGTGAAAAATTCGGACAAAAAGCTGAGTGTGGGAGACAAAAGAGCGATGGAAATACTGTCCATGACCCACACTCTATAAACATATCACAAAGGTTCTCTACTGTTCATGTTTAATTATTACCTCCCATAATTCATAAAAAGGTTCTGAAAACTAAGGGGGACGTGCATCAGAATGGCAGAATACTCATATTGAAACTGTTCATTTCCATGTGCGCTTTCTTCCTCTGACAGATTGAACCTTATTTAATTGTATCCAAATTCTTCCCCACTCTTCGCACACCTTCTCAAATGGCCCACAACACAATTAACACAAAGTTAATTAATTCCAAAGATACATAAGATATCAGTGCCTGTATACAGAGCCTGGATTTAATGCTTCAGGTTTCAATGTAGATTTCAACCAATACTGAAAAATTCATGAAAACCGCTAAAACCAACACAAAGAGCAGCCACAGACAATATAATCATTTCATATTCACATAACATTCATGTACATTATTTAATCTGTTCAAATTCCAAACTATAGAACGTGCTGAAATATATTCAGTGACGGCAGTTATCTTGCCAAGCCGTTTTCCCACTTTAAAACCGGTTGTCATAGCGATGGCATTGCATTGTGGGAAATGTCTGTTGAGAAAACAGTACATTCTATTGAAAATAACAACCAAGCCCATCATCTTCAAAGGCAGAATTCTTCTCAAATAACGGTATATTACCAGCATTATCAATCAAGATGATTGCAAACAAACATACATTATAATTGTTAAAAATGTTTTTCTAACACTGTACAACTGCATTCTAACAATTTCAATTATTTATATATATTTTTACAAGAGGACTCGTCATGAAATATAATTAATACAACATCTTTTCATTTGCTTTACATGACTATGCATCAGGTCAACAGCAGTACAAATGCAATCAATCCCACTCAGTATTAATTTACACATCGATTTGTTAATGACATGGAACACATCAACATGTCTAATTTATGCAAATGATAAAACAATTTGCCTTAAATTTCTTCAAGTCAATTTAGCTATTTTAAACAAATTAGATGTGAGGGGTGTTCTGTAAAACTTACAATATTAATTATGAATCATACAATAAGACTTATTTAATCTAGGTAATTACTATAAATGGTCCCTTACACAAGGATATTTTAATGGGCTATATTCAATCATACATGCTCATGTAAGGAGGCAGTCTAAATATATTTTCTAATGCATGCAAATATATTGTTTATTTGTGCTTAATGATACATTATGTTGGTTACAGTATATTCAGATGCATTATTCAATATGTTTATTAGTACAAATTACAATATATTGTACATTTTAATTACCTGTTCTTATTTCACAAATAATTCACGTCATTAGTATGTGTAGTTAAATGCTGAAAATATGATTGGACCAGCCTTCCATTGTCACAAACAAATTACAAATCAAGAATGCCAAAAAGATAAAAGATTATATACCATATGCAAAAAGATAAAAGATTAAATACCATATGCAACTCCTTACTTTTGATCTGGATGAACCATGATAAACCACTTTTCAAATAAAAGAGAGAAAAGTCCCCAAAGCAATCAATAATAATTGTATACGCCTAGACTGTATATATCCATTGTCCTAATGGTCATTTGTGTACAAAACCATGTAAAAAGGTGCGCTATTGTTCATACTGTTTTGACACAGAAAACGGTCCATATCTGTAATAACCAAACGCCTTTCCTTTGCCTTAAATTTAAAGTTTCAGTTGACCATTCCTGTGCCACAGCCCACTCTCGTAGGCTGTTTTCAATTGCACTGTTTTGAGTTTCCTCTTCCAAAGGGAGCCAATGTAAGTGAAGTTAGTCATTTAATTGAGGCCAGAGGTGAAGGGTTTCACACGCAGCTTCTATATCGAACGTTACCTTTAGTTTAACATGCCCCTGACATGGATACGGTAATAAATACGAAGGTATCTACCCAGCACAATGGCTGAGATTCAATCAACATTTGTCTTTAGCTTTGACTATCAATTAAAAAGCAACCCCTAACACTACCTCGCTAAACTGAGTTTGTGTAGAAAGAATATTGCTTTTTAATTTAGTCAAAGCTAAAGACAAATGTTGATTGAATCCCAGCCATTGTGTTGGGTAGATACCTTTGTATTTATTACAGTATCCATGTCAGGGGCATGTTAAACTAAAGGTAATGTTCGATATAGAAGCTGTGTGTGAAACCCTTCACCTCTGGCCTCAATTAAAGAAAATGTATACTGCTTGCATTTGATATTATGTCAAAGTTAAGGATACATGTTCCTTTGAATACAGACCCATGTCTCTCAAACCAGGTTTGCCTGTGACAGTTATTGTATGATGGCTGTAGCATATAGTGCTTCCACAGCACAATTATGCAGCCCACACAGGTTTGGTGCAGGTCCCTGCAGGGTAGCCAGGAATTTGGGTGGCTGATGAGGCTGTTGAACAGATTCCCCCTGTATTCGAGGAGAAATCAGCAAGCCTGTGCGATGGTGGGTGGAGAGGTGTCCAGGGTGGGCACAGGCTCATATGAGAAATTATTTCCAGATTTTACTTGCAGCTGTTTTTAGTATATTTATCTATGTGAGCAGACCACTGCTGATCAAACGCTGTGCTTTCCTCTGGGGGAGTCTAAATAAGCCAGAGGCAGACTGAACATTCCAGCCGGCCGCCATGGCAACGTGCC
Source organism: Ilyophis sp. 1 JC-2022 (assembly GCA_022702515.1). Classification (NCBI taxonomy): domain Eukaryota; kingdom Metazoa; phylum Chordata; class Actinopteri; order Anguilliformes; family Synaphobranchidae; genus Ilyophis; species Ilyophis sp. 1 JC-2022. The sequence continues at coordinate 34,373,556 of CM040398.1, forward strand.
ATGCAGTGAGAAGGCCAGAACTCTATCCCTGAAACCTGAGCTTTTGCTGTTTGCCTTATTTATTTTTTTATATAATGTGGGGGAAAAAAATGCATTTACTCCAAAACTACAACACTGGTCAGTTGTACAAGCTTGATGCCACTATTCACACCCAGATGTGAACTTCTACCCTGAACATCCTTATTGTGATGTAAATGAGTGTGAATGAGGCAACAGGCCAGGCTCATGAATATGCATGCTTTCCACCTGCTGCTGTACATAAGGAGACCAGATTGATTGGGTTGTACACACCGTATGAATCTGCATGCGGAGATTGCTCACCTGTACAGAACACTTCTGCTCGGGTTTGTTGTCTTTAAAACGTAACTAACTGCGACACCCTTAATGTTTCATGCCTCAGGTTGAACAGTACCAAGCGGCAGCATTCTGGCCTGTGTTATAACAAATGTATGGCGTATCCCGTAATTGCAGGAACCTTGCGTAATCATTCCTGCATGTTTAAATGCCCTTTAAGTCCTTTACATGCTGTAATTAAATTACATTCCTGTGCACTGATGGATTGGACAGACAGTGAAACAAACACATGATTCTGGCTTTGTGTGATATAATGCAGGGCAACAGCAGCAGGGCTAAAAAAACAAAAAAAACAATTAAAGATACTGCCGTGCTCTCTGTGTGTATGGGGGGGGTGCTGTACACTGTGGTGACTGTGGGAAGCAATCACGGTATGACAAAATGGTGAGCAACAAAAGGCCCTGCTATATTTACACCACCTGCCGGCACCTCACTCACTGCCATCCATGCACCTAGCACTGCCATCCATGCACCGAGCACTGCCATCCATGCACCTAGCACTGCCATCCATGCACCTAGCACTGCCATCCATGCACCTAGCACTGCCATCCATGCACCTAGCACTGCCATCCATGCACCTAGCACTGCCAAGCACCGACACCCCACGACATGGCCTCTATTCCTCATACTGCTTTAAAAAAAGCACCTGAACAAGGGACATTGTTGAAAGAATATCACACAAGGTCGTTTAAATTAAAATGATGTTTTGTTGCTTACTTCATTGTTGCACACGTGTTCACATTGAACAGTAAACTCAGATTTAAAAAAACTGTAGAATTATGGAATCCCTGCATTTTGTGCATCACACTGAAGTGACTCCATTTTTAACATATGGTAGTACTCTAAACTTATTTTTGTTGATGCACCCTAGGTTTTTTCAGACCTAGTGAACAGAATGCATGTGTATACTACAATGTAGTCTACTGCATATGTATGGCATATAGGCACTGCTGTTGTACAAGAGGGTCTCATCTTAACCTGACACATTCCATCCCTTTCAGATCAAAATGGAGGCAAACATTTCATCCACTGCTGAGTTCTGATGCCATTATTGATGAGGCTCCAGGCAATGCCGAACAGCCAGAAGCCCACAGAAACTTCATCCATTCATCAGTGACCTCTGCCTTCCAGAATGAGCGAGTGATGTACCTCCCGCAGAGAGAGCGAGTGAGCCTGCTCATTGGAGGGTCAAATAGTCATCTTCTGCAACAATCCAGGTTTGGATTTTTCTGTTTAATTCCCAAAATGCCGCAGTGCTTAGCTGTGTTTCCTGATACGAGCAATTCAAATAATGCGAGTGGTTCCGAAAGGATGTCAGACCCAAAGAATACTGAACACAGAACACTAGCGTGCTTTGGTTGAGGCTTTGCATGGGCATACACAGTTTGCGTACTTCGGTAGAAAGTAGTTTTCAAAACACAGTGCGCAATAAGGCCTGTGGATGTCCGTGAGCAACCATGTCATTATATTTGGAATATGCTGTTGATTTTTTTTCTAATGTAATTTTTTGGCACTTTGCGCACCACAAACATACCCAGTGGATCTGTTGTATCAGGGTGATATCAAGGTGAGCTGGATATTTATAAAACTAGTGAAATCTCACAAGCAGAATGAGCTGGATGGATAGATGGATACCCTCTCTGGGTATAATAGAAACATAGCTTAATTTCATTTTTGGGTGAACTGCCCCTTTAACTTGCCTGCTACATTGAAGACAGTGTCACTGAATCAGAAATAGCAGGAATATTTCTTACCTTAATCAGCAAATTAATATGAAATTATGTTCTTCTGAAGTGCCTCTGATCTGGAAGAAAATTAATAGAAATGACACATGTATGAGATTATGTCTGTGTGTCAATCATCAGTAAGAATATTTAAGAATATACAGTCCCATATAAAGGTGAGAAAAATACATGTTAAGGCAAAAGCATCATCATTCTGCAGGTACTCCCAAACCCTAATGGTATGTCCCTGAACAATAGACAGACTCCATATGAAATCAGAAGACAAGGTGTCCCGTGAATAACATTTTTACCAATCTCCTGTTTACTGTTTACATAGAATTGTACTTTATAAAAAATATATATATTTGTAATGTTAACATTTAAATATCATATCCAGCTCATTTTCATTAACCAAAACCATTAAATTAACAACATATTTTTCCCCCCAAATATGCATCCTTGAATGCCATGTTTTTAATAATTTGTGTTCTATATTATATAATATTATATAAATCTCTCATTTAGCATACTTTTAACGTGTGTGTGTGTGTGTGTGTGTGAGAGAGAGAGAGAGAGAGAGAGAGAGTGTGTGTGAGAGAGAGAGAGAGAGAGAGAGAGAGAGAGATTATGTTTGTTATACGTGTGTATATTTGTTAAGTTGTAGAGTTGGTTTTTATTTTACTTATTTTTTATTGTTGTTCTTTGTAACATTTGCTTTGTTCATTTCATAAGACAATATAAGTAAAACCTTCATCAATTTGATCACAGGGTCAGAACAAGAACTATTTTTTAAAAATGAATGAAAGTGTCTATTATTATTATTATCTGTTTATTCATGTATTGTTATTGAATAATGTACTCTTTCAGAATTAATTGCTAAAGATGAAACCTTGCTCTCATCTCCACATACTTTAAATCGAACCATTTGCATTGTCTAAAATTACAGGATGCACGGATGTGTTGATGTATGGAGATGGTGTACATCCTGCGTGTACGGAGATTGGTAACAAAGAAATTGCCATTAATTCATTACAGCGGCTAAATTGTACTTACTGAAACAATCTCAGCGAACACCCGAATGACATATACTATATTTCATGGTGTGGTGCAATTTATCCCAAATGGATTTCAATCTTATAAGTGAAATAAACAATATAATGTATCACATAGAATTTTGCAGCGGCTGCGTTGTCTAGCTGCCGCGCCAGGAAAAAAGGAGTAACCGTAACGTATCCGAAAAATGAGTACAAATATACGGTGATTATGAAAATGTCACATAAAGACACGAAGAGAACTTACCATTCATCTTGTCAAATCATAAGATGACTCGCGAGCTCTTACGCACTATCCCTCTGAACGAATGACGATGCTACAAGAAAATTAGGCTACATTTTACATTTGCGCCCCATACCTGTAACTCGTATTAAATGTAAAACAACTCAATTTCATTGTTCTGATGAGAGTTCTGTCATTAAGGTCTGACCATTCCCATCGGCACGCTTGCCTCTGACGCTAAAGCAATCTTCCGGCTGCGAGAGAAAACAATGGTGCAGAATCAGTCTGACAGAGCTACAGCAACGTCACTTCGACTGACCAATCATTCCCAGATGGAATTATAAACGTCATCCCTTCGGGAGAGAGTGAGCAATTGCAGCGTGCAGCAGAGCGAGATTGAATTGCTGAGACAAATTAGCAAGGTTTATTTGGTGCAAATACTTGCATATTTCTGACGTAGATGTAGTTGCAACATACTGTGACCATTTCAAACAATATAAATTGAGATTCAATTTTTTTTTTCTTAATACTGTATACTATAAAATAAAACATCATTGCTATATCTGCATAGTTAATTTGTTTTATGAGGAGCCTACATATAGGCAAAGTAGATGCTTTCTTAAAATATGCATAGCTGTTATTATTCTGTCTCTAGTGGGAGGCAACTTGTCCGTAATGTCTGATGCATCCAAATAATAGTCCTTTTTTTTCTAAATAAAAATAATTCTTCAGTCATAAAGAGTATATGGTGGCCTGCGTTTGGATCCCAGACAGTCAGTTGAATAGTCCAGGTGTAAATGAATGTGGATAGCACTGTCGCTTCACAGCAAGAAGGTCCTGGGTTCAAATCAAGGCATGCCAGGGGCCTTTCTGTGTGGAGTTTACATGTTCTCCCCAACATGTGTGGATTTCCTCTGGGTTCTCCATTTTCTTCCCACAGTCCAAAGACCAGGTTAGGCTAATTGGAGACTCTAAAAGACCTGTAGGTATGAGTGGGTGAGTGAATGGTGTATGTGCCCAGCGATGGATTGGTGACCTGTCCGGGTGGTATTCCTGCCTGTCGCTCAATGCATGCTGGGATAGGCTCCAGCCCCCCTGCGATTCTGACCAGGAATAAGCAGGTTAGATAATGGATGGATAAAAGCAAAAATAAGGACAAGGAGTGAATTGTGTTCCAAACATTTATTCATTCAATTAATTGTGTTCTGTTGATACATGGTTAAAAATAAGGGCACAATCTTTTTACCTTTCTAAACGGATGATTCAACTTTGTGTCAATGAGACGACCATTCTTTACTCAGTCACTAGATGGTGCTTTATGTTTAGGCTATGAAATAACAAATATTTCAATTAGAATTTTCATACATTTACTTGAATGCAAAAATGGTATTCGTTTGGCCAGGCACTGTATCTAAGGCGCTGATTCAATGATTGTGGATTCCATAATGTGTAAAATGTATACTAAGGGGTCGATTTACTAAGATCCCAAATAAGGGGTGTTATTTTGCGGGCGTAGCCAAAGTATTTGCACGCATTACAATTTCACACTTTGCCTGTGATCAACTAAGAGTCATTATGCAAATTGCTCCAGCCGCAAACAGCCATATTTAAATGAGAATAATTATGCTGTAAGAAATCGGTGAAAAGACAAGCAGCAATGTTGCCGTTTTTATGGTCCTTCTTTTTAGTGAAGGTATAGGCTACCTTTACACTGAACAAGCTGGCGGTTTATTACGAACCGTTTCACTAGATGTCTCAGTTTCTCCCGGGAGTTACAGATGTTTGTCAGGACTGAAATTATCATAACTATGCTTACTTGCACTAAGCCTACTCGCGCCGTAAGTGTCACATAAAATCACATTTCCATTTGATCATGAGTTTTATTTTGATAAAGTTTTGATTTGCTAGTTATTCACTGTTTGTTATAATAGACGTTGTCGCCTGTTGTTTGTTTGATTCAGTTACTCATGTTTCCTGTAACACGATTTGTTTCATGATTTTAAAAAAATAAAAATAATAATCTTACTGGTCATGATGTAGCCTATGTAGCTAGGCTATCCATGAATTATGTTCTTGTGTATTTTGTTAGTTAATTAGCCCCCACGCAATCATTCAGAACGTTCAGTTATGGATATTCCAAGGACAAACGTACTGCCTTGCTACAATGACAGCCGTCATTTTATCGATTCTGTGCCTTTTAATACCTGCTTTCCATTTGCACTAAAATGCACCCGCAAATAGGTTACCTTTCTCAAATATCCTTTGGGGTTTAGTAAATCACTTTACACGTGCTAAATTATTTGCATGACCAACTCCCACTATTTCGGGAAATAGGAGCCTATAAATTCAGGTTAACCCGTAAAAATGAGAAGTTAACGTATCTTTCCATTTTAGCACATGCAATGCTCTTTACGCATAGTTAGTTGATCACCTCGGACGATTTTTTGCGGGTGGTAACCGTTTTACACGTGTTTTTGTACACGCACCCCTTTAGTAAATCGACCCTTATATATACGGCTCTAGATAGGGCATCCATGTATGAAACCCCTTATGGTTTTTAAAACATCCCTCTCATCCCTTCCTTTTTGCTTTGCAAACTAAATAAATTAATACATAAATACATAGAACTGTAAAAAAGTTGTGTTGTGGTGATATTCAAACAAATTATATCATTATATAATATTATATATAGGCCTAGTAGTTTATGTTGATGTTATTTAATATGTGGCATAGGCTATTGAATTAAGTGCCTTTATAAAGTAGTTGTTAGTGGCTGATTTACAAATTGGTTGCACTGTAAAGAAAAACTGTTAACCATCTGAAGTTTCGACACTGATATCTGTTTATTCTGTCAAATTTCAGTCAAATATATTAATTATAATAAAGCTGAGGTATAGGCTATATACATTGATAGAACATTGACGTATATCTGCACCAAACCATGACCATGGCAGTTCTGACCAATAATTGGTGAAAATATCACCCATGCAGGGAGATAAGGTTTCAGTTGTCATAGTTACCACCTCATTGTTTGTGAGCTACACTTCTTGTTCACCATGTCAATTAATGCTGGATATTTCAAACTGGGGAGATATTTCAGAGAAGCTTCTATGGTGCTGTCAGTCTGGTCGTGGCTGAAGGTGAGCTCTAGCAACAACAAAAAAGAACAATAGGGGGCGCTAATAGCCTTTCTTTTCCTATCAATTAAGAAACACTCTTGCGTCTTTGAAAAATTAAACAGAAGTACATCACTGATACTCTCAGCACCATCTAGTGCACATATAGGCTACCCCTGTATAGATCTCTTCTGATTCTCCATTGCCACAATGTGCTTTCTGACCGACAGATATATGTAGCTTTTTACGTTTCACATATTAATTTCATTATAGATTACTCATGCCCCTGACAGGAGTAATCTATAGCTGCATATAGAGAAGACAGAGTTTGAGGACCCACGCAGTCATGAGAGGGAAAACAATCCTACCCACCTATCAAGAGCCAGCCCAGGAAGATGGGGTCACAGCTGTTGACAGGTGACAGTAAGGAAAAGATGCCACCCCACATTACCCTACGGCTAAATACTTCTCTGGCCCTGTCTCCAGACTATGACAGCTCCAGCTGATGACAGCTCAGCCCTGAGACAATTTTAGAGTCTCTCCTCCTGCACTCAGGGACCTGGGACCTCTTCTCTGTTGAAGAGAAGCAGTGTTGAGAAAATAGTTCCCATATCATTTCACTTTTTAATTTAAAAAAAATGTTTTATCAGCGTTGCTAAGGAACACGTTCTACAATAATAATGGTAATCATTCCACTAATCTAGCACAACTATAAATATATTTAGGCTTATTTTGATAACACTGTACTTATAAAAATTGTATAATTTTTTTCTGAAGAATACTGAACTTGTATGAAAAGAAAAAGCATCCGATTTTAAAAGGTGGAAGAACGAACATTTTATATGGACATCACATTGCAATCTCTTCGACTGTTTATCCAGAGTGACTAAGTGCAGCCACATTTATCTCATCCAAAGCTTAGAACATTTAATTGTCTAGAACAGTCTTTTATTAATAATCTCACTCTCCCTCACTCTCTAATTGTTCTGGGGTGGCTGTGGCTCAGGAGGTAGAGCGGGGCGTCCGCTGATCGCAGGGTTGGCGGTTCGATCCCCGGCTCCTCCTGTCCACATGTCGAAGTGTCCTTGGGCAAGACACTGAACCCCAAATTGCTCCCAATGAGCAGGCTAGCACCTTGTATGGCAGCTGCCGCCATTGGTGTGTGAATGGGTGAGTGAGAGGCCATTGTAAAGCGCTTTGGATAAAGGCGCTATATAAGTGCAGTCCATTTACCATTTCTCATTACCTCAAATATTTCATTAATCTCCTTCTATGGGCATTAACTATTGATTGATTAAGTGATGATTGGAGTTGACAGGAGTGACAGTGACATGTCACTCATGAGGACTATTGGGCAGTCAAGCTATTGTATGTGTACATGCTGTATGCACATGAAACATTGCTTGATTCAGCACCTTTACTATGAAATCTCCTACACCACAGTACTGCACAGGTTTCCAGACTCGGCCCTGGAATTTCAAGGCGACTGTAGGTTAATATGAAGGGGTGCCTGGAGAACGATATATTTTCATGAGCAAATGACTAAGGAAACGGTCAATAAAGACAAATCCAAATGAACAAATACACTGGCTGCACTTTAACCTTCAGGATGTGAGGGCAATAAAAATACTGTGTGTGGCGACATGAAAACGTTCCATTGTGACGACGTGAACCCCCATATTCTGTATTTGTATGGCTCATTAAATATAAGCAATTAGCAAGTTAGCATTTAGCATTTGCTGAAATTACGTGCTTTCAGAACTGTAAAGCCCTTTTCAATGTTCCACTAATTCACGGTCTCATCCATCTTTTTAATGCAAATATTTTGGGCTCAAACTATGTCATCTGCAAGATAAATGATGATTCAGATCAATTTGTCGACACTTTAGTAATCTTATAGTTCTTAGTCTTTCTGCACTCGTAGGTCATAATGAATTATTACTGGAGTGGCACTTTGGAAGCGCCATAGACATCTGTGAATAATACAAGAAAGATCAAATTGAGTCATTTTTCTCCATTAAGAAAACTGTGAAAAAAATGTAGTTACCATCTGTGCTTCCATTTAAGGTCTGGGCACTGTACCAAACCAAATAAACTACCAGTGGTCTGTGGCTTTCAAGGATTTTTATTTTTTATTTTTATACAAAAGGATTCAGATTTATTAGCTATTAAAACAGTGTCTTTGTAACAGACCAGGAGAAAGTTTTATAAATGGTTCTTTCAGTGGCCACATAGTTTTGCCACCAAGAATGCATAGATGTCAAAATAATTTCACTTGAAGTTTAGAAATATGTTAAAGTAAACATATTGGAATATCAGATTTTTATTAATCAACGTATGAAGTGTGCTTATTATTTTATTGCATACCATATGAAAGTATAAAATATGGAAATGCAGATAAATCAAAATGGAACAAAAACTTCAGGATATTCTGCAGTGTTCTGAAATTAAGAAAACGCAATTATACAGTTAGGGCCTGATTTACTAAAACCTTTAGCATGTCCAAAACCAATAACATGACCAATGATTGGTCGCCTCTTTGCATTTTAATATGCAGGAATATGTACCACATTCCAGGCCCACAATAATATAGGTCAGGAGATGCTTCTGTCCTGCCCACCCTCTTTTCTGCTTGTCCCACAAAGCTCACAGTGTGTACAAGAGCCAATGTCCAGAGTGAGGTCACTGAAGCACGGAGACCTTCACATGGAGATTTGGCCAGTGAGCAAAGTTACATGACCCCATCAATAATTACATGAAGGGGACTTCAAGCACTTTTTAAAATTAACTTGCACTCTTGCAGCGTTGTTGCTATACTAGCTAATTACTTTTAATGTATGACCAGTGCAAATATTTTAAACAATTTTAAATTTAGATTTAAATTCAGCACATATGTCTCTCTAACCGGTGTTATATAGATGCAGGTGCCAGGTGGATATACAGACAGCCTGAAAATTAAATGACATATTTTGTCTATAAGGTTTTTAAATTAAGTGTGTAATTCAAGTGTATCCAACTATATGCAAGTGTGTCAGTTATTATGCAAACATTTTGAGACACAGATCAACAAATAAAAAATAAATATGTAAATAAAATGTTTATGTTACGGAAGCCCTGAAAGGCAAGATGCAAAAAGGTTTTTATCTCGTAGGTACGACATAATGAGTCGTACGTAGGGCATAATATCTCCAACGTACAATATCTAATTATCTCATACACGAGATCATATCTCGTACATACGACATAAACTTAGGTTTTGGCCGCAAAAGAATATTTTTTAACCTTGTCTTTTAGGGCTTCCGTAGTACACTACTTTTGTTAAAATGTTTTGGTATATTTATGGCCATCCACATGTACGGGCTTTGAAAATGTACACGTAATAGGCGAGTGTGTAAGCCTATTGAGTGCCAAAGAGGAATGTAGCTTTAATAAACGGCTATTGTTATTGCTTTGCTCCAATGGCCCTGTACGCTCACGAACAAAAACTGATGGTTTAAACATTCAGACAAGTTTACGATCAGTACTTTCCCTCTGCTTAAGGTGAGCGGCAGCGGAAAGACTGGAGCTTCTCACTTGGATCCTGTAAGACGAGCACTCTGGACGGACACAGATAGCTGAAAGTTACACGCATTCCTTCGGGCTCTTGTTAAATAATGCATTCTGCACAGGTGCACGGAGCGTTCCGGTATCAGCGCACCGCTATCGGCTTCGCCCATTCTGGCGTTTCATTAGGACGATGGGATCTCTCCCTGCTCCGCCGGAACCTTGATTCTTTGTTCAATTTCTCTTCCTCTCAAGCTGGATGAGTGGAATGGCCGGGGCTCAAAGGTAAGGTTGCTAAAGTTTAACTACTGGCCCACAGTAGGCGAAAATCAATTTGTCGAACTTCCGTTTCACATACTAAACAGATGGTTCACATGCCAGAGACTGAAATGGCCCGAGCCAGAGAACCGATCAGCTCTACATGTGACAGCATTTTATTCTCAAATTTCATCGTGTTGAGTGACCCAGTGTCACCTACACCTTCCGGGGGCCGGGGCACCAATGCATACGGCTTGCTAGAATATTCTTTTAACATGATACATTTAACAAGATATCCTTTCGATCGTAGTTTGCACGTTTCCCGTGGAGCGGTTTAGATACTCATTTGACAATACAATGTTGCATTAAAATCTAAGTCCACATTTTGTTTATTAAGGTTTTTTTTTTGCATGTGAGCTGAGATATGACTGACATATTGCAAACCACTCTATACCAACTGAATTAAGTGCCATTTTATGGTCCCTTCATGGTAATAGGAAAACAGCCTTTGGCCTGTATGAATTAAGTGCATCACAGCCCACTGGCAAAGCTAAGAAATCTGCCTGGAATTCAGAAGGGTTGGAGGTTTGAATCCTTGGCAAGACTCTTTAGTTGTAGCCTGAAGCAGAGCACCTGCTTGCTTTTGTAAAACATCAGACCGTGCAAGTTAATATCTATATGTAAATGAGCAACATTTAGCAGTTTGGTCTGGATAAGGGTGTGATAAGCATTTAGCAGTTTGGTCTGGATAAGGGTGTGATAAGCATATGGCTGATAAAAGAGCCATAGCAGATACATTTTCCTTTGCAGATTCAACAACTGAATACAGCTTAGCAACAGAGCATTTTCAAGGAAAGTGTGGGGGTTAAAAAAATAATAATAATAATTTAATATAACACTCAAACTGGTAAGTGTGGCAGGAGGTTCATTGTTCTGGGGCTTATATGATTTGTAATAGAATAATAGAATTCCCACAATCCTGTCAGCTGGGCTCCCGAGCGACTCAGATAGATGTGGTCGGAATCCAAAGGTTTTTTGTCCTCTTGTTCCTTGCAGCCAGAGAAGGTCTCCCAGGGGAGTCTCCCGCAGTGATTCAGGGCCAGAGCAGCATTCGAGGGGAAAGCAGAGAGAGAGAGAGGAACAGAGCGACTGTGGCTGTCTGAAGTTTGCTGCTTCAAATCGCTTGTAGCTTTCCATGAGTCATGTCTGGCATGTCTCTTCATAGTATATGCACATAGTTTCATTCTTGTTTCCCCCGTGCTGGCTGGAGTCTCACAGGAGCACGCTCAGGAGGAGGGCCAGATGAGTGGCATTGGGAGATAATGACTTGCACAGTACTTAATAGTGCCTATCACCAGCCCCAGTCCTGAGAACATTAGCTCACAAAACTCTCCCAGCTGGGGGGTCAGGGGTCAGGGGTCAGGTGTCAGGTGGTCATACTGTACTGCTCCATAGCCTCGGTGAGCTACCTCTGCAACACAAACTCCACCATCCGCTTTGTATGTACTTGTGGGTGTGTTCAATAGTGTAGGTACAAGTGTGAGAGAAAGCCTTTGTTTGTTTATATGGCTGTTAAGGGGGAGACCTGTTGTCATTGTATTCTCTCTCCTTTCTGCTACCACTTCCAGTCCTTCATTGTGTCTGTATGCCTGCTGGGTTTAGCTGTCGTATCTATTATCACAGGACATGTATTCTCTCTCTCTCTCTCCCTCTCTCCCTCTCCCTCTCTCCCTCAGCAGACCTCCATTGCTGGGGATATGGCGGATAAAGTTTCGTTGACAATGGAAACTCAATCAGGAAATGGAACGCTGGTGGTGAGAGGAGCCGTGAGCACAAGCTCCACATCCTCCTCATCTCTGTCCAGCTTCCAAGCAGACAACGCCACTAATAAAGTGTACAAGGAGGACCTGCAGTCCAACAGGAAGATAGAGAAGTTTGAAATCCCCCTGGACAACCTAAAGAAGATGTTTGACAAACCCAAAGTACACAAAACAGTGAGTACAGTGAGACCCGTGGTTTAACTTATGAAATTTATTATTAAACCTTTTTATTTAGCCTCTCGCTGCATCATAACTCAGTTTGTGGGTCATAATTACCCATTTTTGCATTTAATTTTTTATTCATGATGGCAAAACAGTGTGGCATCATTTTTAATCAGCCCCTACAAGTTAGTTACTTGTTGATGTTGTAGGCAAATGGTAACATGTTAGACAAAGCTTAAGGATCTATCTGAGAATACTGAAGTAATGTTTGCGTAACACTGAATGTACTGGTTAAGTGGTTTGTTGAGGAGCAGAGAACAGCTGACCACAAACAACTTTACAGGATTGTTGCTGGGCTTTTAAAATATATATTTTTTTTTAACTCAGTTTTTATATCTTTTCACTCTCACCTCAAATGGAGTTTTAAATATTTCCCCACCTTATCTGACGTTAGCTTCACATTATATGCGAGCGACAGCCAGGGAGACAGAGTTGTTCAACCCTGATCTCCAGACCGTAATACGATACTTCTCAATGTGAATTATGTACTGTATACAGTATATGAACATTTAGCTTGCAAAAACCAAATAAACATTTAAAATATAAATCCACGTAACCAAGGTTTAATGCAGCATCCCTCAATACTAATTCATAGTTTGGTTTTATGAGGCTTAAATAGTTTGTTGCAGCCTTACAGAGATTTTGAGTATTTCCTTCAGGTTTATTACATGCTGCGCTCCATCATGTTAGCGCAGTACGTCTCATGGGCGATTAAATATATGTATGAAAATACTAAAGGATATTGTGATATATCTCATTTATCTGCATTACTGCGGCTTGACTCGGTCAGTCTCAGTGCGGAGAGAACGACGTCCCTACTGACTTTGCAGGTGATGTTTTGTTGACGAGACGGAGTAATATTATTCATCCTATTAATTATTTATACTAGCGTGGTTATCTCCCAGATTATTGATTTGGGGGGAAAATGCTTACCTCTGTTTTCCCTAATGCTGAGGTAGAGCCATGTTAAACTTTAAAATCATTGTAGAATTGGATGTTTGATGAAGGATAATCTAATCTTCTAAGAGATACAATATAAACCAGCAGGGGAAAAGTTATGATTTAACAAAGACCAGCATGGGGTAAAATTTTCACCTCCAAGTAATGAAAGTTTTCTGTCTCCCGTTTGTCAGTTGGTTCATAAAATGACGAAAGCAACTGAGTACCAAGGAGTTATATCTGTACTTCATCAGCATCCTCAACACGATTGATAAGTAAAATTATTTTTCTCAGTAAAATTATAAACAAAAACCTTTTAAGAATGTGCTATGTGTGTTAAATTATGCATTGGATTGTACTGTACTGCATAAAGGCTTATTTCGTATAATCAAAATACAATTTTTATAATGAGACAAGGCTGGATTTGTACTCCATCAATGCATTAAATGCAAGTGCTCACTCCATATTGATTTATACACTGCTGTGCCCTGCATAGTGTAAAGCAGAGCCTGACAAAATAATTTTTTTTAAAACTATGCAGCCATGATTTATACAGTAGTATCTTTCAATTGACAAGGTCGTAACAGTAAAAAGGTGATGATATTTTCAAAGAGAAGCTGGAGATTTGGCGATAGCCCAGGTGCTGGAATGAGATTTGGCGATGGCCCAGGTGCTGGAATGAGATTTGGCGATGGCCCAGGTGCTGGAATGAGATTTGGCGATGGCCCAGGTGCTGGAATGAGATTTGGCGATGGCCCAGGTGCTGGAATGAGATTTGGCGATGGCCCAGGTGCTGGAAGGTTGACCACAGTGTGAGTTTCACTATGGCGATGATGTAGGTGCAGTAGTCAGAGCCATTCCTTGCTGATTTCTATGATGATATGAAGCAATTAGTGTTATTTTACTCTTAGTAAATCTCTAAATTGGCATGTTGCCCAGGTTCTTTTGTCCCATCAGCCAGTGATTGTGGAGGAATTACCTACATGAACAATTGGTGAACATCAAACCAGTATGGAGGGAACAACACACTGCACTAAGCTTGCTTTATATTCTGTGACAAGGATGTGGGCCAAATTGTAGCCACAGTTTGGGGAGGCTACATTGAAATTGTACTTCTCTCTCACAGGAACGGATACCTACCTGACCACATAAAAATACATTTAGAACTAAATACTTGATCTGATACTGAATGTTTTTTTTTGAGATCACAGTAGTGTGCTCTGCGGGCCTTGTGATTTTTAGACTTTGCGGTGGTAATTCTTCACCCTTAGACATCAATCACAGCCGGATTACTCACCATCGTTATATGCAAATCACTGATTTCAAACTCAAGAAGGAACTCCAGAATGCTCATTCAAACCTGTCTATGTGCTTCTGTCTTAACACCAGTGGTAGGTTTACAAGTCACCACGTTGGGCCGTTTATACATACTGTTGCAAAACAGCAAGGGAATAGTGCAGTGCTTGAGGGTGCTCAACTGAAGCAGGCCTGATATGTTCTGAGTTAACAACACCTGCATTTTACCCTCATTTTGCATGGCAGGCTCTTGAATCTTAGATTGCAGATCCTATCCTTGTGGCGCACAGACATGACATGGGAGAAAGAGAAGTGATACTGTTATTAAAACTATACATCCAGGATTTAAGGCTAACCGGGTTTTTAAAAAGAACCCACTCATTGGCATGTTGATAGTAGCTGAGTGTCTACCTCAGGGAACTACGTTGGCCAGAATGCAATACATACGGAAGGCCTGTTCTTTGGACCTTGCATGGCCCTGTACTGGACCTCTGTCTGGAGCAATGAAAGGCTGATTGAAAAGGACCAGTAGTGAACAAGACCTCCTGAAAAACTCACCTTCATCAGAGGCGTCTTTTTTGTTGTTGTTAAATTTCTGCCACCTTTTGTCACTGCTGCATTCAGAAAGCTAAAGTCTGAAACTCTCCGTCTTTAAACTTCTCATTTGGGGAGTTCCCAGGGAACACAGGCACTAGCTAGTTAGCAGTGCAGTGAATGAATCAGAGTCCAGAATTGAACCATGCCAGTTCCAACCTTCTCATGGGATGATGAATAAGTGTCCCGAGTACGATCTGTCTTTGTTAATAGTCCCTCATATTGTGGTCCGGTGCTCATTGTGAACCTGTACCAGCTATGCCCTCTGACACGACCACTGTGGAGCTCAGCCAGAAGATTGCAATAGTGGTATGTATGATATAGCTAAGTTATGTAGCCTTATTAGAATGGGTATGTTGGCTGGTACATGGATGAGACCTATGGTCTGGGATTAAATCTGGTCCGTACCAGTGCTGCTGAATGTGGCTGGTAGCTCCAATTTCGGGTTGCAACACCCTGGGTATGGGAGGGTTCAGTCAGTTAGGGGTCTGCGTTTCATCGCTCTCTAACAACCCCCGCTGATTGGTCGTGCGCACATGCGCTGAATCTCAAAGCCGCGTATGAAAAGTCTTCTTCAGACTCTATATATATATATATATATATAATATATATATACACAACACACACACACACACTCAGTCTGATAGAAGATATAATGCAGAGCATAGATAGCACCAGCATTATTATGCAGATATTATTTATGGGAAGAGCAGTTAAATCTATTTTTTTTTTATTTATTTTTTATTTCTCTTCTCCTCTCTCGAATATTAACGAAAAAATACATTACATATTTAAAAAAAAAAAAAAAAAAATATTTTTTTTTTTTTTTCTTTTTTTTTTCTTTCTTTTTTTATTTTTAGAGGCCTATTAATATCTGTAAAGCTTTTAATGCATAGGGATCACCCTGAATGGTATGCTGAGTCTGATTTTCAGCTTTTTCTGAGCTGACTTACCTTTTCTTCATCTTCAAACCATCCATCATCATGCACTCTAACAGAGAGAAGAGAGAGATATTATAAGGATAAAAAAGAAAAAACTCACTCATCATGACTTCCTTCATAGGGACTGTGAAAATTAGGCTTTGTAACATTTTTGTTATAAGAAACCAATGTAATTTGCACACAGATTATTATTAAGAGCGTCTCTGATAGTATATCATAGATCACTTCTCTTATTGTCTGTCCTCAGGTTCAACCTCTAAATATAGTTCTAAGACAATCCACTGACATTTGGCACTTCTTACTGTAATGTATTTGCAAAGCATGATGGGAACCTGTACATGACTGTATCTTCTTGCTCTCTCTCTCCAATGCTTTCCTGTGAAAATATATCCCAAAGTTACCAGCTCTGCTCTTTTCAAATATAGTAATTGTGGGCTTAATTTGATGCGAATGAACCTTTTTGAAGCAGGGTGATTTCAATGGAATATGGCTCTCCTTCAGGAATAGAGAACATCCCACTCTACATAATTATTTCTTCCTCCAAACAAAGTGCAACTGCTTGTGTCAACCAGAAGGTGGCACTGTAACGTTAAGTGAGGCATTACAGAGCTCTCTCTTCATTCTGTATTTTATAGTTAAAAGTTAAGAATGCTCGTACCTCTATGTCAGGGTGGTATTATGAGGTGTCTTGGGAGACTACAGAACTAGGTGTGCTCCACAGTCAAATGGAGAATGAGAAGAATTAATTAAAATGGCATTAATTCATGTGTGGCATCCAAAGTGCTTTACATCGACTGGATAATTATCATCCCTTCACTGTATAACACATTAAAATGGCATGAATTATTGTGAATTATTGTGAATTATTGTGTGGTATTTAATGGTCCCTTTGTTCTAAATCTATTTAAGATCCTTAGATGCCACCCACTATGTCATATCACCCAGCAGCACTTAAAGCTGTCTGAAAGTTATGTTATTTCGTATGAACAGCCTCTTTGAACATATATATATATATATATATATATATACATACAGCTCTGGAAAAAAATGAGACCACTGCAAAATTATCAGTTCTCTGTACTCTAGCACTTTGAGTTTAAAAGGATTCAATGATAATGAGGTACTTCTCTCTCACAGAGCTTTTTACTGTGAATGCCTCTTCTTAAGCAGGGATACTGTATGAGGTACTGCTCTCTCACAGAGCTTTTTACTGTGAATGCCTCTTCTTAAGCAGGGATACTGTATGAGGTACCGCTCTCTCACAGAGCTTTTTACTGTGAATGCCTCTTCTTAAGCAGGGATACTGTATGAGCTACTGTCTCACTGAATAAATAATTGTAGTGTTCCCAAGAGGAATGTTCCTCAGTTTCCATGAGAGCAGTTTATGAAGTCAGCTACTATAAAAGGGTTATAGGACATTTCGTTTCCTCAGACAAATTAATAGTGAGGTTTGCCGTAATAAATTGTCATGAAAACTTGGACAAGTGGTCACGTGAGGTCAAAGGTCGAGAAGGCTTTTCACAAGATGTATGTGAAGTCATTCTAAATCTGTCTACTGGCAATCACAAGTTCACCTCTACATTAAGCGTATGACACCCGACTTTCCTTCATTTCTCTTTTGTCACCCAAGTCAGTTATATTTGGATGTTTTTTTTGAGATTCTACCATGGCTTTCAGTCTTGAGATATGGTGTCAGTCATGGTCCTGTCACAGGAAAAGGAGCAGTTAAATATATGCACTGTTGCTATGAATGTAGATGTCACACTCATCTTAGCTTAATTCCCACCGCGTGATGTTTTTTAAAGTGAAAAACATTGACATCTGAGGCTGAGTGGATGCGTATGCATATACAATTCATGTTTCTTCTCACAAGCCCCACTTATCTGAGGTGGTCTTATTCACTTGAGGCCATGTTAGGTAGCTGCAATCCCTACTTGGTTGCATACTATTAATGGGTTTTGGTAACGAACTCCAGAAGAATCAGAAAGCAACATGGTTGCCGTGCTATTTTTATAATTTTGCTCCTTCGTATGTTCTGGAGGATTGAGGTTACAACCTTAGAATAATAACTGTGACAGTTTGTCTAGCCTTATTCCACTTCAAATCCTCCACTCTCTTTCCCGGTTTCTTTCTCTACAGAAATAATAACTTTGACCTTGGCTTTAATTATAATAATGCACCATAATTATTGTACAAATAGCGTTGATCACTTTTTTTTTTCATAGTTCTCATGTGCTTTTAATAGGCCTACACCACAATGCGCTATGTCCATGGTAATAAATCACATTTGAGCATGGTGTATGGCAGAGCTGCTTCTTTTCTTGAAAACAGTTTTGTGTTAAATATTTTTATTAAAGAAAGGAAAGGAATAGTGTACATAAAGCACGGGCTCAGCCAGAGGCAGAGTCCGGTCTATGAAATGCAAACAGCCACCAAAAACATCTCATAAAAAAAAGGGGGAGATTACAAACCCTTGTTTCCCAGGCAATAACCGCATACACATGTGATGGCACTTCTGAGTTAAGTAATTACTTTAAGGAAGAGAAGACGCAGACTTACACGTGCTGTGAGGATCGCACCTCTTAGGTGTGGTTACATCGCTCGGTAGAGTATTGCAGGTAGCCTGGGACCGAGCCAAGGGGCCTGTCCTTTTGGTCATGAGGTAATGTCACGGCGCTGCAGTGTGCGAGAACTGTGTCCACTTCCCACAACCGGCTAAATTAGAGCTTTTTTTCGTGATTCTCTCTCAACTCTTAACTACACATGTCTACCACCTTACCTTTGTATAAATATAGTAATACATAGGCTAAGAGTGATTGGTCCACATCCACTGCATCACGTTTTGGGTTTTGCCACTTTCACCAAAAGCATAGCCACCTGAAAAATGCAAATATTTTAGAAATTCTCTAAACGGACTTCTCAATTGCATGCAGTGGGTTGAACGACCTGCAAAAGACATGTTGAAGTGAGGTAGCCAGCTAGCTAGCTAGCTAGCCTACCTTGTTTGTGAGTTGGATTGCTTTCTAGCTATACAATAAGAATGTCAAATACTTTGAACAGAAGTTTATTTTTGAAAATCAATACATTATCATGAACATCAACGTTGTGCGTTTAGCAATAGCAGAACCTCCTAAATATTTGTCTAAAGTATAGCTTCTATTGGCCAGCCTCCCTTGCATTTAAAAAAATAAAATGATGTGCATATTGTAATGCAGGGCTGGGGATGGCGTCTACATCGCGGGGTCAACAGACCGAGAATGACAAAAAGTCTATTTATTTACACTTACTAAACCGAAAACACTCACAAAAGACTCCACAAATGGGAAAACGAGAACCCAAAAAGCCTTTGCAGGAGAAAGGCAAAATGTCCAGAACAAACAGAAAAGTCGAAAGACCGCCTCAGTCCTCCAGCCAAAAAGTCCTCTTCAGTTCTGGGGACGAGGTCTTTATGTAGGGTGCAATCACGGGGCCATTTGGGGCAGCTGGCTGAGCACAGCAACAATAAATAAAAAAAAGGCTCACGATATAAACGTGGGTATAATTTTTAGATGATGATAGAAAAACAAAATGTAAAAATGGAAAGGAATAACCCGATAAAAGGGATAGCAACATAAAAATAATAATAAATAAAATGATAAATAAGGGAAAAATAAGAGGGGGCATAAAAATAGAATAAATCCTGAGGAAGAGGGAAAAAATAGGGGGGAGGGGGAGAGAGGACATTGTATGGGAAGTAGTTTGTGTTAAAATTAGGGGGGGGAGAGGGAGATCATATGATTTAATGTTAATGTTGTATGCAGAACAATGTTTGGATAGAGAGAAAGATTAGAGATTAGATGAGAAGATTTGTATAAAAAGAAGGCTTGAATAATAATGGGAGAATAATATATAATAATAATAATAATAAATAATAATATTTTTTATAAATATAAATTATAATAATGCTAATAATAAATTAAATAACACACTAAATATGACATTTTAATGCCTCTATTCTCCTCCCACTCCACAAAGACACACACACACATGAACTTTCTGATTGCCCAAAAATAACTTGCACACACACCACACCCCACACTGTGGTACCGGGTTACATGCTTTTGCCCTCGCCATTCACCACATGTCATACCCGCCTGTTGTTACCCTCTCGCTCCATGTTCCAATTGTCATGTCTGTCATTAGGTTTTTTTATTTTTGCTTGCTTTACAGGTTTTGAAGTCCTTTTTTTTTTTTTTTTTTTTTTTTTTTTTTTGGAATCGCTTAGCTTTTTTTTTTTTTTTTTTTTTTTTTTTAAGAATAGCTTTATAAATGTAGATCGCCCATAAAATGCCATCCCCAAAATGTGTTTTTTATGTAAAAAAATGAAAAAATCAAAAACAATATTTGTTTTTTTTTTAATAGTTTTATTAAAAAATTGCATAACGTTAAACGCATGACAAAGATTGAGGTTGTTCTGATAACTGTGCTGCCCTATAGGAACCCCCTTTAGCTGTTTGTTTTTCAGCTGTTTTAAACAACCCTAAAACCTAATTTGCGTTGAGCGGGAGGGTAAAAAAAGAAGGGTTTAATTAATGGTGGGCGAAGAAGGAAAAGGTTAAGAATAAGAAATATAAGAGATATCTGTGATCAGGTGTGTCTGGTGATAGTCTGTTCATTGGGTTCACTTATACTTCCTCACAGATCACGGGGTCTCTCCTCTCTCTCTCTCATCTCACTCCAAGCTCATCGGAAGCTCTCTCTCTCTCTCTCTCTCATCACGGAGCTCAGGGAAACTCTCTCTCTCTCTCTCTCTCTCCTCTCTATCTCACCTCAGCAGGACGGCTCTCTCTCTCTTCTCTCTCTCAGACTTCCTCTCACAGGGCTCCTCTCTCTCTCTCTCTCTCTGTCTCTCTCTCACTTCTCTCAGCTCTCTCTCTCCTCTCTCTCCTCTCTTCTCACTTCCTCCTCTCTACTCTCCTCCTCAGGCTCTCTCTCCTCCTCTCTACTCTCTCACACTCTCTCATCTCTCTCACTCTCTCTCTCTTCTCTCTCCACAGCTCTCTCTCTCTCCTCTCTCTCTCTCTCTCTCAATCTCCTCTCTCATCTCTCCTCTCTCTCTCTCATCTCTCCTCACAGCAGGGCTCTCTCTCTCTCTCTCCTCACTCTCTCTCTCTCCTCACTCTCTCACTCTCTGTCTTCCTCTCTCTTCTCTCTCTCTTCTCTCTCAGAAGCTCTCTCTCTCTCTCCTCACTCTCCTTCTCTCTCTGTCTCGGAGCTCTCCTCTCTCCTCTCTCTCTCAGGACTCTCTCTCTCTCCTCTCTCTCTCTCCTCTCTCCTCTCTCTCATCTCCTCTCTCTCTCACTAGAGCTCTCTCAGATCATCTCTCTCTCTCTCTCCTCTGGAAGAGCTCTCTCTCTCCTCTCTCTCTCTCTCCAGGGAATCTCTCTCACACTCTCTCCTTCCAGGTCTCTCACTCTCTCTCTCTCTCTCTGTCCTCTCTCTTCCTCACTCTCTCTCTCTCTCTCTCTCTCTCTCTCTCTCTCTCTCTCCTCTGGAGCTCTCTCTGTCTCTATCTCTCTCTTCTCTCTCTCCTAACCTCACTACTCTGAGACAACTTCTCTGAGAGAGCTCACTCTCTATACTTCCTCAAGAATCTCTCTCTCTCTCTCCTCTCTCTGTCTCACAGAAGCAGGGACACGGAGTCAGGGCTCTCTCTCTCTCACTCTCTCCTCTCTCTCTCTCTCTCTCTCTCTCTCTCTCTCTCTCTGTCTTCTCACTTCCATCACTTCCTCAGGAGCTCTCTCTCTCCTCTCTCTCTCGGGAGCTCTCGAGCTCTCTCTCTCTCTCCTCTTCCTCCTTCTCTACAGGGAGCTCTCTCTGTCTCTCTGGCTCTCTCTCCTCCTCACATCTCACGATCACATCTCTCTCTCGGAAGCCTCTCTCTCTCTCTCACTCTTCACGGAAGCAGGGAGCTCTCTCAGTCTCTCTCTCTCTCTTCTCTATCACACTCATCAAGGAGCTCTCAGTCTCCTCTCTTCTCTCTACTTCCTCACACGGATCACGGGAAGCTCTCTCCTCTCTGTCTCTATACTTCCTCACAGATCACGGAAGCAGGGAGCTCTCTCTGTCTCTATACTTCCTCACAGATCACGGAAGCAGGGAGCTCTCTCTGTCTCTATACTTCCTCACAGATCACGGAAGCAGGGAGCTCTCTCTGTCTCTATATTTCTCTGAGCCAGAGAGAGTAACACGTTCGTCTGGGTCCGCCCCCTTAGGCAATCCAATCTTAGGCACTCCAAGATGTCAATTTTTATATTCATGTTGTTCTCCAGGATGGTGACATACAAGTTTAGATGTTTGTTCCCTTTTCTTCTCCTAAACAATAGGGTTGGGGGTCAATTAAATTTCAATTTCGGTCAGTACAGGAAATGTATTGCAGTTAATTCATTGAAAAATCTTCATATAACAAACACAGCTGTATTTGAGATGAGCTGTGGGATTAGATAATTTATTATGAAGAGTTCCTCTCTGATAGCTTGGCAGTCCAAGCCTTGTGTTACAGTAGCAAGCTAAGCCAGCAATGGCTCAGTGGCTGGTGAAAACCAGGCTATATGATGGATTTCAGCTGAGTAGCCTGTGCTGCCTCAGGGGAGTCAACTGGGTCAGCTGCCTCAAAGAATGTGAGACGGGGTTAGCTAAATCAACATGACATATTTCTGCTTCTTCAAACTCAACTCTCAAGGGTTGTGTTATCCACACTGAGACAACATTCAATAATAAATTAAACAAAAATGTTAAAAGGGAAAACAAACAGAAAAACCACAAAAGGGGAACTAGGCTAGGGAGCTCGAGATTCGCCGCGCAATCCAGGGAAATCATCACACGATCATCTCCAAACATTCACTTGGTAAGAGGAGAATGAACTCGGCTGCAACGCACAAGCGGCAGTTATACTGACCGTATGGTTTTTATTCGTTCTGAGCAGTGGTTTCAGAAGTGCTCTTCATTAGCTTTTCTGTGATATTAAATCCATGCTGTGACTGCCGATAGGTCTAATTGCCACTGTAACGGGCCCTGCCAATGTCTTATTGTCACCTGTTTTCAATCATCTCAGTAGTCCGACTGCCCATCCTGGTTGAGTAGGGAGCACTTGTCCTGCTCAGTTTACTGTCACTGGCCATGCAAACCAATGTGCTGTCCCTCTCTAGGAAGTCCATGTTGAATGAAACCTGCATTTTACTCTGTAATTCCCATCAATCCCATTCAGGCCATATGTTTGAATCCAAATTGACCAAAGCCTGCAGCTGTCTCATATCCATGTAGAACTTTAGAGGGCTACCGCTTTGCTTTAAGTGTCATTTCTTTTTTTGTTAATAGGTCTGTCTGTCCGAATTATTTCTGCTGCTTTGTTACTACGGGTCTGGGGGTTACCCAGAGTGACGCGTGCAGCGCGTCAGTGTCTTTGAGTTAGCGTAGTTACTTCCTGGTTTGCGATATTAATTTAAAATATATAAATAGCGATTGTAAACAGCTGGTGTCGTCGTTGATTCTGAGACAAAATACGAATTACAGAGACAGCGTCACTTCTGAGGAAAGACTGTGCGCTGATTGGCTAGAAAAAAATAACTAACCCTAGCACTGACGTACGCTGTGTTCTAAAACTCGCCCCCTAGTTGTGATTGGACGAGGTGAAGCGTCGTTCTGCGACGGGGTAGTTCACGCTGCTGCAATTCCTCTCTGCAACGTTTTTTGTTGCGTCGCAGGTCTTTGGTCTGAACTGGCCTTTACGTAACGTTACATTGCACGGATTATCTGTTAAATTGAAGTTACCGATCAAATGATAACGTTGGTACGATCGCTATCTGGTAAACTGATTACGTTATAGCTAACGTTATCTGTTAAGTTTATCACACATTTCCATGTTACTTTTAACTCGCTAACGTTGACGTTAAATACGGGCAGTGTTTTTGAGTTGCCTGATAGTTA
Organism: Ilyophis sp. 1 JC-2022; assembly: GCA_022702515.1. Classification (NCBI taxonomy): domain Eukaryota; kingdom Metazoa; phylum Chordata; class Actinopteri; order Anguilliformes; family Synaphobranchidae; genus Ilyophis; species Ilyophis sp. 1 JC-2022. Next base: position 34,397,603 of record CM040398.1, read on the forward strand.
TGGCTAAACTAACATTAGCTAATGTTAGCTATCCTTAAGTGTTAGCAAGCGTTTCCATTCGCCCATGTAACGTTAGCTAGCTAGCTGCTAATGTTACTGGGTGATGGGGCAAACGTTCAGGTTGTTAATTGTTCAACCGGTTATGTTTATGTTTACTAGACTGGCAGCAATGTTGCCAGTGAAACAGCCATTTAATGAATGAAAAAAATATATATAAATCATGTTATTTTAGGGTACTGTTACACTGAACAAGCTGGCGGTTTACAACAGATTGTTTCACTGGATGTATGTTACTTCTACCGGGAGTTACAGAAGTTTGTCAGGACTGAAATGATCGTAACTATGCTTAATAGCACTACTCACGCTGTTAGTGTCACATAAAATCACATTTCCATCAGATGATGGGTTTTATTTTGATAGTTTTTATTTGCTTTGTTATTCACTGTTTTTTATAATACATTGTATTGCTTGTTCGATTCAAATACGAGTTACTCTTGTATTCTGTAACATGATTTGCTTCATGATTTCAAATATATTTGTTCTTACTGTTCATGATGTATGTATCCACAAACTCTCTTTTTTCTCTTTTTGAGCGTTAGCTAGAATGGGCCAGTTAATTAGCCCCCATTTTTACACAATCATTCAGAACGTTCAGTTATGGATTTTCCAAACACTCCCATACGTGACTTGCTAAAATGACAGCCGTCATCTTATCGATTGCACGTCTTTTAAAACCTGCTTTCCATTTGTACTAAAATGCACCACCTTTCCCAAACTTGCTTTTGGGCTTCGTAAATCACATTACACACGCTAAAGCAATCAAATTTGCATGACCTCCTCCCACTATTTCACAAAATATCGTAGGGACGCCCAATTTTGCATATTCATTCAGGCTCACCTGCATAAATGAAAAATTCTTGTATCTTTCGATTTTAACACGTGCAGTCCTCTTTGCGCGTCGTTAGTTAATCACCGCGGACAATTTTTTTTGTGGGTGGTAACAGTTTTACACGTGATTTTGTACATGCAAACCTTTAGTAAATTGACCTGCAGTAGGCTATTCAGGTACTAAAGAGTGCATTAATATGAATGTTATTTATTTCTGAACTCTGCACACAGAAGGGCTTGCCCAGTGTCAAGATATCTGTTTCTGATCAAATCAAAACTAATATTTCTTGAGCTGGATGTGGGAAAACTTCTGAATGCCCAGTGAAGAGAGAACTTTTGGGGTGGAGATTCATGAAAGTTTAGAAATATGATTTGAGAGTTCACATTCAGAAGCTGGGACTGGTGGGTTAAAAAGGCTTGACTGTAGGCACTGGGTATTAGCATAATTCCACAGTCTGTAATGTGAGCAACTGGAATATGATCTGTGTTGCAGATGAGCTCACCAGTGTGGTAAAGGAGAAGACTGAGCCCGATGTAACCAATGCCTGACCTTGTGCATGGTCCTTTACTAATGAATAAGCGCTGCTTACTTTTACTACAGTAACTACACTTCCATGTGCTAATGTAGACACGGCCTCAAGGAAAAACAATGTATGTCTATATTCAAATGTTAGTATGCCCAATATTATTATATTGTGTGACAAATGTGTGCTCCTCATCTAGATATATAAAACTGGCTATATTCACGTCCCTCCACCTGATCAGTTTGTGGTTAACCTGGTCTTCTGATGAATTGGATGCCCTCAATTGAATGCTGAAATTCAAAGTCAGCTCAGCCAACTCACATATAATTGAATGCTGGCTAAATCTGGGTAGAACCAGTCCTCATCTGTGCATTGTACAAAAGATGAGAGAAAGCAGACGCTGGCGTGATCATTCTCTCTATATATGCACTGGGTGTTGCTTTGGCCTGGTAATGTTCATAGTATGAGGACATATACTGGCAAAATGCAGAAGACTATGTTCTAGATTATAACACTGTGTTTGGATAAAAAAAATTGGGCCAATCACCAAAGAGTTTAGCTGCATATTGCATTTGAATGTGTTGATTTTAATCAGAGAGGCAAATATGCAGGCCATTTTGTGTAAAAAAATGAGCTCACACACTTCGCTGGCAGGAAAACCACAGAGATGTCCCTGTGAGCAGCTCTGCTATGAATTTACGAGGAATGCGTGAACTTTTTTGCTCTTTCCCGTAACCAGTTGTCTCAAAGCAGATGTGAGAGCTGGCTCAGTATATGCAGTTCTGCTGTATGCTGTACCAAAGTGAGTCTTTAATTACTGTCACAAAATGGTGAGAGGTGGTACAGTCCCACTGCCATTAAACTTCCCTCTCCTCTCCTGTCCTCTAGTGGACATGCCTCTCTGTCCGACAGTTTGCGCACACCTGTGCTTTGGCTTTACCGCAGAGGTGAGAATAATGTGTGAACAGCGTCTGCAGGTGTTTAGCAGAACGGCACAGTGGGGGAAACAGAGACCTCCCACAAGGGCATGCACTTTCAAATGTGGCACCGCAGAAAAGTTTAGTGATGGGAGCATTCAACAGCTTACATTCCCTTAATACCACAATAAACAGCACAGGAAAGATCCGGAACTATAACAACTCCCAGAGGAAGTTTCAAACATTTTGTAGCGGAACACTTTTGTATCAAATTAAACTGTGGTGACTTGGGGGCATATTTCATCCGGCTGAAATGTGTGTTTTGTTCTTGGCAAATTAATTGAATGCAAACTAGTGTGCAAGTATCTACACAATGTAAAAAACAAACAAACAAAAAAATAAAACACCTGACTGCTATCTGCATTGAGGTTTAGTCGACTGCAATTCAATGATATTAGTGCCACACATTAATTTTACCCCCAACCTGCTTTTGAATCTTGTATTTTTCCCTGTCTATACTGAGGGTAATCCAATCAATAAGCAATATCTCTAAGGTTGGTTGTGGTTTAGCAATGCAAAAACCTTTATCATTATTACTAATTCCATTTGCTAATTATTAATTATATTTGTTTATTAAATGGCACAAATTTTGAGTTGCTGCCAAACACTACGACTCATTATCAACATTCCTTGCACTTAGTCACTCCTGTGCAATAAATCTTCTTCAATTATCGTTGGACTCCCATCTTGCTGGATCCTAATATGTCTGCTAAGTGCTTTGCTCGAAATGTAATAAGGAACTCGGCAGTAATCACAAGCAAAAAAAGTTCTCTCTTCCAAAAAGCAATCACACGAGGCCTCTGTGCTCAGATCGATGGGCTCCGGAGGAAGACCTCAAACTCAAATGGAACAATCTCCTCAACAGGGAGGTACACACACGCTGCTGTTCTTTGTCAGCGATTCTAAATAAGACCTCTGCCAAGGCTACTATTGCCAAGCTGCATGGGAGAGATTGTGCTCTCTGCATTTTATCACTGGCACTGCGCGAGAGAATGACCCTTGGCCCTTGGCCGACTTTTCAAACCGATTCCCGATCAGGTATCAGCAGCATTAATCTGGAGGTACACCCTTATCACAAATGGGAAAGGTGTTGTGTCGTTCTGAGCCAGGAATGCACTTCCAAGGCTGGAACTCTGTGCCAGATTGCAGGATGTGTACGCTTTTCCCGTCACACGATTTATAGCCCACAATTGGAAACTTAGCTACTCTGTGACTGTGAATTTATTGCACAGACCTCAGAGTTCTTATCTTTAAAAGTGGTAACCACAGAAATATGTTTATGTTTTTGCCTCTTATAAGAGAACACCAACACTTTTAAATTGCAACAATTAAAATGATATCTGCAATGGGACATGTTCAGTGCAGTGAAAACACATGAGTCTGTGTCAGTGGATTCTTTACCGAAAATGTAAGAATTTCCAGAGGATTTCAGTTAACTAACAGTAACAATTTTGATTCCTTCACACAAAATCAACAGTATTTGTGGAGCTTGAATGGACTGTACGCCCTTAGACTGTCTCCTCTGTCCAGTCACATGACATTGGTGGAAGCCATTTTCTTACCGTTGCTGTTGACCCCTGACTCCCGGGCTCAATATATCCAAGACAGACAGATAAGGGTGAAGCTTCAGAGACCCTGGCTCCGAGCGCCTTTACGTCGTAACACGACTCCATCTTTTAAATATGGCTCCCATCCATAAATATGTCCAATATATTAATGTAGATGACGAAAAAGTGCAACAGTATAGTTTCACAAATAGAAGAGCTAATAATGACATACTTTAAAATGCAATAGCTCAGATGGCTTGCGGTACAAAAATAAGTGGAATGTATATGAGTGTTTGAAAGTTATATGTGAGTGTAAACAGGGAAGTGTCCTAGAAAGATCACAGTAGTCAAGGCAATAATTTGAGTTCGAGGGAGCTTCTAAAGGTTTGACCTTTATTTATTCATCTTTTCTGTATGGGAAGAATTAAATTCCAGGGTTTTCTGAATGTCTTCCCGCAAAGCTAAGAAAGTTGGGCTCCCTGGTGATGATGAAGAGATTGGGTTCTTGAATGTTCTTACAAAGCATGGTGGCTAATCCCATGGATATTACAATAAAAAGTTTTTTTGTAACTATTCTGAAATACAAAAAGAAAGTGGACCCACTGGACTAATTTGATAAGTAAGAAATAAATTTTTTATTTGTACAAAATAATTATACAAACAATAAATAGTAATACATTATAACAACATTTGTAAATAACAACAAAATAATTATTTGTACTTGAATAAAAACTAATAAAAATAAACATTTCATAACCATGTTTCTTCTATGGTAGATTCCACCACAAACAAGGAACTATTACACACAGAGCTATGATGAAAAAAAATATGTCCACTCAATAAAAACTGATTCAACTAATCAGCTTTTCCAAATATTGAATCGCTTCACACATTGCATTCTGGGATGTATGGTAATGCTGGGTTAATTTTACATTAATGTTTTTACTGAGGTTTGAATTCAGTTGTGAAGTCTTGCTTTAGCTGCATTGCCAGTGGTGTTCAGCTCAAGACTGTTTTTCATAATAAATATAAATGTAAATATAAATAATATTTTTATATTTATAATATAAATATAAATTTGTGTTTCTACAGTGAGTTCATAGCATTCCCACTATTCAGTCCTATGTCCCTGTGATGGACAAAAACCCATTTAATAATTTGCAATCATATCCATCTTTGTAATTTATGTATTTTTTTCTCTTTAGTCCATCACTCAGCCCAAGTTGTGTGTTTGTGAGGACAGTGGTGTGGGACCATGACCTGTGGGATGTTCACCACACAGGAAAGCTGTATGTGTTCTCCCTGATAAGGGACCTCCTCCCCCTCTGCCTGCACTAGGGACACAGAGCTGAGGGAGGTGCCTGCAGTACCACAACCAGAGGAGCACCAGTCGCAGATCTGAAAGGCAAGCGATCAGCCCGACAGCAGAACCAGGAGCTCGGCCAGTGTAAGACACGACTTTCCTCTCCAGTATAAATGCTACTTATTACCTGCCAAACATGCAAGCAACTTTGGAGGTAAACAAAATAATATAAATGCAATTCTTTGTCAGCAGTAGTTCATTATCATACCAGAACCAGTTCTGCTAGGGGATCAAAGCATTCAAGCTATTTTACAGCAAGAGATGAGGTAGAAAGGGTGAATGTTTGGTTGTTGTGAATCAGGTAGTTCATGTTTTTGTTGTTCATTTACATTCGTTTTATAACTATAAACAAAGGAAAACTAGTTTCCGTGAAAGTGTGTCAGAAATGCAAGCTACTCTGCATAGAGCAAGCTTTTGATTAAAAATGAATGGTATCAGATTTCCATATTAATATCGTGTAATGAATATGCATGCAGAGCATATTTTTAGCTCTAAGCATTTAGTACTGTCTCCTAATTTCTATTTTTTTAATTTACTTTTTTAAGCCAAATTAAATATTAAACTAAGGCTTATTCTGCATATAATAGTGTTTACCTTATTCATCTCTAATGAAAATGAATATAAAGTATTTTTACTTAATTAGCTGCAGTTTGATTTGACAGGAAACATAAGATTTGAGTCAGAACATTGATATTGCAAACGTCCACATCATATGTCTGTGTTGATGTGGCAGAACGTGCGATATTTATACAGCCGCACCATGTCTGTGTTGATGTGGCAGAACGTGTGTGATATTTATACAGCCGCACCATGCAGAACCTCGGTGTGTAGAAGAGTCTGTGAGGGTAATTTGAGGTTCAGCTTTGGCCTTTTTTTGCAGTGCAGGAGTGGAAGAATGATAAATGCTGACAGATTACTGTGTGGCAGTAAAACTGTGTGTACACAGAGATATTTTCTTGCAGCAGAGAGACATTCCCTGCTCTACTGAACTTCTCATATCAGTCTTTGAAGATTTACCAATTTCAGTTTTCTTTGGTTGTTTTCTTTCCAGGGATGAAAAATGCGGATTGCTAAATAATCCGTGCAACACGGAGAAATAGTCACGGCACAAACAGAAGTTTGGTCATAGTAGCAATAGCACACGTGAAGGTTTTAACCCATTCACAGGCCCGTTAACATTGTCCTCTGAATCCCGTAGAGCCCCGAGCGGTCTCATCGTTAGCCCATGGTTGGTTTTCATAGCTAAAACCTGTGGTTCTCGGGGTGTTTCTTGATGCTCAAGCTCACTTTTTGAACAGTTATTCCTGGTTGTTGTGGGCTACGGTTTGCCAAGTGACAGCAATTTGAGGTACTGTTAATGTATCATTCGAGTAAGGGTCTTTCATAACTAAACCAACCGTAGGTGGAGGCACTTGTAACATGTCATTCCAAAAGGAACCCCACAGTGGAACCCCACTGAGCATGCTTGAGGTTTGACTAGTTTTGGGCAGTTCCTCTAGCAGAATCACGACCTGCACTGCAGAGTGCAGTCCTACAGAAGCAGAAATCTCTTCACTATATCAACAAGAAGCAGGAGCATTCCTGATAAACCTTGCGAAGCTTGGCAAAGGGAGAGAGTTGTGCATCGCCAGATGGTGTTTTCTTTGAAGACAGGGTTTGCAGATTGGAGTCTGGGAATTCCATATTTAATTCTAGAAGAGTTATCAGCAGTGCTCTGATCTCTCAAGAGGTGGCTGATCAAGGTTTAGTCAGGACTGTGTGGTGTCTGAATACAATTGAGGTATTAATGCTGAAATATTAAGACACAGGCTGCAGGGACATTCATTAACTCGTGTAACAATATGTGTGATTCCAAGATCAAGTAATTATAGTGGATAATACAGTCACAGCTGTGGAGAACAAAGATTTCTTTGGAATTTTAAGATGTCCAGAAGTAATTTGTAGCCAAAGTAAAACCAACAAATGTGTGTTCACATAAAAAAGACAAATATATTTTATTGGATACGATCTCATTAGGTTTCACAGTACAAGAGAAAATTTGGAAAAGTGCTTTGTGGACCTTTTTCCTTCGTTGAAATTAGTCGTGCGGCTCAGTATTTTACTGTGGTGACAAAGATGTTAAAAAATCTCTGTAAATTTGTAAAGTACTATTCTCAGGGGCTTGCTTTTTGGGATGCACTAAAATCATGGTGGCACTGCTTAATTTTTATTCTGTTTTACTTAAATTACAGAAATACACATTCTTATGGTTACATTATATACACATACAAAAATGATATAATAATAATAAAATACTGATACAATAATGGATAATAATTCAAATCTAACCTTAATGCAATATAACTGTAATGTAATGCATAATCCATTTAGATAGATCCTATCCTAAGGAATTCTTTTTACAAAATGTTTTCTACCATGATTACAAATCTTATAATTGATCTAAACCAGTACAATAGTTTGTACCTTTTTTGCTATAGGACTGGCTTCAGTATAAGGGCTTCAGTATTTACTGTATGTTTAAGACAGGCAGTTTGACCTTATTTGAATTATTTTAGGTAGTAGACAGCACATTATTAGAAGCGAAAGTATGCAGCGATACAAATTTCAGACCTTACCCAAACTCAGAGCTCAGTGGGGGGTGACCTGCTGGGACCCCTTGTTTTTCCAGTCTGGTTCCTTTTTGGCGTAAGCCTCCCCCCACATATGGAAGAGGGCGTGTCAGACATATGGGGCATAAGGGGCCACAGGACCGATCCTGTGGAGGAATTCAAGTGAAAGCAGCTGTCTCTCATATAGCGTGTTATTTTATTTATTTTCTCTATTATTTCTATTGCGCCTGTGTAGCCTGTGTAGCCTATGTGATATGGCCAGAAACAGTCTGAACACATTAATTGACTTCTGGAAGTTGCTTCTCATTTCCTGAGAGGACATGTATCTTATAGACTCAGCTGGATTGTAAGGCAGCCCCTGGAGCTCAACTCTCCGCTGTGGAACGGATTCACTCAAATCACAAGAATGGAAATTACTTAAGTTTCTCACTATAGTTAATCTAAGTAAGAAATAAAACTTAAATAAATAAAACTTGGGTCAAAAACGATTCAAAATAAATATTTGGATGTCAGTAGGATAACTTTATATCATTAGGTGCCGGTAAAACTTGAAAACCAGACTTTTCAATGACAAACTAGCAGGGTTTGAATTGTAAAATGTTAACAAGGGGAACGTTGTTTGTTGACGGGGGGGGGGGTTGGGGTCTTAAACTATAACGTGTAAGCGATTGCCATACATTTGCCGCAGTCAGGCACACACAATCCAATCTTTCCAATCTCTGTTCCTTTTCATGTATTATAAAGCGCTTTAATCCATACAACAACACTCATTTTTTAGGACGAGCAAAAGCCACGTTTATTCATGAGAAAAAGAGGCTAAAACGCATTACAGTTATGTGTGGAAGCATACTGACGCTTTTGTTTCTCATATCATTCTGTTTTTTACTAGGAAACGCAACCTTCAATGCTTAACGTTAACCATGTCCTTTCAAAAATATAGCCTATTCATTTTTCCGTATGTAGCCTATCCATTATGTCACGTTTAGACTACAATTCTAATTATGTTCATACAATTGAATGCATCCGGCAAAAAATAAATAATAAAAATGGTTGGCTCTACTATGAGGTGATAAACCCCTGCCCATCAACTTGTATGACGCTTAATCCTACACTTGAGCCATCACATACATTACATATAAGCTGTCACGTTTGTTGTACTGGTTTAGTGTTTGGAATCACACTCCAAGGTTGCAGTAAAAATATATGGCACCGCGTGTTAGGCTACGTCCGATTTAGAGATCACATTCAACTTCACAGTCGTGAAACAGCTTTGCTAACTTGATGCTGGAAATAATTTCTTAAACCAATGTAAGCACATTCACATCGATGTAACTAGCAAATAGATAATTACTGCAAACGATGTAGTCTTCTCGATTTCGCCAGATTTTACCTTTAGGCTACATGTAATTTATCCCCCGCTTAACCAAAAATAAAACTTTAATAATTACATTTCAGCCATAATTTTACAAACAGACATATGATTTTTTCTGCACTAATAATGAGCAGAAGTGGAAACCGCGGCATTAAAACTGTATGATTGAGAAAGAATAATGTAATTTAGCCTACATCTATTGACCGATGCAATTCATGTCATACAAACACATTCACACAGGCACGCGCATGGCACGGCGGCCTAAAAACACACACACGGCACACTTTACATGCCTTTACATGACCATTCAATATTTGTCCAAGCCACAAATTAATAGAATAGAATATGAAAATAATAACTGTCCAACCTTTCCTCTCTCCATCTCTCTCTCGCAACAAGGCAGTCGGACCAGTGTAGCATAGCCTACAATTCTTCCCAGCGTATAACTTTTTCCCACTTCCAGGTCCGTTGCTTGACTGTACGTCTCGCTAGCTACTAGCACCTAGCACTGAACTGATACATTTCTATGTATTTGTTCAATTGGCCTGTAAATAAACATTATTAGCGAGTTCTACACTCACATTACGTAGCACGAATGCTAGCTACTGACCACGGATGGGTTCAAAAAGATAGCTAAGCTCGTCTTTTCATAAACGTGCACAACAAATGTGTTATCTGATTGGACATTGCTCAACTTCCCACTCGTGGTCGAGCAGTGATTGGTTATTTTTCCTATTCGAGTGACGGACCCGGATGTATCCGGGAAAAATTATACGCTACTTATGCTACACAGGCCCAAAACAGTAGAAAATCAGACCGGCCTGCCAGATGGCCAGTCTGGGCCTGGGTGGAGCGAAGGACCGAGGAACGGACACGATGAAATGATGCAAGGAGTGAAAATAAGTGATCGGACTGAACCCAATGCTTTTCGTTTTACAGAATTGTATCTCTTAACAAGGGGGGCGATTTTCCCATTTTTCCTTAACAAGGGGAACGACAATTCAAACACTGCAAACTAGTAACCAGAATGTACAGTCATATGAATTATGAAATGGACATTTTGTTCTGTATATTCATGAAAGTGCACGTTTCTTTTTTAATTGTTAGTAATGTGCAGGAATTCTACTGGTGTAAAAGCGTTAAAGTACTTCAAATAAGTATATGCCTCACTCAGGTGTGTTAATGAGAGTGCAAATGGCCAAACTCTAGATGTTTGAATAAGTTAAAGACAAATAATACCTACTTATGAGAAACAGCCATTCAGTCCATCTCTAATTGACACACAGTCTAGGAAGAGTCCATGCTCAGCATTGCATCACGCCTGGACTTCACTAAGGGTCTCTGTCTCGACTGCATGTACTGGCAAGCTATTCCACGCATTGATAAGTCTCTTATGCAAGCCAGGAAAGGTATATATGTCATGTAGCAAATTCTAGACTTTACTACAATATAGTTACTCAGTGCTTCAGTATTACCTTGTAACAAGCAATGGTATTATAGTCAAATGATTGTCCTGTGTTCAAGGCTTCCAAGAGAACATGGCATGTTTTTGGTATCGTAGCTACATGGGAAGTCAATCTATCACCAAAGGATGTTTCTATGATACATGGGCACTGTGGCGAAACGCTATCCCAGAAAGTAGCCAGATCTGTTATTTTTACCTGTTATTTTTATCCACTCGCTGGATGACATCATTGACCTGATCATCAGCCACGAGGGAACTGTATATGAAAGGCAATCTCATTTGTTATTAGGGACTCTATTTTGACAGTGGTTAACGCAAGCGTAATTCAAGCATTTATAGGGCTCGCTGAAATTCCCTTTAGCTATTTTCACTGGGGGAAAAGTGCAGGTTTGTTTGTCAGTTGGGTTTCTAATTTTGACAGGTTGATGGGAGCATTTCTCCCAGAAGTAGATGGACATTCCTCGAGGTCCTGACTGAAGTGTGTAGCCGGTGTCCTTCATGTGTGAACGCTCGAGGTCCTGACTGAAGTGTGTAGCCGGTGTCCTTCATGTGTGAACGCTCTTGTTGTGAAGCTGAATATTAATGATTCCTGTTCCCATTATCTATTTTGTTCTTTTATCTCTCTCCCAAACACAATCACAGAGAAACCACTATATTAGCACTAATTAAACTAGTTTTGATGGATTAAAGAAAAACATAGTTTGCATCAGGCAAAAATAGGAGAAACTAGCACTGTTTATTTTCATAAACAAAACCTCTTAAAAATGCGTTTCTATTCCCCTGTTTTTGCCACATTTCATTACTTGATTGGGTTCATTTTATAAAGGAAAAGCTGCATTTTTTATGAACACTTTCATTAATTCATAAAAGACTTCATTCATCTCTTTAGCTGCAGGTCCGCTGGTATTTGTGAGATTGCTTTAGAGTTGTATGATCCATAACTGGTTTACACACAATGAGAGAGAGAGAGAGAGAGAGAGAGGAAAACAGTGGAGGAGGGCAGAGTCAGTGGACTCTGACAGGATTCTTCACAAGTACAATTTTGCAACTTGAGGTTAAGGGCATGTTGGCCTTTACCTTCTAAAAAAAGCCTCAGCCGTCCATCCTTTTACAGGGAAGGGGTCTAAAATAAAATCAGCTGTCACTGTCTGCTTGGGGAACCGAGGTGAAGACACACTGCTGGAGCTGGTCTCCCACCCAAAGGGGCATTGCTCCACTGGTCTCCTGGTGAGAAACATACCCCCACAGGCTGGGGATTTCAAGGCCTTTTTGTGGGATTCTATCAGTCCAACCACACTGTGATTAAGCAAAGAAGACTTGGTAAGCGGCCCTTTCTGTCAGCACAGTCTCCGTGCTTCTTTATAGCTGGTCTTCCCTCGCTTGCATCTGATGGCTACCTCAGCACTTTCACTGAGAAACTAAGCGTTTCAATCAGCAGGTGCCCTTAATGACTGGGACTGCTGATTAGATGCACACTATGTTTGTCTGCGTGTTTGTACCGACTGCTTTTTATGGGTTTTTCCATTTTCACTTCAGTAGATTTCCCATGCATCTAAAATACAAAAAGCAGACTGAGCATAATTTATTTGCATGGTCAGTTCCAGGTGAAGCTGCTCTACTGCAGAAGAATGGATGCAGGCAAAATTAAATCCGCCCATCCCTTATTAAAGTCTATTTTTGTAATTGCCTCTAAAGTATATCTTCTTGTTGGGCAGATATGTGGTCTTTGCTTTTTCAAAAACCTTTCTGGTGTAATTACTGAAAATGTACAAAATTAGAGAAATATGTACTGTACTGTTTTAACGTGTATTTTCTGCAAATATTTCACGTTGGCTATTTAGGAATTATGTTTTTATTTTGAGAAAGGCTCTATTAGTTCTCATATTGTTAAAAATACAGATTTCCCTTTGAAGTTCTGCTCAAGGTATTTCGTTATTTCAAGAATTCTGAAATAATATTGTATATCATAAGAAACTGGTAGAAAAGCGTCCTTGTGCTGCCCTCTAACGGTTGAAATTTCCTCTCTGCTCCCCACACTGCCCCCACCCTAATCGTGATGTCAGAGTACCTCTTTGGTGGTACCTCTATGGCAGCAATTCCGGCCGCGGGCGGTTGTGTGTTATTTTTGTTTTTAACCCAGGTTACCACGGTTCTAAGCTAATTAGTCACAACACACAATCACGATTTCACTGTAAATTACAACAGAAATAAAAAACAAATACAATACACGACGCATGACCGCCACAGCACACATTCATCAGCAGCTTTTTCATATCGCGCGGATATGTAGATAAAATATCAGATCGTGTAAAAACGATTTAAATAAATAATTGTTAAACTGGCGGGCAAAAAAAACCATATACACCACCGGCCCGCGAGGCCTGGAATTGGCCACCCCTGCTCTATGGCATATGGATAATTGTTGTCGCCCACAACGGAAACAGCTGGCACCTCATTGGTTAGACCCACTATGTTACTTTCGTTTCGGCTCCACGTTTTTAAACCGGAACATTGTGGCGTCCTGTTCATAAACTCTCTTATTCCACCTAAATAGTCCATTAAAATACGCTTCTAAAAGTATATGAGGGGAGAAATAGGCCATGCCGTTTCTGAATCCTGATTCATATTTGATGTGCAACATCTAGTTGGACAGTTTGATCAGAGTTATACAAAATAATTTCTACATTGTACGTTAATTTATGCAAATGACAATGGACACAGCTCCTCCTCCCCCACCCCTCTCCCTCGCTCACCCCACAAAGTATGTTTCTGAATTGTGTAGCAGGCGGAGACAGTGGGTGTACTTCCTCTTTAAAGAGTTTAATGACTTTGGTGTATGAGGGTGTATTTTACTGAAGCTTCCGAAAACATGAGAAACAATTGACTTGGGAACTTTAAGTGTGAAACAGTAATATGTTGTCTTTTTGGAAAGTAAGTGTAATATGTGTATTATTGCACGCATCCATGCATGCGGTATAACACGGTCAAGTCTGCTATAACCCACAGGGTTTATCATCTTTCCCTGTTCTCTCCCGTTTACACATTATCTGCTACTTTTCACACACTCCTTATGCAATAATCTACAGCAGAAAAACTTATTTGGGTGCCTTACTATTTAATTTGACTTTGTAAAGGGAACATTTGAACTTTTTACACACTTTAAATCACTAGAATTCTGCTCTCTTTCACTTTTAGCATCAGTCACCGGAATGGGAAACAGTTTGAATGTGATTTCTCTTCTTTGGCTACACTTAAAGCCACACAAGCCAAAGTCTACATTTTACTCATTAAACATCTCCACTGACTAATGTGTGACTGCGAACATATTATGTCACTGCAATGGTTAGACCTACAAGCCTTTACTGAGCACAGCAATTATGTGTTACAAATTTCTTATTTACAGCTTATTTATGCACACCTGTCCATTTTAATTCCATGTCCTGTAACTAGACAGCTGCAACTCTGGGGTTAATGGCCAGAACATTACTCAATATAACTGCTGAATATGTTCCATAGCCACAGACCAACCGCAGTCTAATGAAATCTCTAAATTCATCAACCATCGGAATGCTGAGTGCTCTCATGCATCATTCATTAAAGATTAGCGGAGAATACTTCAGTGTTGTCTGTCTTAGTGACAGACAGTCGTGAATGTCTGTTCAAGTGATTGCAAGCACATTTTTTGATCAAGTAATCAGTTTGCGCCAAATGGCATCGTACCCCAGTGATAACAAAGACATCAATGCTTCAAGTACATTGTGCACCCTTAAACGGTACTTAGTGCAAATTATATAGCTGTCGAAGATGCTTTTATTGAGAAAATTGTTTACCATTGGCAAGGGGAAAGGCTCAGAGAGCTCTCTCGTAATTGGCTTTACACAGAGGAAGTTCTTCATCCTAAGAGTCTTCCTCAGTGTCTCACTCGGAAAGAAGATACTTTGGGCACCGCAGTTTAAAATAAAGTTGATTTATTTTCCAAATGGACTCAGCACCTCGGCTGCTTCACTCTCCTGTTATGAAAGCTCTCGGGTCTCCTGAACTCATCGCATGATATCCAACTTTTTCTGTATTTATTTTTTGCCTCAAAACAAGCCACAGCTTCAGAGTTTTTGCTTCCGTATGCAGACAGACTGATTCTGTGGTATACAGAAGTAGACGCCGTTCCGTTTCTCTCTGAGATTATTGCAAGTGTTTACATCATTGCAGGTGTTTTATGCCGTATGACACTTGTGTTTAACGGTTGGAGATGATAAAACCCTGTTTATTTTGGGAGTCTGCTGTGCTGGCTGTGGCCACTCATAATTTTTCTGCTGACCGATAGGTTTACACCTACATACCCACCAGAGCTATGAATCTAAAAATGGTCGTTAAAGTAGAGCATAATTTCATCGCTTGGCTCCATGATATTTAGTAGCCCTACGTACAGTTTTTGAGGGATCTGTTGGGAATGGATGTATGGAAATTGCTCTAACTCATTTAGAAAGTTGCACATATGTAATGTGGAAAAGGTGATCATTTTTTCTGTATTTCTACAGCATTGTGAAGAAATTAACATTAATCCGTCAGCACTATCTGCTCCCACCACGCTAGTAAATATAATTATTCCGCTGGAAATTGTATTCACAGCACAATAAATCCAATTTAACAGCCCCTAACCTCACCCCTTTCATTGAGACATTAGGGAAGCTACTCTTTCAATAGATTAAGAAATGTCCCATTGTATATGGTTCAGGAGGACTCTCTTTCAATTCTAGTCTGAAACGCACAGGCTGTTCGTTTTATAAAGTCCTTAAGGATATGCATTGCTCTAAATCCAATAGGATATTGTGGAAAATTCTGAAACGTTCATGCGGCCTGATTTGTATTCCAGTGAAAGTATTTCACATTTGCCATTCTGTTTGTTAATGTTGTCGTTTGATGTTGCCAAAAACAACAATTGAATCCAGATCTCTATTAAATTGTATTTTAATTCTAATAAGCTCATATGGCTTGTTTATTCAATAGAAATGTGCAATTGTACCTTACGCAGTCTTTGTTTTAATTGGTCTGTTCTGACAAGACGGATGCAAGCATTCTTACAGTATATGCTCAAAGGTTAATTATTTAGTTACAGTCAAATTTGCATTGAAAATATTATTTTGTTCAAGACACTATATTTGCATATTTTTTCTTGCTTTTCTGTGTATATTGTAAGTTGCTCTGGAAAAAGTGAACTACTAGTACATATTATATCATTGCACACAGCCATCCAGTAGCTGTTTCAGGTTTTGTAATTCAATAACATTTTCTTTCAACACTATTCTCCCCCCAAGGCCTCCATCAAAGTAATGCATACAGATTATTTCCATATGGTGAGAATTTAGGAATTCAATTTAATAGTGAAAGATCCCTCAAGGCATTTCTCACAAATTAATTACCACATAGTTGAATTGTTTATGCATTGTTTCAATGAAATTAAGAAACTCGGAATCTAACCTAATCCTCTCCTCTGCAGTGGAATTTGGATGGTTTTGTGGTTTTATAAGTTTTAATCTCAACGAAGGAATGTGGCATATATACCCATACGCAATGTTGACTTAACTAAATGAAGAATTCAAAATTTTTTACAGCAATTTTTAATTAGTTTTCTGTAATAACACAAGTTAATTTGAAGATTAGTAGAAAAAATATGGAGGGAGACCTATTGGCTGACAGAAAGAACATTAATTCCCCATTCTCATTATGTATTTCCTTGATGCGCAACCTAACATTTATACATAACGTTACTCTCTAGCAGCTGGAATCAAATAATATATCATTTTACCGTATGATTTTTGTGCAAGAGATTCAGTTCTATACTGCACTTTGTGTTCCCTTTTACAACAACAGAAGTTATTTTGATGTTTGATTTTTACATATAGGGCAGAGCACTGGAGAAGGCTGAGTCCATATCATTTTCACTGTGCACGAGGTGTTGGTGAAGTGTGGCATGTTATTACCATGTAAATGCGTTAATAGATCTCTTTGTATGCACATCACAATATTAAGCTGCTGTTTCTTTCTTGGCGGCATCACATAAACAAGCACAGTCAAAGGTGTCAGGTGTGCTTTTCCTCTCTCTATCTTGTCTGGATTGTGGTGTGTGCAAAATTCTGTACGAAATAGGCAGCATCTGGAACTATATCGCAAATGACGTGCGACATAGACATGAATTCACACGAGCCTCCATTGGTCCAGTACACTAAGGATGTTTTACAGTCTTGGGAAAGGTCTAAATTGATATTCTCTTTCATTTCATTGGCTGTCTATCTATGGGGAAAGCCTGTAATGGATGAGAATAGTGTTGGAGCCACTGTCAGATTCAAGGACATGTCTTCTGAACTCTTATATTCCCTTTTATACCAGATGTGTAATGGAACGGAAATAGGATTCATAGAATCCACTGATTTGAATTGATTAAAGATAGTTAATAGATGCTACCAGGGGTACTTACTTACATCTGATTACACATGCTATTAAGGCAACGTCTGTGTTCAGTTTGTTGGCTTGGCTATGTTTCTTGGCGATGTTTTACACACAATTCCCTCCATTTCCTCTGCATTAGTGATGTTTTCTGTAATGACCTTCCTATGCACTCATTTTCCTTTATTGTACTTGTTTATAATTCTTCCCCCTTTATTGTACATTTTTAAAATTGCCCCCTCCTTATTTTTTATTGGAAAGGTGATTTGAGTTGTCATAATAATCACGTACAGGTACGTGTACAGTGACTGTGGTTCGCTGTGTAAGTCCTTACTGCTGAAGCTAGTGGCTGCAAGCGGAGAGAGCGACAACGTCGGCTCGCTTTGAGTCTTTCACATCTTGCCTAATGGGAGAAAAAATAGCATCCGACCAAGTGTGTATGATATCGTGGAGACTAGGATATTACTACATATGTCTACATACATACGTATGCATGTAGTGCTATACTGTGAAATACATCATATTTCCAGTCTGGGCAAGAGTCAACACCGTCCAATGAGAGCTGCTTTATGGTTGCCATGCCGATGATTTTAACTACCTGGGCAACATGTGGTCTGTTTGCGTCTCTTGGTTTATGGCTGTGTTTGGGCAGCATCAGAAAGGTCGCTCACTGTTATCTGGTAGGGTCTGTCCGGCTTCACATCACGAAGCTCAGTGCTGTACATGGACTTAATTCTGTTTAAGTGCAAATGTTTAGCAGGTTGGACACATTTTTCTGCTATGTGTTTTTATTTGCCAGTATGTTCATACATTTAGGAAAAGTGAGCAATTATTTAAATTAGCAAGGAACAGATTGTTACAGGAATCTGTCTGTCTGTAAAGAAGGGTGTGGCTGCCTTTGTGTGTGTGTGTCTGTGTGTGTGTCTGTCTGTCTGTCTGTGTGTGTGTCTGTCTGTGTGTGTGTGTGTGTGTGTGTGTGTGTGTGTGTCTGTGTCTGTCTGTGTGTGTGTGTGTGTCTGTGTGTGTCTGTGTGTGTGTGTGTCTGTGTGTGTGTGTGTGTGTGTGTGTGTGTGTCTGTGTCTGTGTCTGTGTGTGTGTGTGTGTGTGTGTGTGTGTGTGTGTGTGTGTCTGTGTCTGTGTGTGTGTGTGTGTGTGTGTGTGTGTGTATTGACTAAGGCAGGAGGGGTGTGCTCAGGTGGTATGTTTATTACACAACGATAAAATCAGGTTCAGTGCCAAGAGTTCATCCTGCGTAATAAAGCCTATTGTAGTTAAACTTTATCTTCAAACTTGATGATTCTGCATAAGTGGCATAAAATATGTATGAGATGTTTTATTTTCTCCCGCTGTGTAAGACAGCGGAAGCTCTTAACCGATGGCTGCTGTCATCTTAGCTGCAGGCAGCGTGAACAGGCCCAGGACAGGACTTCCTGAGCAATCTGACAGCCAGAGAACAGGAGCCCCTTCTGAGGAGAACGTCCCTCTAAAGGACCGTGTGGCCATGTATCAGGCAGCCGTCTTCAAAACGGAGGGCCCAGGCTCCTCCAGCGAGGTGAGGCCTTGCGACTACATAATCAGTACATCTATCGATGTATCAATACCACAGTGAGACCTCATAGCTGCACTGATTGTGCCCACACTACACTAATCAATACATCGACCAATAGCACAGTGAGAGACTACATTTAACTTACACTGGGGCATAATCAACACATCAATACATCTATCAGTCAGGCAATACCACATTGAGACACTACTTCCACATAAAGATATAATCCATAATTCAACCAATAAATCAATCAATCTTAATTTTACATTGAAGCAATTAAAAATATCACACAGCAGTTTGCAATGGACATTTTCTTGAGCCGTGGGTCCCAAACCTCTCCTTGTGAAACTCATCTAGGACTCGTGTGCTTGAGGTGGAACACCTGAAATACCTGGATCCCACTGGGGTTACCCAAGGAGAGGTTTGGGAAGCACTGTTCTAGAGGAATAAAAACAATATTTCAAGCTTTGTGGGGAAACAAATGATTCCCTAACTCCAGAAAAATGGTTGGAAACAAAAAGGAATGCACAAATTGGGAACGCTAAAAATATCATTTATATTTATATAACTTCACTGCTTATTTGAGATGTATTGTCTACCTCATACAAACTAATAAACCCTTCTGATACACATTCCGCTATGATAAATATGAGATATGATAGACAATGAGGTTATTTATGTGGTTATTTAGACTTGAGATGTGATATGATAGAGGTTATTTATATATGAGATATGGTGGGCAATGGGGTTATTTCATCTGCATTCCAATGATGTCTCTGTATTTTAGGAATTAGGAACTTTTTTTGAAGTGAAATATCCCGCAGTTAATATTTGTGTGATGGCAACATCTCTTCGACTTATTCTTTAAGATTTTATCATTGCTCAGTAGTTAATAATTTAGTGCTTTAACAATTAATCAATTATCTACACTTGCTGAAAGCTCATATGGTACACATTTTTTTATTTTTTTTATTTTTTTATTTAACCAGCTATAAAATCAACAATTAACAATCCACCAGGATAATACAGTGCATTGACCTTCATTGTTCACCTGAAATATTTATTTGAATAGCCACGGTGTTATTGTGAGTGATTTCTTTGTTTGATAGCTGTGGTTCTTTATTCTGCATTAAATAGAAAGCCATGGCAGCTGATTGAGGTGAGAGGCCAGTGTCACACAGACAGTAGTATATCAGTTCCTTCCAGCGCCATAGCAATTAGCGTCCCCTGCAGGACAGCCTTGGAAATCATTATTAATGAATACATACCCAATCTTGTGTCCAATTCTATGGGAAGGATGTCTACAGTGGATACAGAATGTGTATAAGGTTACACGCTGGACCTTTGTTGCATATACACCCAAATAAAGGAATCTTTCTCTAATTGTGCAAGCAAAATACCTCATGCATTTTTATTTTCCTAATTATAGTTAGTATAATAAAAGTAATAAACATTTAAATGTTATGTATATAGTAATTAATTTCTGGGTGACCAATCTTGCCGTTTTTACATACCCATTAGGTTATGGAAGAGGGAGAGGTCTAATGTTATGTATATATCATTTCTGGGTGACCAATCTTGCCGTTTTTACATCCCCGTTAGGTTATGGAAGAGGGAGAGGTCTGTTCTGTGCCAGGAGGGCTCACCAGTGTGAAGAGACAATTTGAGAGCCATGAATTTGCATCATCGCAAAGCAATGTCACCCAGTTCCATTTCAAGCAAAGATCTGTGCAGGTAACTAATGGGCATTATTGACAGTTTAGAGAATGCACGGGAGCTCCTTTGATTGTGGGACACAAGGAGAAGAGATAAGCAGTTAATGGATGCCATCAGAACCTTGCTTTTTATTGCCACCTTTTCATCCATTGCTTCCTTTCAAATCAAATCAATATTTATTTATATAGCGCATTTCACAACTAGTTGTCACAATGCACTTCACAGAAAAACCCAGCCTAAACTAAACCCCCACAAGAGCAAGCCAGAGGCAACAGCGGCAAGGAAAAACTCCCTGGTGTAACTAGGAAGATACCTTGGGAGGAACCAGACTCAAGGGGGGAACCCATCCTCCTCTGGTCGGCGCAGGGTCTAGATCTTAATGACCAGCATGGTCAAAACTGACAATGTCCATGATAGTAGAATTAGCAGCAGCTAGATGACAGTCCAGATGTGGCGGCAATGATGGTGGGGAACCGGGTGCCGATGGCTGCAAGAGCAGCTGGCAGCGGTGGTGAGGAGG
The DNA here is from genome assembly GCA_022702515.1 of Ilyophis sp. 1 JC-2022. Taxonomy (NCBI): domain Eukaryota; kingdom Metazoa; phylum Chordata; class Actinopteri; order Anguilliformes; family Synaphobranchidae; genus Ilyophis; species Ilyophis sp. 1 JC-2022. Next base: position 34,418,574 of record CM040398.1, read on the forward strand.
GAGCCCTTTCCTATGCACTAAAATATGGCTGCAGTCAGTCAGTATACTATTTTATGAACAGTTAATAATGAAAGGAATCAGGAAATTGGGTTCATCAAAAGTCATAGAAGCCTGTAACGTCAAGGCTATATTTTCTGGGGATAGATGCACATTGTTTTTTTTGTTTTTTTTGTCATTTTAAGTTATGATGATGGATATAGATATAGACCCTGGGGGTATTCAGCGTTAAAAGTGTTATACACATTGCAGTGTGATGCCTGAGACAGTACCAGATACTGGCTGACATCGACCACGCAGAGGAAACACATCGCAATACCGATAAAGGGTGCCAGAACACATATAAATGTTCCCACTCCGATCACAGATGCACACATACAAGAAAATATCACAGAATTTGGTCTTTACCAGACAAATTAGTGTTTTTTTGCGGGGAGCGGCTTTTTCATTATCTGTTTTGACGACATGCTCTCGCCACAATATGTATATTGATCAACTGCCGTCTTAACGATGATTAGTCCCACACTCACTATTAATTATAGTCTGTCAGTGAAAAGGGAAACTTCTCCACTGTACATCTGTGTATGTTTGCATTTATGTTTGTGTGTGGGTGTGCGTGCATATTTGTACGTGTGCCTGAATGCATATGTCACCACGTTGGTGTGTGCAAGTGTGTCTGTGCGTGTGTGTGTGTTTACAGTAGTGTGTGATGGCAGACATCTACCCACAGGATGTGTCGAGCTCATCACAGGTGACAGGGCGGAGCTGTGGCAAAGAACTCTTCCACTCCTCTCAGCAGGTGTCTTCCTTCAAAGACGAAAAGGTAAAAGCAGGACGGAAACAGACTTGTGTTTTTATTTTTTAAGGGCTTTCTTGTCACGTTCTACCTGCCACTGCCTGTAACTCAAACTCTGTAGGGGAAGTTCATTATTGTTGATCGTGACATAATCATACATTTTGCCATTCGTCTTTTCAAAGTGTTAATTCTAAGAACCAATTTGACAAAAGAAAACTAGTGTGTCTTGTGCTTCAGCTCAGATGCTGTTGAATGGTGATGCTGGTTGACTGAATAATGTCCTTTTTCTTAGTTTAATGATAAATAAAATAAATTCCACAGCCCTAATGATGCTTGTTTCTTGTAGGTCTCACACAATCAGAGTGTTCACCACCGCAGTGCAACCTCCAGCTACGGAAACCACTTTGATGAGACGGGTAAAGTATTCTTATGGAGTTACACATCTGGGTTATGTCCATGGAGCTAAAACATGTACATTGTGTGTTTGTTCAATAGTAATGTACTGTCATACTTTATTAAGTGGCTTGCATGTCACTTTGTACATCTTTTATCAACAAAGATTTCCTTTATTTAAGATCCCCATTAGTTATTACCTCAGCAACAACTATTAAGATACGATTGGGGTCACAATAATACTGGATACTATAATAAGTATGTTATAATTATTCTTTTCCAATTTTAATGACTTACAATGAAAAAATATTGTATAATTAATTTGAATTTTCACCTTTTTAAAGTTGTTGAAGACTCCCACGCAGAAAAGATCTCCACGCAGGCCTTAAAAGAGCAGTTTGAAAGAACCATTGAGGAGTCGACTCCAAAGCACATGAAGGTACAGAGCATTATAATCCCTATCATGATCAGATATACCTATCACCTATAATGATCAGATATACCTATCACCTATAATGATCAGATATACCTATCACCTATAATGATCAGATATACCTATCACCTATAATGATCAGATATACCTATCACCTGTAACATGCAGATGCTCTATTTTGAAGAATAATTTAAAAAGCCATGCTACATAGTGTTATGCACATTTGGTTATTATACAATTGAACATAATCTAAATTATATAGTTTACTGCTTGTTAAATATAAGCACAATTTTTATCTTAGTGTTCTAGCTTTTTATTCCCTGCTTTTTTTTAGTCCATCGAATATATATTTTAAAAAACACAAGGGATAACTATAACTGAGAAAATAAGGACTACACATACTGTACATATTCAGTGCTGCACGCTGAGATGATGAATATGCTCTTTCTCTAAAGTTGTTTTCAAACTTTTTTTTCAGTACTTCTGTAATCGTGCTTCTTCTCTGTTTTTTTTTACCATACTTTCCCATCGATGTACAGTACTTGTATACCTTCTTCATCAGTAAATTACTAAACTGAAGCTTATGGAATTTGGTGTAATATTGGGGCAATATTTTCCATAGCTGACTTTGTTACAAATTATGAAAAACTGGGCTTTTCCTCATAAATCTGACTTCTTGCTTGGATAAAAGTGATAGAATGCGCACTGACTGAACCTCCTTTATTCTTGTCTCTGAAAGATTGATCTCAGTTACGACCAGATTCAATGGGATCCCGTTGTAAATGTTATGTCTCAAGCCTCAGTGGAACAGAGGCATACAAAGTCCAAGGTTATGAAAATGGAGGAGGGTGTGACTGCTTCTGCAGCTGCCTATGGAAGCATGGAGCACTTCCCCCCCCCACCTCCCGATTTAATGCAGGGGCCTACACACGTCCCTGAGCATTTAATGCAGGGGCCTACACACGTCCCTGAGCATTTAATGCAGGGGCCTACACACGTCCCTGAGCATTTAATGCAGGGGCCTACACACGTCCCTGAGCATTGCCTCTCATCAGAGCTTCCAGAGCCAACCTGTGCGCCCAAACACATGATGAACAGGGAGCAGTACTCCAAGCAAAGAAATCTCTACGAGCTAAAGCGACTGTACAAGCACATCCACCCAGAGGTGCGTAGAAACCTGGAGAGGGACATCTTCAGTGAAGTGACTGACATTGAAGAGACCCAGCTGGAGAGTGGAGAGGAAGAGATGGGCGATGTCCAACAGGCCAGGTACGTGTTTGAGAACACGGGAAGCAGCCCCAATAAGAGTATGAGCCCAGATCGGGAATACCTGGAGTGGGACGAGATCCTGAAGGGGGAGGTTCAGTCCATGCGCTGGATGTTTGAAAACAAACCACTTGATTTAATTAAAGATGAATCTCTGGATGATGACGACACTCAGAACATTGCCCAGCAGGAAATAATCGCGGGCAATGATGTCAGGTATACCGCGTGGATGTTTGAGACGCAGCCTATGGACACTTTGGGCACAGAAACTCCTGACTCCATTAAACAGGTAAAAGGATTTCCTGAGTTGGCGAGAGGAGATGTGCGAACTGCCACCTGGCTGTTTGAAACCCAGGCTTTAGACACTCTCAACAAGATACATCAGGAGGATGAGCAAACTCCAGAAGTGGTCTACACACAAGACATCACCGGAGGGGATGTCAAAACTGCTAGGTACTTGTTCGAAACACAGCACTTGGACTCTTTGGGACACACTGAAACAATTGACGAAAGCCACTTCCTGACTCTTAAATCAGAACTGGAGGAAATCAAAGCTGATGTTAAGATAACAACTAAGACGTTTGAGACGCGACTTATGTGTGTTGTCAGAGGAGACTCGGGTGAGATGCTGGAGATCACAACTGTGCGTAGAGAGGAAATGGAGAAAGGGGATGTCAAGACCTCTCGCTGGCTCTTTGAAACTCAACCACTGGACTTAATCAATAAAGATCCCAGTGAAGTAAAGGTGGTTTGTGGTGTGTCTATGGAGGACAATTACAAAGGTGGTGTGAACATGGGAAGATGGCTGTTTGAGACAAAGACTTTAGACACTATCAATTATGAAGAATGGCAACACTCTAAGATGGAAAAAGAAGAAATTATTGGTGCTGATGTGCAAAAGTATTGCTGGGCGTTTGAGACTCAGCCTATGGACACTTTGAAAGACGATTCAAACGCCAGACCAGTACCGACAGAGGAGATTTTAGGGGGTGATGTGCGATCAGCAAGGCATTTATTTGAAACGGTTCCAATGGAGGCTTTGAAGGATAGTCCTGAAGTTGGTAAACTTAAAAGGGTAGTTGCATCTGAAGAGGAAAAAGGGGATGTGAGACATCAGAGGTGGATTTTTGAGAGTCAACCACTTGAAAACATCAGAGAAGAAAAGAAGGAGTTCACAAGGACAGTGGACCTACAAAAATGGCATAAAGGAGATGTAACAAACTATAAGGAAATATTTGAAACCATGGACTTAAGCAGATGTGATGCAACTCAAAAAATACAAGTTGAAGGTGTCACTCGCGGGTCTGTGAAATCAAACAAGGATCTTTTTGAGTCCACTCCCATGTATGCTATGCGGGACAGCTCTGGCCATTACCATGAGGTAAAAACAGTACGAAGGGAAGAGATCGTTGAAGGAGATGTCAGAAGATGCAAATGGATGTTTGAAACAAAACCAATCGATCAGTTTGATGAAAGCATACAAAATTTCCAGCTTATCAAGGGTATATCCAAACAAGAGATTGAATCTGGTGATGTGAAAACAGCTAAGTGGCTTTTTGAGACACAGCCTCTTGATTCCATTAAATATTTTAGCGATGAAGAGACTGTGACTAAGGATGGCTTTGACATTGTGAAAGGGGATGTCAAAACATGCAGGTGGTTGTTTGAGACTCAACAAATGGATGCACTGTATGAGAAAGAAGAGGTGAACAAAACTGAAACTGAGGAAATTCACAAAGGGGATGTGAAGACGTGCACTTGGCTCTTTGAGACACAGGCATTGGATACCCTCAGAGATGCATCTGAAACGATCCTAAAACCCTGCACAGTCCAACAGGAGGATGTCCAAGGGAAAGATGTACGCATGGCTCGTTTCCTCTTTGAGACAGAGAACCTTGAGAACATCACAGGGGAAGAGGGTGGCACTTTTAAAAGGGTCACTGAGATAGATATTCAATCTGGAGATGTATCCAGAATGAAGTACATATTTGAAAACCAGTCCTCTGATATCGTGACATCAACCTCTGAGGATGTTATGCACAAGCTAAAGGCCACTCAGGCTGAGGACATTCAGAAAGGCAATGTGGTTAACTGCAAATGGTTATTTGAAAACCAACCAATAGATGCTATTCGTGAGAGTACTGAAGAAGCCAAGAACAGCCGCACTGTGACGGATGTACAAGGAGGCAATGTTGATAAAGGACGTTTCATTTTTGAGACCACCTCGTTAGATAAGATTCAGGAAGATTCCTCTGAAACAGAAATCGGAAGGATTTGGACAATTAGTCGTGATGACATGGAGAGAGGAGATGTAAAAAACTATACTATGTTGTTTGAAACACAGCCATTGTATGCGATCCAAGACAAAGAGGGCCATTATCATGAGGTTACTACTGTCACCAAAGAGGAAACTATGCGGGGTGATGTAGTGGGTGCAAGGTGGCTTTTTGAAACAAAGCCTCTCGATTCAATAAAAGACAGTGAGGAGGTCTATGTTATTAAATCTGTCACTGAAGAGGACATTCAGAAAGGAGATGTGACCTCAGCCAGGTGGAGATTTGAAACGCAACCTCTTGATGAAATTGCAGAGGACATTAAAGTATCCATTAAAACCGTTGAAGATATTCAAGGGGGAGATGTCAAATCAAACAAACAACGTTTTGAAACCGATGAGCAGTCACAAAAGTACATCAGAACAGTTAGTGTTAGTGAAATCCAAAAGGGTGATGTTAGGACTGCCACGTGGATGTTTGAGACGCGTACAATCGATAACATTCATGGTGAAGGCTCAGAGTATGATGAGATGGAGATGGTGACAAAGGAAGAGGTGTTGAAGGGAGATGTTAAGCAATCCGTGTGGCTTTTTGAAAAACAACCCCTGGATCGCATAAAAGAATCAGAAACGAATGTGGTGATACCCAGAGAGGAAATTCCACAGGCAGACGTTAAGACGACAACATGGCTTTTTGAAACAACCCCCTTCCATGAATTCAATGAAAGCAGTGTAGAGAAAACAGTAATCGTAGGTAAAAGTGTTAAAGAAACCCTTGAAGAATTGTACTGTCAGAAAATGGTAAATTCACAAGGCATACTGATAGAAACTGATGAGATTGGTGATGTCAGAATGGCAAAATACAAACTCATGAATCAAGAAGCTCCTGAGATTCAAAAAGAGGAAGTTATCAGAGGGGACTTGAACAATATAATGATGAACCTCCTTAACAAACGGGATACAACTGAAAAAGGGATCATCATAGATGTGGAGGAGAGGGGTGACATCAACACAACAGTGAAACAGCTGTTCAATCAAGAGATGGAAGAACGTGTTCAAAAGGAGGAAATAATAAGGGGTGACATTCAGGAAGCTATAAACAACCTATTGAAGGAGGAGGGGTCTGCCAAATGCGGCATTCTCATTCAAGAGGACGAGAAGGGAGATGTCAGGATGACCATTTATTCTCTTCTCAACAAAAGAGAGCAAAACGGAATTGAGAAAGAGGATGTTGTCAGAGGGAATGTGAGACATACCCTCAAAAGACTTCTTTCCAACCCAAGTATTTCAGAACAGTCTGAAAAGATAAAAGTGAGTGATACAGAGAGGGGCAATGTTAGCTTTTACTCAACCTGCATAGAGTCTGGAGCATTGGACTATCTCAAACAGCTTCAATCTGAGCCAGAGGAGACTCTCCCAGATAAGGAGGAGAAAGAGAAGATTGTTGGTGGTGACATTGCAGGGACAAAACTCATCCTAAGAAGAAATAAAACTGAAATTGAACGTACAGTTACTAAGGATGACATCATCGCTGGTAATGTGCACAGTACAGTCAAAGTGTTCATGACTGAGCCCGGGATCACCCTCAACAGCCTGCAGAAAGAAGAGATAGTGAAGGGGGATTTGAGAGCGACCCTAAATTCACTGACACAGGCTATAAACCAGACGGTGCTGGTTGAAAAAGAGGAGGTGGTCAAAGGTGATATACCCACAGCTTTGAAGTCACTAAAGGATGCTCAAAGTCTATTTAAGGAAATAGAAAAGCCAGATATTGTCCCAGGTGATATCAGAGGAGCACTGGAGTCTCTGGAAAAATCGGCAACTACTAAGGCTGAAATTATCATAGAGGATTTAGTGGCCGGTGACATAAAAGGCACCCTAAAATCTCTGGAAATGGCGAAGCAGATGATAAAAGATGTGGAAAAAGAGCATATCGTTAAAGGGGATATTAGAACTGCAATGCAGTGTTTGAGAGAGGCATCGAATGAGAAGACGGTCTATCAGCAGGAAGAGGCTGTGCAAGGGAATGTGAAAGGCGCTATACAGCAGTTGCTGGAACTGCCTGCTTCACCCAAAATGCAACGCAGACCTAGTACAGAAGGGGATGTGAGAAATTCTATAAAAGCACTGTACAGTATGCAGGAGCAAACTCCAGTAGAGAAAGAAGAGGTCATAAAAGGAGATGTTAAAGGCACGATAAAATGCCTGTTACAGGAGACACAGCATAATAGAGTCAAAAGCAGAATTGATCATTCTAAGAGAGTCAAAGTGCCAGTGAAAACTCCATTACTTTCTGAGCAAGAGATCCATGAATACTCAATTTTGACTAAAACAGAGGGCGAGATGGCAAATCCAGTCCCTGTCATTAAAAATCTGTCTCAAAGCATTGAATCACAGAGCAGTGAACAAAAACACAAAATTATTAAATCGGTCAAAAGCAAGTCTTTGACCCAGGAAGATCATTCGCTTACAACACAATCCACTGTGATCAATGTTTCTCATACTTCAGAGCAAACTAATGTTAAAGAACAACCTGTGAAACAGAGATTGCAATCCCCTGGATCTGTGATCATAAAGAAGAAAAATGTGACCAATCAGATAACTGACAGTACAATGGCTTTAGGGGCGAATGTGATCAAAAACCAATCAGCTAGTTCCAGCACTAGTACCGAGCACACACAGCAAATGAAAACAGTAAAACAGGTGCAGACAGTCACCGAACACAAAACTGTCAGGGAAAAGCATGACATCAAATTCCGCAACCTCAACCCAGTTCGAAAGGGCCCCATCACATTTGATAAAAAGAAACTGAAACCAGACTTACTGCCACCACCATCCCCACCTCCATTATCTGAGTCTGAATTTCCTCTTCCACCCCCACCTCCACCACTTGTAGAATCTGAAATTCCAACACGCCCTGAACTCACCCAGGACAGTGACCTTCCTCCTCCTCCACCACCGGTTGAATCCATGTCAGAGCCTGATAATTTCCCTTCTCCCCCACCACCGCCTGCCCCCCCAGTAGCAGTACAAGACTGTATACCACCCCCACCCCCTGAGCAAGAATTGTGCTCCTTACCATCTCAAGCACCTCCTCTGTCCCGTCCAAAGGATAATAAAATACCTGTGGTGAACCCAAGGAAAATACAATCTGGAATCCCACTGCCAAAACCATTGCAAGAACAAGGTCCTCGTCCACCAAGGAAGGTTTTTATGCCACCAAAAAAACTACCTCCCCCATCCGTTGATCAACCCATCAAACCAAAACCATACATAAGGAAATTCAGAACCCCGCTAATGTTGGCTGAGGAAAGGTACCGGAAGCAGAGAGAAGAAACTGAGAAAAACAAAGGCGTCACAACATCCCATTCTTCTTCCATTGCTTTTGAAAAGGATACCGCAGAGAGCATAACTAAGGAGGAATCAGAAAAGAACATCACATTTGATGTAATTGAAGCGGACATAGAGAAGACTGTGACTAAACCAGAAACAATACTACACAGTTCTTCCACAGAGACCGCACCCTTGCATGATCCCCAAAGCAAGCCTATTATGACTATGGCAAATCAAAAATTGGCTGAAAGTTCCTCAGCTAAACAGCACTGTACTTTTAATCGGGATTCTACACAGCATAGCACATCCATTTCTGCCAAAAAGCTTCAAGCTGTCTCTTCTGCTGAACAACTGGTAACCTCCGTTTCTTCTTCTACTGCTATTAAACAGGATGTACAAGCCAACTATGCCTTTGAAGAGGAGCACGCGGAAAAGAATGTCACATCTGATGTAGTTCAGGAGAAAAAACAAAAGATTGTGACTAAAACCATACCAAAATCAATATCACACAGTTCTTCCAAGCATACAGTGCCCTCACATATTCCCCTAAGCAAACCTTTGATCTCCACAGTAAATCGGAAACCAGCTGAGATCTCCTCAAATAAACCACATATTATTTCTAACCGGAATTCTTTAACAACCTCTGCTACACATCATACCACCTCCGTTTCCTCCATGAGGCAAGAAACTGTCACTTCTCGTGAGGAACTGGTGACCTCGGTTTTGTCTTCTCAGTCTCACTCTACTGTGAATGTTGAAGAACAGTCCTCTACCAGTGTCGCTATAGCCACTTCTGGTCATCTTGAAAAGGTTGTGAAAATCAGTTCTGAAAGTGATATATCGAAAATGGGTATTATAAAAGACTTTACAAATCTTCAAGCTACTGCTTCTTTTAAAACTGATGATTTTCTGGGAAATGAAAGCTCTGTAATGCAGGGAATAGGAAAGGTTCCTCTTCAAGCAACCAGAATTCCAAAAGTAACTCCTAGTTTCAAAGTTAAAACACCGAAGATGCCAAAAGTTGAAAAGACGGATAAGAAAGATGAAAATAAGGAAGAAATGCTTGAAAAAGTTGCTCTAACAAACACACAGCTGTTAAGTCAAAATATGGAGGAAAATGTGTTACAGGAGGATTGCATGCAGGTGGTTCATGAAAACACCAAATTTAGTGCAAGCACTGAGATGAAACACACAGATATTGAACTCAAAACAGAGATAGTGCAGGAGAAAAAGCAAAAAGAGAAGTCCTCGGTGTCCAAAGATGGCAAGGTGGAAAGTCCAACAAAAAAATTTAAACGGAAATCAAAGAAGGATAAGGATATGAGGCAGCAGACACAAGAGAGTGTCTCCAAGGAGACAATTCCACCTGGGCCAGAACAGGAAACTCATCAGCAGGAGGAAACAATGATAGTTCAGACCAAAGCCCTTCAGGAAGAGCACATCCAGCTCAAAGAAGAAATTACCATTACTGAAAGTAAAGTTAAGCAAAGTTTCCAGCAGCAGGCCACCAGTCATTCTCAGAAGCAAGTTAAGTCTTCTAAAAAACAGAAAGAACAAACAAGCAAACAAAATGTTCAAGAGAAAATAAAAGATGAGGATGAGGATTCTCCAGTCAAATTGACAGACGATCGAGCAGAAGAAGCGATAGCCACTCAACCTACAGCAGCCATGGTAGAGGCATCACAAAAACGTAAGGAAGTGAAAAAGCTACTAAGTCACATTAAAGAGTTGCAGAGTGCTTCAGGAAAAAGAACCTCAGCATCTGTGAACAGAGTGCTGGACAATGTTCCTGAGTGGTTGATTGGACCAGAAGAAAAGAGGGATTTAGAGGGCGTAGCAGTTGAACATAATATGCAGAGGCTAAAAGAGATTATTTCATATGTGAAAAACGTAGCACAAGCTAAACTACTGTATATAGATGAAAATATTGCTGCCACTGAGAAGCATGAAAGCGAAATCTGTCAATCTGAAAAGAAAGTTGTAGGTGGAGCAAAAGCAAAAATATCTAAAACAAGCTCTGGCTCCAGTAAACATAAAAACAAGAAGCAGGCTTTGAGTGAGGGAAGTACAGCTGAGCCCAGAACCCCGTCACCCTCGCCAGAACCGAAATCTGTCTTACCCAGCCTCACCACCAATGAATCCACCACGACAGATTCTCCCCCCTGCAAGTCTGAAAGGCACACATCTCAAGCAAACAGGGACATGTCTTCATCCACATTTAATCAATCTGATGAGGCAGCTAAGCCAACTGATGCCTCAGCTCAGGGACAGTTCCCCCTCGCTTTAACCCCACAACCAGAGGCAACTGAGAAAAGATGTGAGATTGCAGAATGTCCACAATTGATCCCTGAAGAAACTGACCTATCAGAGAAGCCTGTAGTGACTGGGTCAGTGAAACACAAGAAAGTGTTCTTTGAAGAGGCTCAAAAGGCAGAGGTAAACAGAACGTATGCACGGAAGGATCCCATTGATATCCCAGAGCGCTTGGGTCTAGACATGGAGGAACTTCAGCCTGAAGACCAAGAGAAAGAGTTTGAGGAGCCTCCATGGGTTGACCTCTTGGGACTTGTTAACAAATTTGAATCCTCAGCTGAACCTCCGGTGATAAACAAGAGCCATGTGCGTAAGGATCCTATTGATATTCCAGACCGCCTCGGTCCAGACATGGAGGAGTCTGAAACGGAAACCAAAACTGAGAAAGAGGAGGAGACGCTTCCAAGGGTTGACCTGCTGGGACTCGTTAACAAATTTGAATCACCAGCTCAAATGTCAGAAATGAACAGGAACGACATACATAAGGAGCCCATTGATATCCCACAGCGGTTTGGTTTTGAGGCGTTCGATACTGTGAGCTCAGACATAGAATGTGAGGAGCTTCCGAGGGTTGACCTGTTTGACCTTGTCAGCAGGTTTGAATCACCTGCTGAAATTTCAGAAGCAAGCAAGAGCTATGTATGGAATGATCCTATGTATGGAATGGACTTCCCCGAGCACCCGAGTCCAGACGTGAAGGGATCTGAAACAGAAAAAAACACAGAAAAAGAGCAGGACGAACTTCCAAGGGTTGACCTTCTGGGACTCGTTAACAAATTTGAATCACCAGAACAGAAGGTTTATGTCAGAAAAGAGCCAATTATAATCGCTGAGAGACTTGGGAGTGACACCGAGGATGCAGAGACTGAAGGAGAAAAGAAATCGGCGGAAATGAAAGAAATTCCAGCTTTCGACATTAAGGCTATTAAAACATTCTTTGAAGAGACTGATCAAAGTGTTCACATCAAGGAGCAAAAAACTAAACAAGAGAAGCAGGATTTGGAGGTGGGTGACATCATGAAGGACGGTTCAGAAGAGATCCAGCAGAGGGGCTCCCAGCAGGGTTCACCGCTGCCTGTTCAAAAGGAAAGTACGCCTGGGGATTCAACAGAACCAGTGGGGTTTTCTGAAACTAAGTCCGTCACTGAGCACTTCTCAGGCGTTGATGAATTTGGCAACAAGATAAGTGGATCGAGAAGTGCAAAAGCTGTCTCCCAGCACTCCGAGAGTATCACAGCTCAACGGGCCCTTCCGTCGTACGCAGACATGGTGAAACATAAGATTTCAGAGAGTGAGTATCCTCCCACAGCCTCTTATGAGGAACTGCCAAAGAACTTCCAGAAGACGTGTACGGAGAGTGAGAGCGTTTTCACAAGTCTAACGTACGGCAGCTCAGAGGAGAGGACAGAGACGATGTCACACAAGGAAGAGACTGTCATATCTGGTAAACAGCGTTGTGCAGCATGAGGAGACGGCTATAACGGTGTGCTTTTTAATGTGATGGGTTTTATTTGCAACTCTAACATGTTTTTTGTCTGCATTTTCCATCAACTGGTTTTTATGTCCTTCTATCTGACAGCCTTGTAGTCTTATTTCAGCATCCGAACCCAACGGGGTCCATTCAGACTTGGTGTGTTTTTGAATGCCAGAGCCTCAACATGTCCCATCTTTCAGGGACTGTGAAGCAATGTGCAGCATTTCTATGAATTGTATTAATCTCTCTGATTATTCAACAAACAAAGACAGAAATAATATTTTATTCAGCTGCGTGAAACCCCTCGTGTGCTTTGGTTTGTGTTGTTTTGAGACTTTAAGACTGTGAAAGCATGGTTTTTATTTTCTGTCTAACTGCATTGTGCTTTGTTCCTAATTGTAAGTGACACATTAAAAAAACAAGCAGCATTTTGCTTTCATTTATAATGTTTTTGTAAATCTTAGAGCCGACTCATAATGTTCTGTAAAAAATATACTTCATAAATACAAACCCCAATTCCAAAAAAAGTTGGGACAGTATGTAAAATGCACATAAAAGCAGAAAGCAGTGATCTTACAAGCGATACTGCAATTTGAATGGATCTCTATGGGAATTGGGGGTTGGGATTAAATTAAACTGTACATTACACAAGAATAGTATAGAACCCATAGTTTGCTAAATGGCTGTAAGTCATCAAGGGTCTTCGGTATCAAACAAGCCACAAGCCATCACTCTGCTGCCAGATATGCAGTAGATATGGATGGGATCACTTGAAGGGTTGTTTCTCATGACTTATTTTTCCGTAGAGAAAATGTGTCAGGAGGAACAACTCTTAAAGTTATCCATCCATATCTACTGCATATCTGGCAGCAGAGTGTCATGTTACTTAAACATAAGGGTACACGATGCAGCTGGATTGTGGTCGGCTTTCTGTGTCATAGAAAGTAAATTCACACACCCAGCCATGGTTTACCTCCAACAACAGTATGGTGAGAGGTAATTCCCATCATACATTTTTTTCTGCAACCCGACTGAATGAAATGAAAAACTTCTCTAGAAGGTCAAATGCACAATATTGTTTAATGTTGCATTTAATTAATCCTGTATAACTTTGCAAGCTGTGGCTGAATTGTGCTCACAACTCACATAAATATTTTATTAAGTTCCCTGAAAGCTTCGCAGCACCATTAGATAAGAAGTATAAATTACACAATTGTCATTGTTTTTTTTATTTCTGTTCAGCTCGATAAATGTTATTTACAGAAGCTCAGAGATAGGAACCTCAGAGTTACTGGTTAAGCAAACAGGATGTGGAAGCAGCATACATACTTATGGCTTATCATACTTATCAAGCTCGTTATTATCACTGAAGCAAGAAGGTGAGCATTAAATATAAAGGAGTCACATTTTCAATTGATTAAAAAAATGCAATGCAGAATATATTGCAAAATAGGCCAAAGATGGCTGCCCCCTGAAACATAGACAAAGAATGAGCTTTATGATTTGGAAACCAATATAGAAGAAATTATGAATATTCCAATGAGATTCTGATTAACACTGTATATATTTATAATGTTCATAATCATGTTTATATCTATGAAATGAGAGTACCATATTGAAAAATATGTTTTAGTAATGTAAGTAGCAGCTACAGTCGATGAAGAATTAAAATTCTTAAAGTTTGTTTTTTGTTTATTCTGCCAGAAAAGTTACAAACTCCATTCTCAATGTACTCGTATCTCTGAGCTTCCACTGTATTTTAGTTGCTAGAATCTATTTGATTTGAATTTGAATGCTTTGAATGAAAATGGTAGGTTCTGTGATTTTCACAAATGTTATCTTTTGAATTATGTAAATTATTAATATTGTATAATTTAGACTCGACTGACTTAGTTAATCATAATAAGTGCGAGCTCAGCCTGAAGCTGAGACACGGCAGGTTTGATGCCAGGCTATTTCAATAGCTGACTATGGCCGAGAGTCCACAGTTGTGGAACACAACTGGTTTGTCCCGTCAAGTTTCAGGCAAATTTATGTAGGCCCACATTCCTCTGGTTACTGCTGCATTAACTTCACCAATAGCCACTACCTGCTGTCATCAGTGAGAGATATTGTAAGCTTATCATCTAATCAGTGCAGGTTATTCTTTAGTACTGTGTGGCCTGTAGTGTAGAACGTAATTACTTGTGGACTAGTGCGTTAGATGAGTGATTCCACTTTGGAGAGGGACGAGGGAAAGGGAATTTGTTTTTAAAACGATGTCTAAAAAGCTTTTCACTTGTCTTTCCAGAAAGTTCGAGTTCCCGAGTCAGAACTGTGCAGGGTGTGTCGGAAGAGGGTCTATCCGATGGAGTCGGTGATAGCGGACAAACAAAATTTCCATAAATCCTGTTTCCGCTGTGAGCACTGCAGTTGTAAATTAAGGTAATCTCAGCACAGATGTATTATTCTATACAAATATGAATGTCCATAGAAAGTTTGTGTCCCTTTTATTTTAAATGTATTTATTTCTCTTGTCCCAAAACAGCCTTGGCAATTATGCCTCTCTCCATGGACATACATACTGCAAGCCACATTACCAACAACTTTTCAAGTCCAAAGGAAATTTTGATGAGGGATTTGGACAGAAACCTCACAAGGAGTCACGGACCTCTAAAAATCTAAATAATTCAAAAGAGAGCGCAATTCTAAGCACCCCCTCCCCAGAAAAGGTTGGTCTGAGTAACTCCAGTTCACCAAACAGCGGACGCTCAATAAACAAAAGTACAGCAAACCAACAGGTCTCATTTACCAAGACCAAAAAACCCGCAAGTAAACTTGCTGTGGTATGGCCCCCTCAAACTGATCCCCCAAAGAAAGCTTTTAGTGTAGAAGAGGAAGTCAAGCTGGTGAGGCCAAGCTGGCCTCCTCAAGATGACTGCAAGACTGTCCCTGAAGCACCAACACATGAAAGTCAGTCCAGTAAGTCTTTTGTGAGAGAAGCTAACAAAAACGGCGAAGCTAAAAATGGACCTAAACGTGTAGAGGCTGTAGCACCTCGAGTCACCTCCGAAACGAAACCAGATGTTGGTTCAGAAGTTAAAAGTAGTGAAAACAACACGCAAGTGCAGGAACAGGAGAAACCTAAGAGGGAAATTAAAAAACTTCAAGTAGTAAATGGAGAAGGAGGTGTGAACAGCGGGAAAATGCAGGAAGAGGCAAGTCAGGAAATGAAGGATGTGGAAGTGAACGATCAGGTGGATGTGGTGGATGGGAAAGGAATGGCAGGTCTGAATGAAAAAGTGGGCGAGCGGGAAGCAGAAGTGGGAGATGCATCAGCAGAAACGGTCCTGGTCACAGTGATAGATGCCCAGGCACCAGGCCAGCAGGCTAACTCCAACAATAACAACAACAAGCTGTTATTTCACCCTGTGATACTCGGCACAGAAGGCGGTAACAGCCGGTCATGCCCATTGGTTCTGGCCTTCTGCTCTTCACGTAATTTCATGAAGGAGAACTCGTTTAAAGGGGACACGTGCAGTCGTGGTTCAAAGGAATGCACAATCAAGAGTGCTCCACTGTTAGCAGAAAAGGGCATTTTGTACCAATGGGTGCCAAATGTGTGGAGGTCGCAGAGGACAGCATTACCAATGACTTCACCGATGTGAATCCTAAGCGTAGATTTTAATTTAGGAAAGAACCACAGCTGAATGCTTCAAGCTTTCTCAAGGACATTTTTGCGGCTCTTAACAACAATTCCAGATTCAACGATGGTGAGTTCCCATGAGGAAATGTCTTTGCTAGACAAACTTGTGGATTTTGGAGTTAAGTCAAATGGAACTCCAAAGAAACCAACGGGCAAGATGAACATCTTGACATCTGTGCCACGGGTGTTTACAGTGTATTGGGGCTGAACAAAATGGAGGAACAAATCAAAATAAACAGATGTGAGGATGATGATGATGAATAAACCAGCATTAATTATGTTTAACTGACAACTCCCAAATGCAATCTAGTCAGATCTGTTTTTTACTCATTACTTTAATTAATTACAATTTTACAATCAAGTCCATGGAGAGCTTAACTTAATCAACTTAAATGTATGCTCACAGCATTCTTTTTGTACTTTACAAGGTTTTTTTTCTATCCTGGATCTACATTTCAGAATATCCATATTTTTAAACTTGTTTTTAGTAAGCACCTGGAGTGCAGTGAAGAGAAACGATATCATAAGACAACACATTCTGTTCTTCATAAACTCAATCTATAATGTTTGTTCAGGATGGTTTTATGTTATCTGAATGGATTAGTCTACTTTATTTAAAAGATTCCTGGGGGATATTATAACCTACTGAGGATGGTTTACCGACAGCACTTTTTATTCCATCTATCTTCATCTATAGACAAAATCTGAAAATAAAGTCTACATATTGTTCACAACTGTGTTGTTACCTTTCATTCTGACAAGTCATGTTATTTCAATTAGTCAGTATATAGGTGCTCGAGCACTGCACCCATTTGGGGCGTTCTGTGTCAAGGTATGATTTTATATATCAATAACTTATCTGAGACTAGAAGGCTGGCTCACGTTAACAAAAATAATGATATTGATTTAAACTGTGACAACTTGACTGTAATAAAGATCAAAGATTATATTGATTCTTAAATTAATTGGCAATTGCCTTCAAATATTGACACATTATTTATATATTCTGTTAATGAATTGCCTCCTTTTCTATATTGCTTAATACAAATTAATTTAGTTAAATACCCCAACAGCTACATTTTACATCCAATTTACCTGCTTTAAAATGGGAAAGAGTCCCTTTAATTTAAAAACTATGCATTAATGCTATTCATATTCTAAGCACAAATATTATAATATCCTACTGTGTCCTTTATCCATTTGATAATCACATTTGTCTTTTTAAAATGTATGTATATGCTCTCATAAGCAGTACAGCAATGTTTCTAGTGTAGAAAATACCAATACCGGTAATACCAATAGACTAGGGCTATGGCAATATAGTTTATCACTAGAAAAGCAAAATGGATAATTCTCTTTCTTAGCACTCGTTCTTTAAAAACTTACCAGATATATGTACTGTGCACATGTGTACAGAACCGTTTTCTTCATCTGTACCTCCGTCCCATTTCTCCATGAGATTATTTAAATGAGCTATTAAAATACAGTATTCTACCCTGTCTAATATTACAGTATCTGAAGTATTGCACTTTAACAATGTTTCAGACAATGCACTACAGTATTATGCTACAGCTTCAGCTGCACTGAAATGCCATAAGACTATAATATTTCAATAGAATAGACCTAACATAACGAACATGCTTGCTTTGTGAAGTTACACATGACTGACTTGATATTTATTATTATCTGGTAAAAACCTGTTGTGGGATGTGTGGACGGACACGCACCAGAGGCTGCTGGAGAATGAACAGAGATGGCAAATGAAACAATAAATGTGACTTCAGGATGACTGGGAATAGCCTCACACGTAATACTATGAGCCTGAGCAGATGGAATAATAATCTGGCTCCAGTCGGAGGTGGACTATGGCATACAGTAATATAGCAATCGGATTTCAGGTCTCTCAAACTAACTTTCCATTCCAGATACACGAGGGGTAGAGCATCAGGGTTTGGGACTATTGTTGACATTCCCAAGCTGTGGAGCCAATGGGTAATGTGGACTTGGATGACAAACAAGGAATCCCCCATGGGATATTTAAGTCATAAATGTATGCAAATTAAATTATAAATGCAGTGTTTTTAGTGTTATTTGCTCAAATATTATCCTGATCAGAAAATCTGTTTTACGTATTGAAATATTCCACTGCTGTATTAACTCCAGGTCAAATTATTAGAGAAATAACATCTGGATTGTATTGATAACAGTTTAAAAATACTTAGTACTGGCAGACATATATTTCTGATATCATATCGGTCAACAATGAACTTTGGTATGAATCGTACATTTCTTGTTACACAATGAAGCTGTGGTTCATGCAATCTCCGTTGGTGTCATTTTGGATAGTTATGGATAGTTTTTCACAAAGCTGATACAATGATAGCCAAAATGCTGAGTACATCGAGGAAGATTTGCTAATATAGGTATTAGAAACAGAAATTGATAATGTGAGTGTGTTAATGAATGCAGCTGCAAGCTATCACTTCAAATATCAAACGTGAAGAAGTATTGCATCCACAAATTTAAACCATATCGGTATTTTTAGGATTGTTAGAATTCTTCATTCACATACCAAGGCAAGTAAGCTGTAGTCATTCATCTTTACAAGTAAAAGACTATTCCTTGTCTCTTCCCCGATTTTCTGCTTTAAATCACAACTAAATTATGAACAATCGCCAGTTAGTTAACAAGCAACTGGCTTACATTAACTTCTACTGATAACCTTTGGAATTGTTGCCACATGTTTGCGGCAAGCTCATATTTTCACATGCAAATTAGCTTTGTGGGAACTGCCATTCACTTCTGGCAAAGTTTTTAGTTCACCACTACTGGCAAACTCTGACAAACCTCTGGCAACATTTTGTGGAAAACAATTTAGTTTGCGGCAAATGCGCTACATATTAGCTGCAAGTTTGTGGCAAACTATCCAGTTTTGTAAGGGAATGGCTCAGTCAGAGGAATAGCAGGATGTTAGTGCCAGGGGTGGCATTTCTTGTGATGTTATCACAGGTTGAAGACTCAAAGAAAGTAATATTCTTAATTTGGAAGAAAGATTTAGTTTAAAATCACATCAAATGTGTTGAAACAAATGAGGGCTTACTAAGCCTCAGAGAAGGTCCAGTGCAGCCAACTGCTAAATGAAGCAGAGCTCTTTGGATGCATAAAATGATAGCTACTGGCCAGTAAAAAACATTTGAGGACATTTTCAATCAACCTTAACACACAGCTGTGACCCTAGGCTAACAAGTTAGATGATTTAGCTGATTCTTGGCTAGAACTACACTGCCTGGCCAAAATAAAAATCACACACTCTAATATTTCGTTGGACCACCTTTAGCTTTGATTACGGCGCGCATTCGTCGTGACATTGTTTCGACAACCTTGTGCAACGTCACAACATTGATTTCCGTCCAGAGTTGCATACATGTTTGGCCGAGATCTTGTATTGACGACGGGAGAGTCGAACCACTCCGTAAAGTCTTTTCCAGCACACCTCAAAAACGTTCAATGGGGTTAAGGTCAGGCCAATTCATGTGTGAAAATGATTCCTCATGCTCCCTGAACCACTCTTTCACAATTTGAGCCCGATGAATCTTGGCATTGTTGTCCTGGAATATGCCCATTGATGGGATAACCTCATTCAGTACATTCAGGTACTCAGCTGACTTAATTTCATTGCTGCATAACGTTGCTGAGCCTAGACCAATTGAAGCAACCCCAGATCATAACACTGCCTCCAGAGGCTTGTATAGTGAGCACTACTTGTATAGTGATCAAACTGATCCCAATCCTATGTTTTTGTTTTGAACTACCCGTTTTGAAGATTTGATTCAAGCTTGGATTTGATTCCCTGATGTGATCGGATATCAAAGTTATCGCAATCCTGTTTTTTGGTTTTGAACCCCCCAAAATCCAAATCTGATCTGATTGGATATAGGAATTTAAAGTTTTTAACTACTGGGCCCTGGTCCTGGAGGGAGGCAGTGGGTGCGTCCCAATATTCTTCACTCCCCACCTCCCTTCCTCCACTTTCCCACTACCACTGCTCTCTTATCCGGAAGTATGCAAAACTGCCAGAACGTTTTGAGTACAAGTATTTACATGCACTGTATACAATGTACCTGACATTGCGGTTTGCGCTGAGACATTCATTAGTATGTAACCATTAATACGTAATTAAGTCAGCGACATTAGATTAAAACACAAAGATCCGTTTCCGGGGCACGGAGCAGAAAAGGTGGTAGTGGAGGAAAAGGAGGATGTATTTTTTGAGTATTGGGATTGGGACGCACCCCAGGGTCTGCTAGTTGGGTCTGAATTTGTTGCTGATATTAAGGCGAAAACAAAAACCAGCAGCTCCTGCGGCTCTTCGGGACCAGGAATGAAGATCGCTGACCGCTGGTCCGATCCGTGGCATTCACTCTTGCCTTTGGAGAGCAACACGGTGAACCTGTTTTCATTTTTAGCCACTCAGCACTTAATTGATTAATCAAAGTAGTTGATTACACAGTTAAACCACCTCACCTGGTATTCTTTGGTGTGAACTTGAGGCTGGTCTTGTGAATAAAACTGCATGAGATGGCCATAGACTAGCTATATTTTGAATAATTTCCACCAGCACATTGTGTAAATCCCAACTACATTAACAAGAGGTATATGTCATATGTCAATCAGGCTTTGATAAATATTTTCATTGTCAGTTTTAACAACTGTTTTACAGCTAGCTCTGGGATTTTACTAGCGTATCAGCCCTTTCCCTCATCGTGTTCTGATCAATCATAATGTGCGGCATTAATATTATTTAATGGTTGGGTGAGCTGTTTATAAAAAATGGGGGACTTTATTATTTAATTGCCTATTTAGATACGGCTGCTATGTGGAGATGTGATGACAGAAATGTCATGACAAGTTTGAATTTCAAAAACGCAACTTCTCACTTTTGTCATTTGGTTTCCTCTGACCTTATACCTATAGCTATACCTGAATTAATTATGGCGCAATTACTAACGCGACGTAACTGCTTGAAGTCTAGTGGGATACCATCAATAGTGTTCAAATGTAAGCCACATTCCACGTTTCATAAGATTGTGTTGATATTAATTTCTTGCTTGATTTTTTTTGTAATCGAAACGTAGCCTATTAGAGAATTATGCAAAAATAAAAGTAGACTAATCAGCAAACTATATGGTAAAATAAGAAAAAACTGCATTGTCTTGTATAAAGTTAAAATTAAAATGTGTTAATTCAATTGGCAACATTCGCCTGTATTATTTTGCGTTTGACGGGTTTCAGTGTGCACCAAATCTAGCTTTAATGCAGTGCAAATATTCAGGTGTGCAAGGGTAGGCTAAAGAATGGTCGCTAAGCTTACGCAGGCAGTCAATTGCCTTTTTATTTTCTTTTTTTTGCAAACTGCACTTGTTTGTAGGCTATATTAATTGAATCCACAAGGCTGAACACAGCTGGTCTCACCCCGTCCGTTTTTTGGGGGATGTATACGCCTGTCAGGTTTCCTCGGGTGCTTGTGCGTTGGCTCCTTCAAAAGATGTGCCAGGTGTCCGCAGTTCCGTTGTAATCTCACAGCAGATCACATACCAGCCATTTTCAGTGACTGCACAGGACTGGGGTAACCAGTGTCCAAAAAAATAAGCAGTTTATCACACAATTAATCTTTCACTCTACTCAATATTTGTGCGTGAGTTAATATTCTAACTTTTTCATGTAAATTCGAATGTACCCTACGTTTGCTTTATTATATTCGATCATTATGAACAATAGGCTACATATAAGTCACAGGCGGCATACTCACGGTGAAGCTTTTATAGTCTACACGTGTTTATTATTTTTGAAAAACTGGCACATACAAAAATAACTTGAGTAAACTTCCACTTAGGAAAATGCTAATTTCTCACCAAGTCAAGACAGTCTATCCTGCTGCGCAAAATCGCTTCCCCCATTTCAACCGGATTGGCTATGATTCGCTTTGAATTCACGCTGATTGGACTGTTCCCTTGTCAGCCAGCGCACCTACCCTATGTTTCGCTATCATGCTTCTTTGGGACGGACAGCTCCTTGCTCGGAGATGCTGATAAGGACACGGTCGTAGCATCAGCACCACTTATCTCGTAGGATGAAGACAATGAAATTGGTGGGTTGAATGAATTTATTTTTTAATGCTCTTGCTGGATCATTTCGAATTCACGGTGCATGGAGAGTGGCTGGCGCATGGAAAACCTATCAAGACGCTGAACAGGTTTTCGATATTGCCTTCAGACCAACGGTTATTTGGCTGCTTCATATCAAGGTGAGTCCTAGCTGTCGCGACACTTTTGTTACTGATATTTTAAGGGGAGTTTAATTCCGTTTCGACCGAAATGGCTTTAGAATGATTTGCTTCTGCTCTCTGTAGGACGCGTCTACTGCTGTGTTGTAGGACTCTGCACCTGTGCTGCGCGGAGTTGCGTTGGTTATGCTATGATGATTTCATACGCTTATCGGATGATTCCGTATTTGTCATTCTAACATTATGCGTTTGACTGAGTAGGTTATGGCAGTGTTTATTATACCTTGGAATGATTACACTAATAACTATAAAGTACTTTGTCACGAGTATCAAGCATTCGACATGCAGTCATTCCAGAAATTGCACGCAAGTGTTTGCCGCGTTATTTTGGCTACAAAATAACTAATACGAACCTGCGCTGAACGATGTTCCTGTAATCAAATATAAATTACAACCCCATGGATATAAACGTGAATACCTTCAAAGCTAGCGGATATGTAAATGTATTCAAACATCCAAGTCAAGTTAACTATTTTATGTGCATGTCGGACAGGAAAACGGCGTAGGCTATCGTGGCACATTATTTAATGTTTAAAATAAACCTCCATCGTTCCTGATGTGGTAACATTTTAGGTCGTAATCCTCCGTTTTAGGTCGTAATCCTCCGTTCTTGGCAGTAGGCTATGTCAGCGTGTGCGAAAGCACTGAAGATGGGATGTCAAGGTGGTTACGTTCACATTTCGTAAATAGCCTGTCTAAAAAGTTCGCAATTCTCCGTTTCGTTTTTGAGTAGACTAATGTCTTTTGGGGAAACGGTGCTTTTGCCAAAGCGAGGAATCTGTCGGCTATACGAAATATTATGAGCCCACGTTTTAAAATTGTATGAGCCCATAGGTATTGTCGGGAATGTGATACACAGGCAGTAAGCTACTTGTTTAATGAGGGTGTGTGTGTGTGTGTGTGTGAACATTTTCTAAAAGCGTGTTGGACAGTGAACTCTTTATAAGTCCAGCTGCTGTGTCTTTGATAGAAGGGAATCTTTAATCAAGAATGTGATTTGGTCTTTAGGTTGCTGAAGGGCTTTCAGCCCCAGACTTTGGCGAAAATGACGGGTGTGCATTCAATTTTTTTCCGCTCTTGCCTCTCCATCGACATCGTTTTTTTAAAATATAAACGCATTTAGAAATTTTTTATATTAAAAAAATAATAATAATTTGTTAGCCAGTATTCACATACAGTATGTAGACTTCTTTTTAATTTCCGTAAATTTGTTCTCACAAGACCACAAAAAGGCATATTGATGTGAAAGGCTTGCCGGAGTCCTTCCATCAATAATTATTGAGACTTATAATAATAAGTCTAATTGCTCAAACGTATGAATGTAGTAGGCCTATTGTTTGATTTAAATTTGTCCAATCGTGTAATTTCAATAGCAACGTATGATGGAATTTCAGGATTAAAATTCAGTTTAACTGCATCACATTTATGTTTCTTTTGCTCTTAATTCACTTTGTGAAGTAGTCTACACTACTATTAATTGAAGCAGGCCTACTAATTGCTCTTCTTGTGAAATATGTCACAGTTTCTGCTGTGAGTTTGTCTGTTTTTGTTACCTGCAGAGAATTGTCAAATATTGTATTTTTTCGTCAAAATGAGCTAATGCAGTCATGTTTTACCTGAAATTAAATGTGCACCGTATTTTAAACTGCGTGTAGCCTATACTGCAAACCTTGAGCTGATTATTGAAATTTTACTGCTATGAGTAGGCTTTTTTTACTGAAAAGGGTTATAGATTTTAGACTGCAGAGTTGTGCATAGCGGTTTCCCATATGTTACCATTGGCTTCAACTGAACCCTGGCATTCAAATGAAGGCATATCTGCCTGAACCTCAGTCTATATTAACTGTCATAGTTTGATGTTAAGATGGAGCTGATTATTTCGATGGATGGCAGGCTCTGTATTCAAAAAGGTACACATTTCTCTAAAGGCACATTTGGCAAGATGTGGGTGGACAGGACAATACACAATTAAAAGTAGAAAAACACTGCCTTTCAATTTCTATAAATGTTTCATTTTATGACTGATCTGGTTTCATATTCCACGTTGCCAGCAGAAGATCTTGAACACAGCTGTTTTTGATCTGGTAGTGTAACCGAATGTTAGACTAATACTCCAGCCAGATTTTCTCATTCAGACTAGGAACTGGCATCCTAGCGTACCATATCTTTAAGACACAATACATTTGTTTGGTCCATTTTGGGGCTGTTAATTTCTGTAAAATGAGAATATGGTAGTTTAATGATACTGAAACAATGCAGTTGACGACTGGAACTAAGAGAATGTTTGTGGCATCTAAACAATAGAGAATGATACTGAGGAGACTTGCAACATTATGCCGTAGGTGTTGGTGATGCAGTGCCATTTGGGATGTTCACGGGCGGCTATTTATATTGTAGCCAGCTATTGCAGCACTAATAACAAGCATGTATGCACTGATTTAGTTTGTTATGTACTGCAATCTCACACACTCATAATAAATACAATGACCCAGACATTCAGAGAATATTGCCAGCATGACAGATAAACATTGCTTAGCCCTATCCACGGTGGTCCCCTAGTGGTAGTCGTCGACATCCCAGTTATAGTATTCATAAATGAATTCTTTGAAATGATGAATTACAGCTTTAAGAGAACCCACCAAAGTTCTGATGCTTGCGAAAACGACAGCCTGTCAAGATGCACTGCAGGGCAATAAAACGGCAAGGTGCTTCTAGCCCTGCACATTGTTTTTTTTCTTGCTTAATGTACTATGTACAGTAGCCTGCCCGATGTACTTTCGGTTTAGTAGACATGTCATTTGTTTAAGACAAAATCTCTGATATAAACATGTTTAAGGAACCAAATATACGACTTTTTCCACAGCGAGTATGCCTAATGTTACCTATCGCACTTGTGGCTGTTATGTAAAATATACGTTGCTGTTATGTAAAGGCATGCTCACTTTTTTTAAAAACGTATATACAGTAAAAACATGAGGCTAGCAACATATATTTTTATGTGTATTATGTATATTGTATGTGACAATTCTGGTGGGAGCTAGCTGGTCTACTAATAATAATTTTAAAAAGATGATGGAAGCTTATTAAAGCCATTGATTGTATTGGACTACTAACGTGTGCTGTTATTATGTATTAGTAGGCTACTATACAGTTCTAATCTAAAGACACGATTTTTATTAGCACTCGGGTCACTCGGGTCAAGCATTGGTCCGACAGGGATCATATTTTCTCTATTAGAATGAAAATAGCTGCATCATAGTTGATTGTACATTGTGCAGTGTAGCTCACCAGTTAAGGTATGATATTACGCTCATCGTGAGTGACAGGCACTTCCTCAGTAACTGTTTGTCAGCAGAATTACCAGACATTCTAGAGACAAAAGGCTGACCTATAGCAGATACCCTTCTAAAATTACAGTATGACTGCCCTTTCTCCACTAATCCATGGCTGGTATGAGAGAATATTTGGCTGAAATCATAATTTCATACTCTGTGCATGCTATTCCTTCATTTCAAAAACAGTTCATTTGCACAAACGTGGTCCTGCATGTGCTTTGAGAGAGTGGGTTTTTTTGTTTTTGAAAGGTTATATTGACTTTGTGATAATTTATTTAATACTAGCGTAATGATTGTTCTCTGACTGAACCAATGCACAGATTACTGTTTGACCAACACACAGTCCGAATGATAGTGGAGTATGCAAGAATGCTGTCCGGGAAAGGATTAAAGTGGTATATATTTAAGAACATTTCAATGCCATCTCTTTGAATTATTTTGTATTAATTGTTCTATATTTAACCTGTACTGCCCCACATTGTTCTGAAATGAATGGAAAGAAAGCTTAAATTCCACGAGGAAACGTCTTGCATCAAATTCAACAGTTTGTCCCCACTTATACATTCATCCATTGGATGGCAAGCCAGCTTAAAATATGCAGAGCCTTATTAGATTTGTTTGTATTCACATCCTCTGCTACTACGCATACACTATTTGTACAATATACAGATTTAGCTCTGGGGGAAATGGATAACATTCCTTGTGAAGGATTCTATACTGAAAGACAATTTTAATGCTTATTCCCCCTGTTTTCTCCATAATTCGGAAATCTGAAATGTATAGTGCAACTATGCTCACACTGGATTCAAGCATGCAGTTTCCTCTGCAGCCCACAAGCCAAGCTTACACGGACATGAGTCTGAGGAAGACTTTACCAGGCAGATCTCGAGAACCCGTTTGACCAGTGAGGGTTGCAAGAGCCATGACCTGCAGATCCCGGCTGACTAAACCCTCCCTAACCCTGGGCGATGCTACCGCCAATTAAAGGTCACCCGACAGGGCCACAGTCAATACTGGCACAGCCCAGATTTGATCTCAGACCGTGGGGCTCATCTATGCTCTAGTTTAACGAGATGAGCTTTTATGGAAAGGTAATACACTGCCTGGCCAAACAGTCGCCGTTGCTCCCGTCATGCATAGTGCCCACTGTACAAGCCTCTGGAGGCAGTGTTATGATCTGGGGTTGCTTCAATTGGTCAGGTCTAGGCTCAGCAATGTTATGCAACAATAAAATGAAGTCCGCTGAGTACCTGAATGTACTGAATGACCAGGTTATCCCATCAATGGGCATATTCCTGGACGACAATGCCAAGATTCATCGGGCTCAAATTGTGAAAGAGTGGTTCAGAGAGCATGAGGAATCATTTTCACACATTAATTGGCCACCAGAGTCCTGACCTTAACCCCACAAAGTCTTTGGGATGTGCTGGAGAAGACTTTATGGAGTGGTTCGACTTTCCAGTCGTCAATACAAGATTTTGGCCAAATTACTCTGGACGGTAATAAATGTTGTGACGTTGCATAAGGTTGTCGAAACAAAGCCACGACGAATGTGCGCCGTAATCAAAGCTAAAGGCGGTCCAACTAAATATTAGTGTGCAACTTTTTTTTTTGGCCAGGCAGTGTATACTGCAATATATTTTAAATATATTGTGACTATAATTTTATATATTTACAATATACTGCAGTATGTCTTTTGTATGAATGGTGAACTGCGGAACAACTGGCTATATTGCTTATGCCTAGGGCCTCTATCGATGGAGCAGGAGGAAGGAGCCATGCTGGAACATGGAAGAACACTTTTAAAAATTAAATAGTTTTGTAATACTGGTCATCTGTAAACGTGTCTCCTTTACCAACGTGATAAGCGAGTAGACCGTTTTCCGTCGAGTTACATTTTTACGTTTTTTTACCGTCTGAGGGTCTCCTTTCCTTAGTTGCAAATCATATAGAATTTTTTTTTGTCACAAATTGTTCTGGCCTAATTGGCTAATTGCCTGTATTCAGCTACACTGGCTTAACCACAGATTACAGCAGTAAAATAAGATGTCTGCTATGTGTCTGGGCACAAAGACAGAATTGTGCGGTCATTCTAAACCTATAAATAAATTTGTAAAATTAATGATTTAATTTGAAATAATTTGATAATTAAGAGTATGATTTGGCAGGACATCCAGAAATGAATACACCTCTGCTGGCCCACCCATGTCCAAGGGCAGTACCTGTGGATAAATTATATTACAAACATGTTCTGCTTGAGGTGGAATGATGGGTGTTGTTGAAGGGATGGAGCCCCTTGGTTTCAGAGTAGCATTTTGTGTGACTTTAATAACAACCAAGCACTGTATTAAATCTATATTTAGCTTGGATCTGCATAGTTTAAACATATATTCTGTCCAACTGCACATGGTAAAATATATCTTGATTTGTAATGTCACCTGTTGCCACTTATTTAATGAAATAATCTTACTCCAGTCTATACCAAATGCATGTATTGGCTCAATATTTTGAATTGATATTCTGTACAGAGATTCAACTGTTTATTGCTGATGTATGTTTTTATTAATTGGCCATTTAAAATGTAAGAAACATTTGTAACAATGATAAAGAACCAAGAGCTTTAATTTGATTTAGGGTGTCCCAAGGCAACAGTAATAAAAGTTGTATTCTGGATAAAATACTGCTTTTAAGCACCATTACAAGAGGAATGTGTAAGAGGGTCCATTTATTCTGTCAAGGGATATTAATGTATATGGGTCCGTTTAGCTTGCCTGATGTCGGGTTAAGTAAGTGCAGGCAGACTACAATATGAAGATAAGGTGGGTTGATTCCATCTTAATTTCTGGCAGATGCATTCTAGTGCTGGGCACAGAAGATGGATACCGACAGGTTTTACAATTTCATCCTCAGGAAAAAAGTTAATTATATTGTGGCGTGAATGTGCAGATGGCATTTTATGCTAGATAATAACTGTTTACTAGTGTTCTGCAGAGTTTTTGCAGACTAAGTAAGTCCAGCCAGGTTTATATATTTGACTTATGGTCATAAATCATTTGGAATGTTGTTGTTAAACAAAGGAGGCTGTGAATGCCATCAAGTGAATGGATTATGTTTGTTATTTTGTATCTCTGATATAAATGTAATGGGTATATATTTTAACTGAATGGTTTTGAATTCAATAAACTTGCTGACATTTCAATGAAGTGGCAGTTTTTTTAACTGCAGTCGTGAAACGGTTGTGGAAAAAGATGAGTATTCTTTCCAGAGGTGTGACCGTCTACAGACGAGGTAATGATCTTCTTTAAGATGACTTTCTTCATTTTGTTACTATTCTTAAACTGTTTTTGGTTCCTTGAGAGGACTATCCTGAAGAATATATTTTGCAGTTAGTGATTTAGTAGGCTTGTAGAAATCGTTTTAGCCCCTTCGCGCAGATGCCAAATTTGGACAATTCTCACCTATTTAGGGGGTGCTCTATTAAAGGCTTTATAACTCCAGGTGTGAGCATCACATAGACTTGGAACATGGCTACAAAAATACATACAGTATGTACTGTGACGAAGGTGAAGGAATAAGTCTCAAAGACAGAATTTTGTTGTGCACTTTAGAAAAGAAACTTTTAGAAAAGGTGTGTGTGTGTTTTGCAAGGCCTTAAAGCGGTTACTACTACAAATGACAAAATGTATTTTTTCAGACCCCGTGAGCCACAGATGTTTTTTACATTGATGCGTTGGGGCATGTATGCCCTCTTCTATGGAAAATGAATTGGTTTGAGATGTATAAAACGGGACTGTGCAGTTGAGAGTTTGACTGTAATCATCTCTGTCTTTGCCATCTGAAGTGTTGTGGGACTGTTCCATAACCATGTTAACCACGACACGAACACACTGTGGCACAGCTCCTCTGTTTCTCCCAGGGGATATACAACGTTCCAAGACAAAACCGTTCACTAAATTTAATGGCTAACCTTGTTTTTTGTGTTTTCTGTTATGGTTTTTTTTAATAAAGCAGACCAACCCTTTTCAATTACTCTCTTGAGGCCACTTTAAAGACATTGATGGATACATTTCTGCTTGGAAGCAGCTGGAGGTTCATTGATTTCTTTGTGCATGTAGACAGATGGTGGCATTCTGTTGTGGCAAGAACTCAAAACTGGGGTCCCTCTGTAAGGACCTGAAATGTGAATTAATTTTCTGGAATCTTGCTGTGAAATAGTTACAATATTTGATGTGGTTGGATTGCCAGTGGAATAGTAAGATTGAATGGAATTGGGAAATTATGTTTTTTGACCGGACGCACCTTGTGTGGGCCTAAATGTTTGTAACTGACTGACTGGCTGGTTGGTCGGTTGGCTGGCTGACTGGTTGGCTGCCTGATCCCCCGATGTTGAAAGTGCATGCGTAAATTACAAGTCATTACGGTAAAAGGTTTGCTGTCAAACTCCCCATCCCCTTTTACAAGTTGTAGTACCCAAAAATCAAATCAAATCAAATCAAATCAATATTTATTTATATAGCGTATTTCACAACAAGTTGTCACAATGCGCTTCACAGAAAAAAAAACCCAGCCTAAACCCCCACAAGAGCATGCCAGAGGCAACAGTGGCAAGGAAAAACTCCCTGGTGTAATTAGGAAGAAACCTTGGGAGGAACCAGACTCAAGGGGGAAACCCATTCTCCTCAGGTCGGCTCAGGGTCTAGATCTTAATGACCAGCATGGTCAAACTGACTGGCAATATCCATGATAGTGGAAATTGCAGCAGCTAGATGGCAGTCCAGATGTGGCGGCAATGATGATGGGAAAACGGGTGCCGATGGCGACAGGATCGAATGAATGAACAACTGTGGATATGTTTAAAGATACAGGTCAGTTGGCTGAAATGTATAATCTTTTGTTATCACCCAGTCAATATTGTTTCACCAGCAGGAGGGAGACTTCATTAGTATAGAATTTTTAATCACAACTGTTTACTTCAGGGAAGTTAGGTGAGATAGCTACACTCTCCAGAGGAAGACATCGCCCTGCAGAGGAAGACATCGCCCGTGTTTTAAACTCGACCAACGTCAGAGGAAGAGTAAGCCGAGTTCAAAGCGGATTATTTTTTGACTGCGGTCCCAGCAAATGCGTGACCTGTCGAGTGACTAATAAATACACAGCAATTCAAAGCATTTAGCTTCCTGTTCATCGAATTGTATGTCGACAAGTTTTCTACACAAAGGTACAAACAACGACATGCCTAAATTCTGCACAAAGCCCAAGATAATGTCAGTATTTGAGTCTGTGATGTGTTTTTCTGTTACGTCTGTTTCGGTCGTGTTCGTTTTTGTTTGTGTGTTTTTGTTTTCATTGGCCGTCTCCCATCCATGTGCTCTTGTGTTCACTTCCCCATTGTGTCCCCGTGTGTCTCACCTGCCCTGCTGTTCACCTGTCTCTCGTTTGCTCGTTAGTTCTGTGTATTTAAGTTCCACTCTGTCTTGTGTTCAGTGCGAGTTCGTCCCAGTTGATTTTTTTCACTGTTTCGCTACAAGCACTTTTTCCCAGTTTCCTGCTACCTGACCACCTGTGTTCCTGAATCTTTGCCTGTTTTTTTGTTTTTGTTTTTGGATTTCGATTTTGTACTTTTGCCGTGTCTTACGGGTTTTGACCTCTGCCTTCCTAACTATGATTTTGCCGCCTGTTCTGGTTTTTCTCCCACAATAAACTTTGGTTTATTTTTGAGGTGCCCTTTATTTTTTCCCCACTGCACCCTGACAGATAACGTGTGGGCGAACTGTTAATGCTGATATATGTCTGAATGAACATTCTGTAGCGTTTAATGAACTCTGTGGATTGCACCTTCTAATTTATTAGAAGAAATCAACAACATGGTTTGTTAGTCTTGATAGTCGAGATTGAAATGAGTAGGCCTATATCTTGCTTAATATTTGGAGTTGAGACTATTACATTACAGGCATTTAGCAGACACTCTTATCCAGAGCGACTTACACAGCATTTATACATGCGTATATTCAGGAACTAGCGTAAACTCTGTTTATGTTCAGGGGGGACTTGCTATAGCTACTTAATCAGGTATAGGATTGTTTTCTACCTGGTAGCGTTTTGTGCTATCTATTTTGTTTCTTTGCTGTTTTCTCTGAGACAGTTTCTTTGTTCTTTCGTTTGGTTTTGCAATCTTCTGGCTTTGAGCTATTATTAGCCGAGAGTGTTCTTTTGTTTTACGAAGTTTCCCGGGATTAGCTCATTCCGTGAGCTCGGGAGATTTTGTTTGTATTCTACTAGTTTTAGTAGTGCGCCTGGTTTTGTGGGTTGATTTTTGTTTTGGCTGTTAGCCTTAAGGAATTAGGTTCCTGTCTTTTCATTCTTCCTTTATTATTTTCTTCCCCAAATTATTGGTCCTCACTGTTGTGAGTTGACTTGTTCTGATCTCCCCACCTTTGCGTTTGAATCCCCGAACACTCAATAAACCTCTTACAACAACGTCCAAAAAGGAAACCAAAAAGAGGAACCACAGAGGCAGCAAATAACCATAACATCTACTAAAAATGATACCCCTGTGTGTGGGGTATTTTCAACGTGTCAGTGACATTGCCTTTAATAACCGCATTTGCCTTAAAAAAAAAATCCTGCATCCTAGTTGCTCTTGCATGATGGGGAAGGCAGTGAACGTCATAATCTATCTATTAATGAATTGGTACCCATCACTCGATCAAAATAAATAATCTATGGACAGTGGTTGCACGCAATATTATTAAGTAAACAACTACATTGTTGGATTTACTGAAAAATAATATTTAAAAACATCTTTTTTTAAACTATTTACCTAATAAAGTCATGTAGCCTACGGCGGTGTAACACAATAGCCTATATGCGACGTCTTCAACTTAATTTCAACAATAATTTTGGTGAAGCTGTGCTGATACAAAGTGTCTCTCTGTCAAAGCGAATATGATCCAGACACTGTCTATCAATTAATCCATCTATTATTAGTCTGGTATGATATACCAGATGGTCAATCATAGCCTACTTTTACGTATTTTTCTTTTTATGACAGCTCCTTGATGATTGTAAGTAGGCTAGGCAAAGGAAAGTAAGACCAATATTATTTTCAAAGAACATGCACTCATTCTAATATCCATTTTTGTGAAAGATGCTGTATTTTTCATAATCATCTATTGGCAGCGCTTGACATAAACTATCTTTTTTTTCCGAACAAAGTTGCACGAAAAAATATATATTAAGTGGAATCTCTGCACGATTTGCAGACACGCTTCATTTTCATCAAATCTCCACCTGCGCGCATAATGCCACATATATACTGCAGAGACGCTGAAAACAGTGGATAAGTCAAAGGGCTTAAGCTATGTGGAATTTCGGGAGTAAGTCCCATTTGCGCGTTCTTCTCAACTCTGAATCTGGCCCTCTGTGTAAAGAAAATGTCAACAGGTCATGAAAACAACTTCTACTCTCCATATAGGCTAACAAAACAATTAATAAATGAATATTTTATGAACTAAACTAATGTGGTATCTAAACAAAAAAAATGCTATGTCCATTTTTATCGCAATATATAAATTACAGACCTGTAATATTTTGTCTTGACGCTTGTATCATGTGTTTGTGTGTGCAATTCAATTCAAATAATGTCACACTGTTGCTTGGTTGTAGACCGGAGGAAATAATGTAGGCTAATTCATTCAAATTTGCTCTACGTCGCCAAAACGCACACATCCCACGCACATGCTACAATGGGAACACGCTTTTATCAAAACAGCCACGTGATTGCTATTTAACTTGTCACCTCTGCCTTATCCTACCACAGAGATGTTAAAGTGGAAAAACGTACTAACTGTGCTAACGTACAGGATGTTTTATTGGTTGATGAGTGGATTGTTTTTAGTATCATAT
Organism: Ilyophis sp. 1 JC-2022; assembly: GCA_022702515.1. Lineage (NCBI taxonomy): Eukaryota > Metazoa > Chordata > Actinopteri > Anguilliformes > Synaphobranchidae > Ilyophis > Ilyophis sp. 1 JC-2022. The sequence goes on from CM040398.1 coordinate 34,452,119, forward strand.
CTTGTCGACTCTGCCTACCCTACGTGTCGTAAAGATGAATACATTTATATTTTATGAACTAAACTAATGTGGTAAACAAACAAAAAAATGCGATGTCCATTTTTATCACAATATATAAATTACATACCTGTTACTCACTGGCTGCATACAGGTGTCTGGGCTGAGCTCGGCTTGTCTCGGTTTGATTTTTTTAAAGGTTTTCTGTAGTTTTTTCAATTTCAAGGCTATCGTGCCTGTAATTAATTTCTTGTGCATTTCAGCAAATTCTTCATGTAATATGGCATATGATCCAGATGAAAAATATGATCCAATTGCAGAAATTGTTGACTTAGTGCTTTAAAAAGGGGAATTGGTGTGACTTTTCTTTGAAATTAAATGTTTGCAGTATCATCATCCATACCGAGGTTCTGCAAAGGGTCTTGTAATTCCCTCTTTGAGAGGAATAAATTAAATGCATTTGAATATAACGTGCTGAATTACAGTTTTCTGTAAGTGATATGTGTAGAACCCCCTGGAAAAAAACAGGTGTGATTAAATAATTCTAGACCATTCCATTTCTCTAATGCTGGTAGTGTGCTATTGGACTAATGAGAGAAAGATCACACTTACTGCATTTGTGACAAGGAATGTAGGACCCCACTGTAGGACCCCAATGTAGGAATCCTTAAAAGCGGTCCAATGTGGCAGTTGAAGTGGGCAGTGATGTGATTTTTGTAGCGAAGCTGGGGGTGGGGGGGTGGGGGGGTGAGATTGGGATCAGGCACCTGTGGTGGTACTGAGCATATTTAAACCCCGTCCCCAGAGTGGTGGCGATAATCGGGTTTCACCGCAGGACTTTTCTGGCTCTCCGGTCCCTCCAGCCCAGCTGCCGTAGAGCTGGATGTTTCACGGCTTTCCAGTCGAGGGGAGATCACAGGATCAGTGGTGTTGTGATCAAGCGGAGATCTGGGATTGGCTGCTGCATGCCCTTTCTCAATTCACTGAGGCCTGTTTTTCAAAACAACCGTTTTAGCACTTACTGGATACTTCTGGCTGTTTTTAAATAGTTCGGTGTCGTCGGCTGTAAGCTCCCAATTATGTTTCACCTGCACTTTGATATTTTTACCATACTAGTGACAGGTTGTTTCAACACCTGTTATCACCTGTAACCACTTCACCCCTCAAGAACGAGAACCTACTCCTCCTGGCTGTCATCTCTCTCTCATCGAACCCCCTGCATCAGAACTCAATTAAGAATAGCAATTGCCTTCAGCACTGCATGAAAGCCTTTCCTTACATTTAGTCATTTTAGTTATATACAGTATACATCCCTGGACAAACATAGCACACACACAGCCGATGGATGAAGACAAATAATTTCACACTTTAAACAAAGTCTCCATATGAAGGCTTTGTATATGCAATATAAAGCCTTCCTAAATGTGCCATAATGGCTTCATAAATCATACATAAGCAAATGTCATGCTTCATAAAGGGTGACATAACACTTTCTTATGCAACATGTTATGCCAGATGTGTCACAGTTAGCCTAGCCCCCTAAATAAGCATGTTTTATGTCGCCCAGTATAATGTTGAGCCATTAGCCAGGTGAGATTGTTGGTTATGTCACATTTGGCATAACATGTTGCATAAGAAGGTGTTATGTCACCCTTTACGAAGCATGACATTTGCTTATGTATGAAGTATGAAGCCATTATGTTTTGTTTATGAAGGCTTTATATATGCTATGTAAAGCCTTCATATGGAGACTTTGTGTAAAGTGTGACCGAAGATTCATTATTTAAATACTAAATAATTGAAGTGCCCCAGTTTTCCACCACATTGCTGGGCAAATGATCATTTAACATATTTTTACAGATTTACATAAAATTTTTACAGCTCCTTCATAAAAGAATACTACAGATGTACGTTTTTACCTGTTTCTGTATCTATGCTAAATCCTTTACCCTATAGAAGCTCTGTTTCAGTCACTGGCAGAGCCACCTATAGGATGCAAAGATGTTTCGACTTCTCGTATTAAAAGAAGTCTAGAAATAAAATGCATTCCTGTCATATTATGAAACTAGTTCATGGGAATTCCACTCATCTGTTAGATGCATGTTTTATTATGACTGAAAGGACAACAAAGGCGTTTTGCTGTTCTTTCAACTGGACAAGATGTGGTATTAATGTAGTAATGACTTGCTGCACCTTCATGGATGCACAATTGACCGACAAAAATGGACCAGGGTATCGTAACGTCTCTGAATGAAACCTCGGGATGATACTGAAATGAAAGCGTACAGCAAAATCTGAGCTCATTGGTTGGTTCAGCATGTTCAAGAATGGCTCACCTCGTGGCATCGGAATACGTGCGACGTGTGCAATAGGGATAGTTTTTTCATTAATGAGGCTGAATTGTATTGAGTAATTTCACATGCAGGCCTACGGAAAATCAAATGCCTAGCAAAGACAAAAAAACAAACTTTGTCGACTAGAAAGTAGGGGGGAAAAAAAGGTTTGCACTGCAGCAAAAAGAAAATGCTAAAATGCTACATATTATATACATGCTACATATTCATCAGTCCTTTTTTGAATTATCTGCATATTCACTATACTATATATTATTATATATTACAATATACACCTGTGACCCTGGTGCAACAAGGTAGGGGAGTGCATCCGGGCAATATGTCCTGAATATTAATATGAATTAAATATAAATATGAATTTCTGTGCTTCTGTACATTATGCTCGCAGAGCTGCGTGTGTGATCTTGATCCACCACAATATCCAAAATTGCATCGTCAATATGTGGAAAAAAGAAACCGCTGGGGACCCATGGCAATCAGAAGTGCATTCAGTTGAGGGAGGGAAAAGGTTCAGGTTGTGGTTTTAAGCCTGAGGATAATCCAGCTGCATTAGAGAGCTTGATTACTGTGCTCGACGCTTTTCACATGGAAGTGAGAAAAATCATGCCCTGCATGTTAATGGAGAAAAAGATTTTAAAAACCCCGGGTCCCGGGTTGTTTTTGTTCCTCTCTGCAGCTAGAATTTGAGAGTGTTTCTTTGGAGTATTTTTCTGAAACGAGCACGATCGCAGGGAACTGTGGGGCTGTGTTCGCCAAAGTGCAGAGGTATGGGAGCAATGCAGGGGAAAGACAAGGGCAGATATTTCCTCAGGTAAATTTCAGGTGTCAATATGTGGATGAAGTTCTTCAGCAGCGTGTCGGAGGTCTGCTTGCTCTTCTGTACTGTGCATTAAACCCACTTATATACTGTATATCAGGCTACATCATTCACTTAAATCTGTGTGTCCGCAGATAATGGCTACAATCTTCTTCTTTTATTAAATTTGGTGTACACTGATTGCTTGATTCTATCACCGTAACGATATCTGGCTGTTACTCGAGGACAGGTATGACAGAGCAGTATTCAGGCATTCCACTTAATCATCTTCAGGGGCTGTGACGTGTAGACATCAGCCTGAAGTTGGGTGATATTTTTTATACTGGTTTATGCAACTAATTTCAGAGCAAATATACATGATTGTCAGGTGGCCATTGACATTCAAATAAAATGCATCACATAATGGGCATGACTTTGTTCATTCGTATTCAGTAATAGTGTACTGTGTGACATTTCAGCATGCAGTTTAATGTCTCTAAAATATGCCGTTGTTTCAGTGTAGGGATGGCAACAGGGTAGTGTTCCCTTTTGGGGGGAAACTGGAATGTGCACGTCTGCATGCTGACAGTGATGCATCGCTCTTCATTTTGAAATGTGTAGCAGGGCTCCCTTCTTGAGTCGGGATATATCTGCTGCAGTCATTTTCTCACTTGATGGATGAACAAAGACTAATTTGATCAATTAAGTCACTGTTCTTAGCATCTACACTGGTGACCCTAATATTCAATATTCTCCAAGGATTTGGAAGGTTTTAGATATTGGAACTGCTGTACCCACTACCCCTCCCTAATTAAAGATTTAAAATTTCACCACAAAGGATCATGACTGCATCTGATTAGCCTCAGGCTCTCATTTTGATTAAATCATAACAGCAGACTATTTTAATATAATGGGGATTTGATAAAAAACTGTGCAGTAGGGTAAAATTGTGATGAGAACGTTTGATTACAATGTTCACTGCATTTGATATGAAGTTGGCTAAGTGGATACTTTTAATGTATGTCCGTGTCGAGATATGTGAGGAGAAAGTTTTGTATTTCTATCCAGTCAAATATGTTTTGTTTTTTTTGCCAACAATATCACCTTATTATGCTTCATTATTATTATACTTATCATTTCTCTGCTTGTCTTTGGCTGTTTTTTGTTCTGTATTAAATTATCATGACAAAAACAAAAACAAACCCCCGGTTCTCAATTACACCATATAACATAAACCACAAAGACAAGATACAGAGAATTTTTTTTTTGTTTTGTTATTGTTTTGACACAGTCTCACGTTCAGAGATGTTAATTACATATTACATGACCTTTATTTAGCAGATGCTCTTTTCCAGGGAAGCTCACCATGTATTCGTATTGAGATTCAATGCACATTCAGCTCCAGATTATTGCATGAAAACAATCTTGCTCATGAATATAATCAGTTCAAGATTTATTCTTCTGTAATACAATTAATATTGTATTCTTAATGGGACCAACATATGCAAGTGACACACTATTTCTTGTTGATCCCAAAATAAGCTGTGTTATCCTGTGTAGAATAAGAGAAACACCAAAACATATGCAATGTTAAGATTCAACTTTGACCTATGTGACTGAACTATGTAGTGGTAGGTAACTTTCAATGCATTTAACCACCCTTCTCTAATCTTCCTGTTAAGCGTTTAACTAACTTCTATTTTTTCTGTGAATTTGTCCAATGCCTGCTTTATAGTTTGTGAGCTGAAGCAGTAGTAGAAAGTAATGGATAAACGGGAAAGGCCATAAAACTATTTGGGTAGAAACATCAAGTCAGCACTACTAACTATGAATAATCTCATATTACTACTATTGCAATTGCAGTAGCACCATATGCAGTAGATCTGCCCTTCATTTCAGGAAATGTCTTGTTTTGACTGCATGTCGGTAGTTCTGTGATGACCGGCAGGGAAGGACCCAAATGCACGACGAGACAGAAGTCTTTCTTTTGAAAATAAGGGTTTTATTTTCCGTAATCACAGGTCAGGATCCACACTGGGAAATCAGGGTTAAACACGAACAATGTCCACTGTGGAACCCGCAGTGAACTGGTGAGCAGGATCCGGCGAAGTAGTCAGGAGTGGTCTTTAGCCTGGGTCGGAGTGAAGGATCAGGCGGAGGCAGAGTCTGGGTTCACACCGGAAAGCCAGGGTGTATAGAATCCAGACCGGGGTAGTCAGCCAGAGTCTAGCAAGCTAGAACATAGGGAAACAAGTACAAACGCGACAAGGACCGTAATACTCTGACAACAAATCACAGGAACAGCACGGTAAATATCACTAGTGTCATTAGAGCTGATAATCTGCAGCTTGCGGGAAAATGCGTGCGAAATCAGCGAATTGATTGAACAATTAGAAAACGCATGAGGAATGCGGTGAAAGCAATTAAGTGTGAATTGTGTAATTAAGATGTGGTGCGAGAAGTAAATGTGCAATGTAGACACAATTAGGCAATGAACGCAGACATGACACAATCAGGTTCAGGGAAACCGAGGAAAACGCCAAGGAAGGGAAGGGAAGCAGGAGCGGATCGTAACAAGTTCCTCTTTATTTTATCAAAATTATTGTTTTCTCAACAATATTTAATATACTTTTTCTGCGTCCTGTAGATGAAATGCAGGCGTATGCCAAGATTATTATTGCAATTATTGAAATTTTGGTCTTTTCCAATTGAGATTGTTCAGATTGTTGTTTCATTGAATCTGTTTTGTTTCAAAGGTATTTTTAAACGTTCAGTGTTTTAATTCCCTTCCATATCACTTGATTTTTTTTTTTCCATTCCATTTTGTGACAAATATATAATGGCAATATCATGCTTCTGTTTGATTTGAATGATTTCTTGTTCACTGGGTATCATCGACAGATCTTTTGAGGCTTTTAAAGAAAGCGTGTGTTTGAATGAGGCCATTCTGTTTCGCAGAAGGGGAATTTATCGTGACATTCTGAGATTAGAGAGCCTGACTGGCTGCCTTCTTTACATTACATTACATTCATTTAGCAGACGCTTTTATCCAAAGCGACGTACAGTAAGTGCATACAGAAAGGTCATCGAAGTAACTACAGAACAGATAAGAAAGCTCTTCCCATACAGTAGCAGCTATCCCTAGTAATGAACACAATGCAGTTCACAGTGAACTGGGTAAATCAGCTCTAATACAATTCTATTCTAAATATTATAAACTTGAATACCTTAAGTTTATAATTCTTGTCACTTGTTTTACTTAAACATGGGTCAGCCATGCATATAGGCTCATGGTGCTTTTGTTTTTAGATATATTGTTTATAATATTCATTTCCAATTCTGGAAATGTGTAATAATTAATAGAATGATAATGGCAGAATACTCAGACTCCAAATATAGTTCAGCAGTTTGATGCAGAATGTGACTTCGTCTGAATTGTGCACACACACCCAATGCTGTGCAAAAAAAGTCCACGTGCAGTTTTTACATTTGGGTGCATTTGAGCTTGCAAGCATTACTTTAAAAAAATTACAAATGAAATTAAATTTTTTTTTTTTTTTTAAGTATCATTTTTTCCCCCTAATTCAGAATGTCCAATCATATTTATCAGTGCTCATTGCCCCAACATCTGCTGTAGAGACCTTTTGAGGCAGGTGCTCAAAGTGAGAAAAAAGGCACACCGTGCTAGAAAAACAGTTTTACGACACCCAGTTATTGTACAGAATATATTTTGCCAAAATGAATGAATGAAGCAGCTACGCTGCCTGGCCAAAAAAATTTGTCGTGGCATTGTTTCGACAACCTTATGCAACGTCACAACGTTTATTTCCATCCGGAGTTGCATTCATTTTTGGCCCAGAGCTTGTATTGAAGACGGGAGAGTCAAACCACTCCGTAAAGTCTTTTCCAGCACATCCCAAAGACTGGGATAATCTGGTCATTCAGTACATTCAGGTACTCAGCTGACTTCATTTTATTGCTGCATAACGTTGCTGAGCCTAGACCTGACCAATTGAAGCAACGCCAGATCATAACAATGCCTCCAGAGGCTTGTACAGTGGGCACTATGCATGACCTTTATTTTGGCCATGCAGTGTATAATAATACAGATTGTAGCCCTGGCTATTGTAGGCCTGGCTATTAAGTATTCAGTTTATATTGATACGCTTACCTCTCATGCTAAATGAGAACCTGCATCAGTCCGATACTTAAAACCTCGAATGAAAACTCACCGTTCAGCAGGACAGTGATCCAGAAACCCGCAAGGTCAAAGAGTGGCACTAGAGTGGCTTAAAAATGTCCTTGAGTGACCCAGTCAACGTTCTGACAGTCATCCATCAGAAAACATGGCAAAAATTGCCGTCAACCAACTTCACTGAGCTTGCATTGTGCACAATAAGTAGACTTTACCCGGTGTGCAAAGTAGAGATGTACCCTGTGTGCAAAGTAGAGATGTATCCAGTGTGCAAAGTAAATGGAGACTTTTCCAGTGTTCAGAGAAGAGATTTACTCTGAGCTCCAATGAGCTGGGCAGAGGGAGCGTGGGTTCCCTTGTCAGGTTTCTTCCGACAGGCCTTCCAGGGAGATCTGCCTTCCCACTGTTGCTTTGTGGGCTGTTTTAGGTCAGGATATTCCGTGACACCTATTGGGACAAATCCTTTGTACAATACACCATATAAATAAATTTGATTTTCACACTGTAATGCCACACACACACTATATATATATATATATATATATATATATATACGCAAATGTACACACATTTATTATTGCTATCTTCTTATAGAGTGTGAAATCAATGCTCTCAAGCCAAAGCGTCGTGCTTAAGAAATGGAAAACAAATTATCTGCCAGGTTTTGTCTTCATATCTGACACCTCTGTGCTACAATATTGAGCACTGCAATTTATTGTGGGGGGGTTAGAGAGAGGGGGAGGGGGAGGAGGAGGCGGAGGGGAGGGGGTGGGGGAGACGACGATGACACACGAGAGAAATAAAAGCAATAACTCTCTGAGCTCAGAGCAACAGCCCAGACTGGCTCTATCCTTACCCCTCTGCTCCTTCCTCCTGCTACCTTCCTGTTTTATCCTCCCGCCCGCCATTCTGTTTCCTGCGCACGTCTCATTACTTTCCCTCACTCTTTAGCAGCAGGTCTCTCAGGGAACATTAGCAATCAAATGAAACTCTGGAGTGTACACCATAACGGCAGGTGTTCCTCTCACTGCATACCGATGAGCCGTTTGCAATAATGTGCGTTTATGTTGCTGTGAGAAAAGAGCAGGGTGAAAAAGCGAACACGTGGCTGGTGTTGGATGCAGGCTCTCACATTGTTGTTTTGTATTGTGCTTCTGGTATTCACAGTATCCTGCATGCAATTAGCAAAAGAAGAATTTGCCTTGTAGATGACTTACTACCGTGTGCAACTCTGGATACACTCACCATAAATCCTAGCAATTGTATCCACAGCATCACTGAGTAAATATAACGCAATTCTGAATTTATTACCGCTTTATATTTATTCACTCTGTTTCATGTTTAAACTATGCTATTAATAACTCTTTGCTTTATTGGATGTTTTATTGCCCTTCTTTCTCCTGTATAAGAGGTTTTTGGATGTGTGGGGGGGTACGATTATAATAATTTCTTGTAGTCTTTTAAAGCCTTGTTTGCATGGCCTGAACAATACAACAAACAAACTCAAAAAATACCTGTCGGTTGCCTCAATATGTTTTTGACAAATTTAACTTTCCACACCATGCCGCCTAGCAACTAACTGAACAATTTAATCACCTTGGATATAGGTACGTTGGCAAAGGGTCAACATGATTTAATTAAGTTCAATCCCGTGTGATAGTTTAATTGGCGCCCTCAATCTGCACGTGTGGGCTGTGTCTGGGTACTCTAATTTGCCTAATCAACAGGAGAGAATTAGTGCTCATTATTTCTCTGCTATCTTTATTATTCATGACCAAGATTTATAAAAAAAATTATATGGCTTTAGTTATGAGCATATGCAATAATGACAAAAGAGTGTCTGTGCATGGAAGATAATGACATCAGTAATGCGATTGCGTTTTTAGGCAAGGAGACTAGGCGATGCATACAGTCGGTCAGAAGTTGAGCCTTGCAAGCCATTGCTACAGGGCACAGTAGCTTGGCAGTTTATATGTTAATAAGCTACTATAACAAAGCCATTTGTCTTTGAGTTAACAGGAACTGAAACGTATGGCAATCTGTCACCATAACCAGGCACAGAGAAGCCATTATAAAATAAATTAACCAGTTGTAGTTAGCTATGCCATTGAGGTCTTGCCAAACCATAGCACTCAAAGGGATGGAGGAGTGTTTCTCATGGTACACAGAATGTATGAGCATTATACTGGAGTCTCTTGTCTTCTACCTCACGCCATACAGCTCCAGTGCTTTACCCCCATAAGCACGGCACACTCTCCGGCCCTCAAGCATGACTGTGACATCACCGCAGGGCTAAACATAGCTGGTCTGCTTTAAGATGGACTGGGGAGCTCAAGCACTGCTGGGTGGCGCATTAGGTCACGGCACCACGCTGCGGTGCATGGATGAGCCTTATGGTCTCGGATATGAATCTGGACCGTGCCAGTGTCGACTGTGGCCGGTAGCTCCGTATGACGACGCGTAATTGGTGTTTGCGTCGCCCGGGGTATGGGAGGATTCGGTCGGTTAGGGGTTCATCGCTATCGAGCAACCCCCTGCCGGTGGATCGGGCGCCCGTAGACTGCATGCTATATCCGCATATGAGAAAGGTCCTCCTCTGACTCCGCTCTACGCAGCTTAACTGTAGTCTGCAGTGTGAAAATAAGCAGCTGGCAACACCACGTGTTTCGGGGGAGAGCGGAGCCGTGGATGCCTACACTTTCCCAAATCGACAGTGGGGTTCACGCATGAACGTTGCTGCAGTTACAGACAGTTGGCCATTCCAAATTATGGTGGGAATTGGACATGCTAAGCCCCATGTTTGGTGCCAAATGTATCAAAGAAATGTAGTGGGAAAGCATTTAATTTATGTGAAAACCTGATAATGGAGAGGATTGAGTGTGTGGTGACGTTGCCACTAGCAGTTGGTTGGTATGTTTTTTTAAAATGTACATGAGGAGGGAGCAGATTAATGTTTTTGTTTTTTTGCTGTTGTATGTGAGCGATGGTGCTACTAGATCAGAGCAAAACACACAAGTGACACAGAAAACACAGAGCAAAGTGACATCAATAAGATTGGTGTAATTGGGCGGTATTAATGCCCACTCCACATTATCTGAGCTCAGCTCTGTCGCTCAACTCTAGTTTAAGGCGCCCACCAACAGGGGAGAGTTTTCCAGGTACTGTTGTTTTCTCAAGAAATGTGCTTCCCCTGGAGAAGGGCAAGTACTGCTCAAATAAACAATTCATTGTTGGTCGCCATGCAGTTCAAACCAGCCCTTATTGATTTATGCATTAGTAGGCTACTCTAGTTGCAACAATAGGATGTCGCCTCCAAATCTGTGTTCATTTATCTCGACTAAATTTAATCTCACAAGATTTCAGTGTTGCTGAAGCAGCTTCTCTATCTGACATGGTTGGTGGAGTTTTATCTAACACAACAATTTGGAAGTGATTAAACATTATAATTTGGCAGTAAGACATTATTGAAGGGGAAAAGTATTTATGAACCATTTCATACAGTGGAAAAGATTAAAGAATACCATTACTTGTTCAGCTTTGGCTTAATTTATCTGCAAAATGTATTGTAACTTTTTAGACCAAGTTTCATAAGCTTTTGAAATTGTACATTTGCTCATAACATCAAGAAAATGTATTTGACACAAAACAACACTTGCGAATCTTTGAGAGTAGTTCTTTGTTAAGCGTTCCGTTTTGAATAGAGAAATGAGTATGGGCTGATGTTCCCTGGGGATTGGCGTCTTCAGATTCCCCTGGTGAAAGAGATTAAATGCTGGCGAGACGTGTAGCACCGTTCGTAGGCCAGCTGACTCGAGCCATATGTGAGCTGTGACCCCTTCTGTTACCACCTCCGTCTGAATTAAGCAAATACTATGAAAGGAGGACAAGCACTCTGCTGTCTTTAAAAAAAAGAGAGGACAATGTTTAATGGATAGGTCATAACGGCGCTCACTCACTTCTGACATGCTGGCATCCAGGTGTTACGGCTCTTTTGTGTAGGGGATGAAAAAAATGTCAGATGTTTTCATTTGAGCTCTGTTCTTTCCTGCTTGGTGTGGAAGTGCGGTAATTCCTCTGTGAGGAATAAGGGCTATGAAAGGCAGGCTTTGCCTGAGCTGTGCAGCACGCTGATATTCATGTAAATGTCTGTAGCTCTCTGCCTGGCGGTTTGGGATTTATGCGCTTTCCCCATCTGAGAAGTTTGTGGCTTTTAAAAACCACTTTGTCAGCTAACGGTTTGTACTTTTGCACAGTTCGGTGTTCAAAATGTTTGAGCCTTCTCAGCTGGTCTGTTCCCCTTTACTGTGTGTGTGTGTGTGTGTGTGTGTGTGTGTGTGTGTGTGTGTGTGGCAGGCAGGCAGGCAGGCAGGCAGGCAGGCAGGCAGGCAGGCAGTGAAATGTGTGAGGCCCTTCAGTCTCTTTCTATCCAAGCATTGTTCTTCAAATTCGGCAGGTGGAGAGGGGATATACAAAGACACATGTTCACCTGATTTGGTCGGGCTATTGTAGGTATAGCAGGTTTTACTATGACAAGTACGCTTTGACAAAAGACTCGCCAGTATATCGTGGTATATCACGGCTACACGGTTTGATTAACCCATGACTATATTAATCCTAATGTATTCACTGTCGATAATAGAGAAGAATCAAAAGTTGTAGTTGTAAAATAGGTTGTATTAAAGACAGAAATGGACATCAGTGACACATTTACCTGCTGCTGAGTTCTTTCATGGTTGCTGGCAAGACAATACGGTGAATGATTAACCAGCACATCACTGAGAAGCTGGGCATTGCTAGTCCCTCAATTATTTAGCTAAATATAAAATGTCAGAAAGGCCTTGTGAAGCGTTTAGCGTTCTAGCCGCTGCCGTTCCCTCAGTCTTGTTCATTAAAGCCGGGATAATAAAAGGTAACCAGCTGGAGCGCTCTTGTGTGGGAATGATGCATTACATTAACTTTTACTGTTGACCTTTCTTCCTTAATCGGCTGCACTACGGAGGTAAATTTAATTGGTCCGTTATCTTTGATTATGTCATCTTTATGGATTTGATGCGATTCATATTCCACTTACCTGTGATTATCTTAGAGATTAATAATGGCCAATAATGGGCATTAACACATTTTCACCTCCCTAAGAAATGCACAATGCTATTTAATCCGATTTTTTAAGCGAACGTATTTCAGATTCATGTCCCTGATGGTATACTGAGGTTGTCCTTGGAACCAGAAATTTAAAAATCAGAACCCCCCCCCCCCCCCCCCCCCTCCCTCCCTAAACACACACACACCTTTTTTAGGAGTGCCTGGTGTTTCAGTACAAATGGAAGTTAGAGCGCAGCTGTCTTTTGCAAATATGAAGGGGGGGGGGGGGGAATTCAGGGTTGTTTTTAATTGAACTGTCAGCCATGACTTGCTACAGTAATTCACATTGCCAACTGGGAGTGTTGAAAAAAAAGTTTAAAAATGTTTTGAGTACTGTATTCCAAAATGTTATTAACATCGTGTGCAGTATGATATCACAGCTTATAGATGCAGTAGGCAAGATTTTTTAAATATAATTTTGGCAAAACTATAAAATGTACTCATTCTATTCTAGCAGCTATCAATAAATCAAGTGTTCTGGGATAAAATCCGGTTTCTGTGAGTGTCCTGGTCTCTGTCTTAGGCTGGCAAAAAATCTCACCCCGGTCTTACAAAAACCAACCAATCAGGGCAACTATCTACAAGTAAAATATCCTCCCTGTAGAATAAACCCCTCCCTGTTTGCCTGTCTCCGCCTGTGCACTGGAGCATCATTTGGTGGGAGGGGCTTAGGATAGAGATAGGGGGGAGGAGAGCAAAAGGGGGAAGTCTTTTTGCCTTGTATATTTTCAAATTTGCTGACTGCAGCTTTAATTTCAGGAGAAACAAACATGCTTTGTTGTCTTAATTGGTGACCGTAAGCTTTTACATGCATGGACAACGGATTAAAGCCTATGCCATTCACACAAGTTATTTATCTCCTCCAAGTGGAAGAGAGACTGCTGTATTAGACCCTGCTCCCTCACACGCTGCTGTCCTGCTGGGACCCTGCTTCCTCACACTCTGCTGTCCTGCTGGGACCATGCTACCTCACACGCTGCTGTCCTGCTGGGACCCTGCTCCCTCACACGCTGCTGTCCTGCTGGGACCCTGCTCCCTCACACGCTGGGACCATGCTCCCTCACACGCTGCTGTCCTGCTGGGACCATGCTACCTCACACGCTGCTGTCCTGCTGGGAACATGCTACCTCACACTCTGCTGTCCTGCTGGGAACATGCTACCTCACACTCTGCTGTCCTGCTGGGAACATGCTACCTCACACGCTGCTGTCCTGCTGGGAACATGCTACCTCACACTCTGCTGTCCTGCTGGGAACATGCTACCTCACACTCTGCTGTCCTGCTGGGACCCTGCTCCCTCACACGCTGCTGTCCTGCTGGGACCCTGCACCCTCACACGCTGCTGTCCTGCTGGGAACGGGCTTGCCATCTCTGTTCAGTATGAGTCCTCCATTCTTTGCAGGTTCCATAGTGCTCTCTCTTTCTCTCTTTTACTCTTTTTTTTTTCACACACACACACACACACACACACACACACACACACACACACTCACACTCACACTCACACTCACACTCACACACACAACTGGTCATGCCAAATCTAAGCTGTTTATACGGAGGACTCAGCCTCACTGTTTATACGGAGGACTCAGCCTCACTGTTTATACGGAGGACTGAGCCTCACTGTTTATACGGAGGACTCAGCCTCACTGTTTATTTTGGTAGTGTTTTTTCGGGCAAGGACTGCAAAGTCAGATTTGATACACAAGGGAAGGAATTTTCAAGCCCACATTATGCAAATTCTTTTCTGATGGCAGTTTAGTAAACATTGGCCCTGGCGATGACAAAGCGAGAGAGGGATTCCGTATCTGAGCTCTTGGTCCGCCGATCTGGCAGCATTACAGAGCCTTGCTCTGCTGTGCATGGGGCTTTTTTTTGCGTTGGGGGGGGGGGGAGATCAGCCTGAGTAGAGGAACAGACCAGCACTCCCAGTAAGAGTTCAGACTTGTTCATTCATGAGGTCTAGAGGTATGGAATTGCAAAAAAAAAGTCACCGTTGCACCCGTCATGCATAGTGCCCACTGTACAAGCCTCTGGAGGCACTGTTATGATCTGGGGTTGCTTCAATTGGTCAGGTCTAGGCTCAGCAACATTATGCAGCAATAAAATGAAGTCAGCTGAGTACCTGAATGTACTGGATGACCAGGGTATCATCAATGGGCATATTCCTGGACGACAATGCCAAGATTCATCGCGCTCAAATTGTGAAAGAGTGGTTCGGGGAGCATGAGGAATCATTTTCACACATGAATTGGCCACCAGAGTCCTGACCTTAACCCCATTGAAAGTCTTTGGGATGTGCTGGAGAAGACTTGATGGAGTGGTTCAACTCTCCCGTCGTTGATACAAGATCTCGGCCAAAAATGTATGCAACTGTGGACGGAAATAAATGTTGTGATAAGGTTATCGAAACAATGCCACGACGAATGCGTGCCGTAATCAAAGCTAAAGGCGGTCCAACTAAGTATTAGAGTGTGCAACTTTTTTTTTGGCCAGGCAGTGTAGCAAGATGAATATTGTAGTTCTGAAAAGTTATATTTTCAATGTTAAAAAGCATCTGTAGGCCGCCATGGTAGTACAGCTGTAAAAGCGCAGACTTTCAGTACTCCGAGGATCGGGGTTCACGCCCCGGGCCTGCCAGCTCCACGCATGGCCGGTGTCCTGTGGGAGGGGGTTTGTGTGCTTCCGGGTTTTTGATATTGTCACTCTGCATCCGTGATATAGCACTCCCTCTTGTGCAGCCTAATATTAAGTAGTCTAGCTTGACAGGACTTAAGAGGCTTACATTTCAATTGCAGTTAGCCTGCTACCTAATTCACTTGAGATGGTGTTGTTTTTCCGTTCTGTGATTTAAACCAGTGCTCCGTGGGCCTCAATGTAGGCTATTTGTGCTTGTTCTTGAATGTAGCCTATTCATAAAATTGTAATTCATTGTATTTACCCTGAATTAACCTGAAGTTGAATGTAAGTGGCCATACTGCAGACTAGAACCCATTTGTACAATAGCCCCCCCCCCCCCCCCCCGCAACACACACCACACACCTCACACCACACACACACACACACACACACACACACACACACACCTCACACCACACACACACACCTCACACCACACACACACACCTCACACACACACACCTCACACACACACACACACACCTCACACACACACACACCTCACACACACACACCTCACACACACCTCACACACACACACCTCACACCTCACACACACCTCTCAAAAACATGGATTAGTTATGAAGCACTGCGAAACAAAAAAAACACCATTCTTTGTGTCATGGCCCTGGTTGCTAAAATGGCAATCACTATATGGCTGCTTTAGAAAATAAGGATGGCAAATAATTTAAATTGTTTACTGTGTATACCCATTTTATTTAAAAATGTAATACTGTATGTAATGTGTATATTAACCGCTTTGCGCAGGTGCCTAGTGGCTATGCCGTTGGCGGCAAGATTCTGCTCAACTGAGACATTCGTTGCTCCTGCAGCCAAACTATGAGTGGGAAAAAGAAACTCCAGGTTGTATATTTATTAGTATACAATTCGTGACAACTCTACCTAATATGGAGTTTCTAAGTGTCACTATTCTCCCGTAGAAACTAAGTCCAATTTACAAGCAACCCCACACCCAGTCTCGCCTGCAACTATACCTACCCATGTGTGACATAGTGGACAATAGCGTCTATGTGTGAGATCATAAAAATGTCTTCATCTAAAATTTGTATTCCATCATAGCAACAAGGTAAACCCAACAATAGCCCGATCATATGGCAAAAAAGCCATGAAAAGCCCTGCTCACTTAAATGCAAAATAAACATGTGAAATTCTTGTGTAATTATATCACATCATTCTACTATAAATATCTGCTACTACATATGAAATACATCGACAATCCTACCATTAGTTTTACACATAGAGATGTTCCTTTCAAAATTCAGTGGTCATTTATGGTCTTGGACAATCTGTGTGAGAAATAGACACCAGTTTAGAATGTTATTACACAACATGGAGCGTCTGCATGAAACACCCCATATACTGTACCTGCAGCTCTGAAGTATTTCACGTCATTTCGGTTTTATTCACAATTGTTTTATCCGATAGATGACAGTATCTTATTATTGGGTGCTTTGAACTGTAAATTACAGCCCAGCGTAACAGGATTTTTCATTTTATCAATGTAGTATGACACAAACGGCTACAGAAAACGCATTTGCTGATGGGAGTTTTTCATCCTCGATATTAAAGTACTGCTTGTATCATGCGGTTCTTCTCGCTGGCTACATACAGTGAGCACCATATTTCATTGGACAGTGACACATTTTTTGTTATTTTGGTAATGTGCTCGAGCACTTTGAGTTTGAAAGGATACAATAACAATGAAATGCTGACTGTCAGCTTTAGAAATTATAGAACCTTTTGTTCATAGTCCCCCCCCCATTTTCTGGCATCAAAAAATATTGGACAGTTTAACATAATGTAGAATAAAGTAATTATTTTTACATTTGGTCGCATATCCTTTGCATGCCATAACGTCCTGATGTCTGTGACCCAACAATATCAAAAGACTCTTGATATCTTATTTTCTGGTACTCTTACAAGCAATACTATAACTTCTCTGCATTTGAATGGATCTCTATGGGAATTGGGTGGTGGGATTAGATTTAGCTGTAAATTGTGCTGGAACCGTATGGAATACATGGTTGGCGAATTGGCTGTAAGTCATCAATGGTCTGAGGTATCAAACAAGCCTCAAACCATCACTCTGCTGCTAGATATGCAGTAGATATGGATGGATCACTTGAAGGGTTGTAGGAGTACAAGAAAATGGGGTCATTATGAATGAGAACAATGGTATCCCAAGGCAAAAGAATACATATTATAGAGTACAGGGAAAACAGATGTTTTATTGAGGTACAAGAGTGAATGATTAGGTTACATATTTAGGTGTGTGTAACAGTGTGATATCAATGTTTTCATCCTGAACCATCAGAAGGGGCAAATGTATATTCTTTATAATGGACCAAACTAATTTTATTGATTTTATGACGTTGTTTTGGATAGGGTTTTGAACTCATAGATACCCCCCTATACTGATGAAAAGATAGTAATTGAAAATGATTCAAAAGTGAGTTTTATGAGCCAAATCAGTTGATTTGTAGTTAAATATATAATTATTATTATGACTTTTAGCCATTTTGATAGATTTGGAGACACGAATGGACACCAGGGTACACTGACGATATTTGGCATAATATATCTTTACTTTTGAATACCATCCTCAGATTTTGCACACTTGTGGAGTTTATGACCCAGGAGATGTATAGATTTATCTGTTTCCCATATGTTTTTTTTGCAATTGTGGCACTTTATTTTGACTTAAATTATGAAAATAAACGAATACAATGTTTGTATTTTAAATGGTACAACTGTCTTGTTTCATTTAAGCCATTTATCATTTATCATAGAAATGTAAGTTTCTGTGATGCTCACACCTGGAGTTATAAAGCCTTAAACCGACCACCCCCTGAATAGGTGAGAATGTACCAAATTTGCCATCTGCGCAAAGGGGTTAATTACCGTTACAGTCGGCAGTAATTGATTCACATTTTAGCCCAGTTTCAGACACCATCTGTGTTCTGGATATGGACTGGATTGTCTGAACTGGGCCCTTTTAAAGCTAAAGGTCCAGGAGAGTTGTTACCCGCCTGTCTCCCTGGAATTATCAATTGCAAGTCTCGCGGTGTTTGCTTACCATGTGAGATGCACTTTTGCAAGTTGCTCTGGCTAAAAGCGTCGACCAAATGACTAAATTGAAAATTGTTGCACTCATAAAAAACTGTTCATTATATTTAGTGCATTATAAGCATACCGGCTCTCACAAAATGGCCAATACCATCACAGTAATTTGGAGTAATTTTCTGTCTTAAAACACTCCGCTAAAAACCAAACTGGAGCTGTAGGTGCAAAGTATGTGCTTATGTTTGAATTACCACCACCAGACCACGAGTGTGGGAAGCAGAAAAAACACATTGAACTGTAAATCAGTCATAGGTTAGCTTTTTAAAATTGTTCTTCACCATCGTCTGTAATCCAAATCTACTTGAGTTATATCCTTACATCCTCAAAGCTACTATAGCCACCTGGCCAACTTTGAAGCACTGTGTGACAACTTGTTTGTAAATGGCACTATACAAAAACAATATATGAATATCTCAGCCGTATCAACCCAGTTTCAGTATTCTCAGGAGTTCCACAAGCTTGAAAGTATCATCTGTCAGCTAGACTTCGCTACCTTTGTCCTTCAGCATTGTGAAGGGTACATTTTCATCAATGCGAAAGGAACAACGACTGTATAGAATATGATATGGTGAAAATGCATCCATTTGCATAATCTAGCTACGCTCAGAGACACCTGTGCAACCATTAATACAATTTGATTACCTGGATTTCATATGCTGTTCTATTTACCAGTACCCCAGAGCGGATATACACATCTGTCAAACATCTCCAGTAAATTAATTCCTTATTTGCATGTGTATGATAAATATAGAACAGACTGCCTGCCAAATCTGTGCCTATCAAACAATGTCTGCTCATTTGAATACAAACCGGCTGTTTTACAATCAGATGAAATGCAATTATTCCTGGAGTCACTTGGGGGAAATGTTTCTTTTTGTTTTGATACTCAGGTATGTAACACGTAGTGTGAACTGAGGGAAGTATTAAATCCTTTAAATTGGCTCCCTGTCTGTTGGTGATAACACTTAGTAGAGTGTGAAGGTTCCTAAAGTTTTCCTTCTTACTTTGCTTAAGCATGCTATTGCCTTTCAAAGTTTAGGACCAGTGTTTATCTTTACTAGCTTTAACAATAATAAAATATAAAAAATATAGTAGAGTAGAACATAGACTACAGGAAAGGGTATATACATTACACTATTTTCGTGGTTTATTTACATTGTAGGCATATAGCTGACGCTTTACAATAAACGCACAAAGAAAAGGCCTAGATTTGTAAATCGCCAACGTTTCAAGTAGCAATTAATGAGAGTGTAATGGACGGGCCTTAGCACACCCGTGATAGGTAATCCTTTGTCACAAGAATTTAAGGGAAGGGAAGGTAGGTTTTTTATATGGGATAGATCTGAGAATTTAACATGTGGAAGGGAAGGTAGGTTTTTTATATGGGATAGATCTGAGAATTTAACATGTGGAAGGGAAGGTAGGTTTTTATATAGGATAGATCTGAGAATTTAACATGTGGACGGGAAGGTAGGTTTTTTATATGGGATAGATCTGAGAATTTAACATGTGGAAGGGAAGGTAGGTTTTTTATATGGGATAGATCTGAGAATTTAACATGTGGAAGGGAAGGTAGGTTTTTTATATGGGATAGATCTGAGAATTTAACATGTGGAAGGGAAGGTAGGTTTTTATATAGGATGGATCTGAGAATTTAACATGTGGAAGAGAAGGTAGGTTTTTATATGGGATAGATAGGAGAACATGTGGAAGGGAAGGTAGGTTTTTATGTAGGATAGATAGGAGAACATGTGGAGGGGCAATGGGAATCCGGGGGGAGAAGGGGAAGATGTTTATCGATATCTGGTTTGCCCTAGTTGCGATTTGCAAAAATAGGCAAGCCAATATATAATGCAAACACCTGGGTAAATCACCATTAGAGCAGCTTTCTTTGTGCATCAATACCACATCTCCACCATAAGACCAGCCATATTGGTAAAAGGTTAATCCAGTATGTGCGGTGATAAACAACTCTGCCATACTTTGACTGAAAGGTTGTGTAGAAATTATAAAAGGAAATGTGAATAATTCATGTCTGAGTTTAGCGTAGGGAGGCAGGATATGATGGTGAGGGATTTGTAAACCCTTGGAGGAAATGAGCCACCTGTCCCACAGTATGGACCATCTCAGTGGAGTTTGCTAACCTAATTTCTTCTACATCAGAAACTCCAGCTGTAAATGGACTCAGAGCTGCATGTAGCTGAGATTAATATTCCAGAAATTATGCATTAGTGGCCATCTATATAGAGGAATGACCAAATCTGAAGAATATTTACACTCAACACATCAATTTTCTTTTGTTAAATGACTGTCTCTCTATCATTATAATGCATAATGGCATGTTTCAAAATGCAAGTGAGTTTTTTGGGGGGTATGAAGACGATAAACAGAGGTTTGGATGTTTTTGCCAGTGTGTTGGCTTTTCTTTATTTGTTGTTTAAAAATTAGTAAGTTCAAATTGATCAGCGTGACTACATATCCCAGGTGGTGCAGAATGGGTTGACTACATATCCCAGGTGGATGCAGAATGGGTTGTTTTGTACATTTATATCCCATCATGTAGTTTCCTGCATTTGGACTGAATCTGGTCCCCCAAAGGTTTGAATAAGGTAATCAGGGTGACGGCACGGTCCTGCAGCTTCCTGCTGTACAACATCAGGAGGATTCGACCGTACCTGACCACCTACTCCACCCAGCTCCTTGTCCAGCCCATGGTCACCTCATGCCTGGACTATTGCAACTCCCTGCTTGCAAGCCTACCAGCCTGCGCCATTTTGCCTTTTCAACTGATCCAGAACGTAGCTGCCCGGCTTGTGTTCAACCTCCCTACATTTTTGCATGTCACCCCCCTGCTGAGGTCAATCCACTGGCTGCCAGTTGCAGCCAGGATCAGGTTCAAAGTTCTGACCCTGGCCTACAGTGCAGCCAATAGGACAGGCCCCACCTACCTGCAGGACTTAATCCAGAACTAAGCTTTTTTACAGCAAAGCGTCTGCTAAATCAGCGGTCCCCAACCGGCCACAGACCGGTTTCACGTAAGACAATATTTTCACGGACCGGCCTTCAAGATGTGGGGGGATAAATATGACGAAATAAAATTATACGACTGGCATAAAAACAAATATAAAGTGCATAAAAAATACAACTCACCATCTCAAGAGACACAGATGCACAGATGGATGGTTCCGGTAATTTTTCAAAATAAAACATCTTTCAGATTCTGAATAAAAAAATATTTAATTGATTATCAGTGTTTCTGTGCGGCCCGGTACCAAATGACCCACGGCCCGGTGGTTGGGGACCGCTGTGCTAGGGGACCGCTGTGCTAAATGACTGTATGTAATGTAATGGTTTCAGTATCACAGTGTAACTGATGCTTCCTGGCAGCATTGTTTTACCTCTGTCTCTGTAAGAACATCCAAATGCCTTTTAGTGAACCATTTGTGCCCTTTTATTCGCATTTGCCGTGAGGTTAAGCACAGCATTAGCATTAGCCGTGAGGTTAAGCACAGCTTAATGATGGTGGAGCATTTTTATTGGCTCCCTTTCCCATACCCCATACCCCCCCCCCCCCATGCCCATTCCACCGCTCCCAACAGTAGATGGAAGGGGAATTTTTAGCAACAGCTATACCTTCTGGCTAACCTGTAATTGCAGATTGGCACGCCCGTGCCTCAGCTGCCCTCTCGTCAGAGCTTCCTGTCCTCATCAGAGAGGAGCGGGGAGCTTCCTGTCCAGGTCTGGCTCCGGCCCACTGTCAGGGGAGCGAAGCAACAAAGGTGCTATTGCTGCATCACACCTCCCGCAGCCTTGCTGTCAAATCAACACTTTTTAATTTGCACCACCAGCACTATGGCAAGGAATGGACTTGTGCTCATTAATTTTAATATGCAGAGATTGGCACGGCATTATGTGCCAGATTGGTAATTTGAGAGTCTGGATTGGCGCAGACGTATGGCGATGTGGTATTCCACCAAGTTTAAGGGGGTCTGAAAAAGACCGGGCCTCGGCACAAACACAGTTATGCGTTGGTAGCAATACCTGGGAACCGGATGTGGCGATTGAGACGAAAGCAGAGACTTACTGAATTTTCAGTCCTTGAGCCCTGCCAATGCAGTCTTTCCACAATACCCAGGCAAGGTTGCCTTATCGACAGTGTCACACGCTCCATTATACTCAGTTCATAAACTCTGGCTGCAAATGGACTTAAAGTGCCACAGACGAAAAGGCCAGGTATAGATTTGTGTCGTCGCCTCATGTTTAAACATAGCGGACTATACAAGCTCTACCTCCCTCAATGACTGGTTTTTCAGATGCATTTACTGAAAGATGTACCATGTTGCACGGCCAAGGGAGGCGATACGAAGACTTAGGATACCAATAGATAATGTTGAGGTGGATTTATTTACAAGAAAATGCGGAAAATGGAGGCTATTTACGGTGTTAAAAGTAAAAATGGAAAACAAAAACTTAGATAAACATAAAAGGTTCCCACAAACTAGGCAAAGTCCGGTCTAACAATACACAAACTGAGACGATCAGACTGGGCAGTCAAATGCTGCAATTGTCTGACCCACTGTACCACTTATTGTCTTTTTCTGTCAGTGCCAAATCCCAGCTGACCTCCTTAAATAGCCAGTCCCCAGCTCCTCAGCTTGGACCACACCATTTACCATAAAATATCAGGTAAGATGAACACATGAAAAACTTATTATTGCATTATTAAAATAAAAGATAATCAAATATTTCAACTAATTCCTATAAAGTAAAGATAGCCAATTTAATTCTGGGACGAAAATGACTCAAACCATATTCTCCCTACCAAACATCCCCGTTTAGCCTTCCGTGGGAACGGCATCAACCTTTAAATGCGCGCAATTGTTCGGGCGCGCACCCTTTTGCTTTTGTTGGCCAACCCCCATAAAATAAAAAGTCCCTCGCGCTCCCTTTATTGCGCACAAAGTTCTGTGAGACTGCACAGCACGATGTAAGTACCTGGAAGTTTAAAATGAATGAACAACGTATCAGCTAGCTTGCGGAACTACTGTAGAACTTAAATATATGACTCGATTATGATATGGAGAACAGACGCCGGAGATTTGATGGGTAAATTCGATGAATGAAAGACGCTACATCAAACAGAACAGACATTGCAAACGAAGCTGCGCACTTCTTCATTTACATTATGGAAATACAAAACTAACTACACAAACTTAACCGGGCACTAGACAAAGTAGAATAAAGTATGGGTAATGTAATATCCGGACACGGTAGCAAGTGATTGCACGGATGGGCGGATTTCTTCAGCGTGCGTTTTTAAATGCATTAAATTTGTGCGATGCCGTCTTTTGGTCGCATCGTCACACATGTCTTGTGAAACCCTAAAATCACCTTTTGGCTTTAAATTACCTGTATATGTATGGCTGACAGAACTTTAGCACTCGGTGCTGTTTATGTTCATTGTACAGTGGTCTATTCTATCCTGGGTCAACGGACCGACTCCACTTTATGCCTTTAATTTGTGACCAAATATGTGAGACAACCACCCAATTAAGTGAAATGAGGAAAATTGGACTGTGCAGCACATGATCAAATTGTAGAACTCATTCCAGCCGTTAAATGAGCGTCGCGAACCAAGTGCGCTACTTCTGTTAAATAACTCTTGCTGTGCCCGACCAATGGTCGGCCTCAGCAAACGCATGTTCTCATACTAAACCAATCACTTGCACACGTCACTAATGGAGCGCCCCTTTCAAAAGCGATACTCAGATCTCTCCCATACTGCTTTGGCTGCGCTGCTCAGCCTCCACCAGTTCTTTGGACCTGATTCTATGTACTTGGGAGGTTTTAGTGTATCTCCCGTTTAGTAGGGGAGATGTGTCGTGCTCCCTGTTTTATAGGTAGTGCACGCGAAGTACATAGAGCAGGTCCATTCAGCGCCAAACCAAAACATTATATATTCACATATATTCATATATGTATGAAATAAGTGAGTTATCTTGACAGAACTACTCATTCCCATATTTTTTTTGCACATTAGCTGACTTGATTTGTACACTCATTCGGAACCATAATGTTCAAATGAGCGTTTAACCCTCCCCCCACAGAAATGAGATTTCACCATCCCCTGCATAAACCTGTGCTACTCTAAAGCACCCAGACTTTATGCAGCTTGAAGTTTCAGTATGTTTGCTCCAGATTATATGGCCCTTTCCCTTTTAGTAACAGTTACTGTGAAAGACGTCGACACGTAGCACTTGTTAAAGTCTGCGATGTGATGTTTCTGAATATACAGTGTCAGCAGCCAACTGTTTTTGTTTCTTAGATTTCCTGTGTAATTTGACCTAGTAAATTTATCTGTGAAATGATATGACAGACGGACAAAGAAGCATTTTTTAAAGCAGTGTCTCGTCCACAGGACTGAAAAGGACTGTAGATAACCAACATTATTTTCAATTCCCTTATTGTACCAAACCCGAAGACATTAATTATAAAAGACCTATATGAATCAATATTGTTTGTTGGGTTTATTGTCAATTATGTGTTTAGCAATGGTGCTCTTGCATTTTTAAAATTTCAGTATATCTTTCTTTTCGACATGATGATTGTCCTTGTTTGCCTGCATTGTAATTGTCTTGTGTTTATATGTGACCTTCCTTTCAAACAGTAGATATCGTGATTAGTCCATATTTGAAGCACGAGTGATCAATTATTGAGCGCAAACTGAGGTGGGCTGTGTCGTTTCAGGCTAGAGCACAATTAAGGGATGTGCCTTTGCTGTGAAGGTGACAGTTTAGCGGCTGTGTTCTTGTCTTGCCTGGAACGGACGCGCATTATTGGCTCATGAGGTGCCGAGGCCTGCGATCGACTCTTCAGAGAATTCTTGCACTAAAACACAAATGGCTGATGGGAACTTGGAGGGACAGACTTGATGCGCTGGGAGGCTAGTGCTCTCCAGACCTTCTGTTCCCCATCCATGTGTTTATTCATTCACAAGCCACCAAACTGCTGAACTTCAGATCTTTACCAAAGTCCAAGCCTTCGTGTTCAGGCCCGACTGGAAAAAGATCTTGCAGAAGTGACGGCAGAGAGCCCGGAGTCAGGCTCGCTGTGGACATGGAGAAACTGTTGTGTTTTCTAACCGGTTTTATCCGGCAGTTTCTTGTTCATGTCCGACCTGCAGCCCTTGCCTCTCATCTGCTGTGTTTTGAATGCTGTGATGCAGAGTTGTCTTATCTCTTGCCTTTCTGACCTTGAATTTTGTCTCATCACATTTGAAAGTAGCTTTTATTGCTAATTTATTCAGTCCTCTTCTCGCCTGTTTTTGCAAGATATCTGTGGATATTATGTCGGAGTTGTGGTGCCATCTTAAAGTATATCATTGTTTTGACTTTTACAAAACATTGCATTATATCCATGTGATTTTGGGCTTCCAACTCCAGAGTAATGTCGACCCTTTTTTAAATGTGTTGTGGCACGGCTGTTAGTCATCTTTGTTGCTCAGTTCTCTTGTATTGTGTCACCAGTCACCAGTCCATTAGTATTTAGAGGACCACCAGTACTTTTAATTTAAGTTTGTTTAATCAGTAAATCACAACTTTTTGGAATATTTAAACAAAATTTGTAAACCTTTTATTTGTTTGAAATTATATACACATTATGAAGCAAACTAAAGTATTATTTGGAAAGCATTGCTTGATTTTGACATTTTGAGTCTAAAATGATAATGTGTTAATTCTCAGTTAATTCTGTGTGAAGACAGCTCTTCACGGATCTTGGATCTCTTGCTTGTCCTCTGTTGGGATTGCATTCTTATTCCTATGTGTAACTGTGTGATCACATGACAGGAAGCTGATTTATTTCAGTGACACACAAAAGTGGCTCACTGGTTCGTTCACAAGCTCTTCTCAAAATCCTTGTGAATTAAAACTAGAATTGTGTATCTATGGCTTTTTGTGTTGTGAGGGTTTGAACAAAGAAGAAAGAACCTTATGCTGACCTTAATCTGAGTTACTCATACCCAATAAACCAGCCCATTGTTTTGTCTTCACTTAAAGATCATACGAGATGTTTTATTTATCCTGATCAACTGAGAACTCAATTTTGTTTTGCAGTGTTGACCTTGATCAAAGTGGCCAGGAATGCAATGGACAGTGTAGCCAGATATATTGGGCGATTCGTTGCCCAGATGTAGAGCCAGTTTTTTTAGGAATGGTGCCTTCACAGATGTGCAAGTTACCCATGATGCCATGGGCACTAACACCCCCATACCATGCCATGGGCACCAACACACCCCCATACCATGCCATGGGCACCAACACACCCCCATACCATGCCATGGGCACCAACACACCCCCATACCATGCCATGGGCACCAACAC
Organism: Ilyophis sp. 1 JC-2022; assembly: GCA_022702515.1. Taxonomy (NCBI): domain Eukaryota; kingdom Metazoa; phylum Chordata; class Actinopteri; order Anguilliformes; family Synaphobranchidae; genus Ilyophis; species Ilyophis sp. 1 JC-2022. The sequence goes on from CM040398.1 coordinate 34,478,807, forward strand.
ACCCCCATACCATGCCATGGGCACCAACACACCCCCATACCATGCCATGGGCACCAACACACCCCCATACCATGCCATGGGCACCAACACACCCCCATACCATGCCATGGGCACCAACACACCCCCATACCATGCCATGGGCACCAACACACCCCCATACCATGCCATGGGCACCAACACACCCCCATACCATGCCATGGGCACCAACACACCCCCATACCATGCCATGGGCACCAACACACCCCCATACCATGCCATGGGCACTAACACACCCCCATACCATGCCATGGGCACCAACACACCCCCATACCATGCCATGGGCACCAACACACCCCCATACCATGCCATGGGCACCAACACACCCCCATACCATGACAGATGCTGGCTTTTGAATCTTGCGTTTTTGAATCTCCTCTTCGGCCTGGAGAACATGTCCGTTATTTTCAAATACAATTTGAAAGGTGGGCCACATCATCAGGCCACAGAACATTTTTGCATGAGAGCAATACCTGTTGCCTATTCATCCGTTTACCTGTGGAATGTTCCAAACAGGTGTTTTTTGAACATTCCACAACCTTCCCAATCTTATGTTGCCCCTGTCCCAACTTTTTTGGAATGTGTTGCAGGCATCAAATTCGGAATTAGTGTATATTTACAAAAATCAATACAGTTGATAAGGTAAAACATTAAATATCTTTTTTTTTAAATTGTTTTCAATTGAATGTATGTAAAAGAGAATTTACAAATCACTGCTTTCTGCTTTAATGTGCATTTTACATACTGTCCCAACTTTTTTGGAATTGGAGTTTGTAGATTCAAACCAGTCTGAACCCTGTACCCTTATTTCAAAATGTTGAAGCTAAGCAGTTGCGGGCTTGTTTAGTCCACGGGTACATGTGCCAGGCTGCTGCTTAAAGAGGGGTTGGTGCGCCAATAAGGGGCAGGCTACTCTTCCCTCTGGACGAAAGGGAAATCCAGTGCCCCCCCACAGTGATGAGTGCACTGTGCTATCATGGGTACCGTTTTTCGGTTGAGATGACAGATGATGTGACTCATTGTGATCAGTAAAATGTGCCGTGGAACACCCCCACATCTGCCAGTGTAAAGAAATACCCTGATGTAGACACAGACACCTGATTGTCTGAACAATGATTCCTTTGATTCCCCCAGGTGATCACTGCAGCAGACGATCACGTTTTCAGTTAGCCTATCAGGTTAAATAAAGGTGAGCGATTGATTGTGAATCTCAGCAGTCAGTGGAGAGGCCCCTTCTTTAGTTAAGGTGTCTGATATCCTCATTGATGTGCCGGGCATGTCTGATCACTGCCATCTCCCAACTCCCCGTCCATGTAAATGCAGTTTGTTCCTGTGGGAGGGGTAAGAGAGACCGAAATGTTCAAATTTGTGTACTCTTGCACACGCTTAAAAGGAAAAATCAGGCTGCTTTGCTGAAATTAATTTGACTATTTCAGATTGATGTGTTTTGGAAAATGTGTATTTTCTCTTCTTGCTCAGGTTTCCTTTTTATGGGAGAAAATGAGGAGAGATTTGCTGTGGTACTCAGAGATGTGTCTGCCACTTATTGCATGTTGAGGTGATTTCCTGCTCCTAAAAGCAAGGTTGGCACACCAAACAGCTGTGATGTATGGCATAGAACAAAACTCATTTTAAGAACTCAAAGGATTTCTTACAAAGATTTATATTTTACATTGGTTTCTTTTTTATTCATATCCTGTTCTAATGTAAGATGTAATATATATATATATATGTATATATATGTTTGTGTATATGTCATATGTATACACACACAGGGCCTCATTCATGAAATGTGAGCAGAATTAATTTGTGTGAATGAAGATTCCTAAATTCCTAGATTTATACAAAAGATTCCTAAATCGTTTGTATAAATCAGTTTTCGTATCTGAGATTTGTTCGTACATACAAACAAACTTTACACCTGCTCAGGACCACGTGTACCATGTTAATATTTTCAAAATGCCGCTAAATGAAGCTACCCTAACTTGTTCTGTTTGTAAATGTACGCACATATTTAGGAATGTTTCATGAATGAGGCCCATGTAGTAACTCTGCATGCACATGCATTTGTATGTAATTATATGCAACTCTGCATGCACATGCATTTGTATGTGATTATATGTAACTCTGCATGCACATGCATTTGTATGTAATTAATAATTATATGTAACTCTGCATGCACATGCATTTGTATATAATTATATGTAACTCTGCATGCGCATGCATTTGTATGTAATTATATGCAACTCTGCATGCACATGCATTTGTATGTAATTATATGCAACTCTGCATGCACATGCATTTGTATGTAATTATATGCAACTCTGCATGCACATGCATTTGTATGTAATTATATGTAACTGCATGCACATGCATTTGTATGTAATTATATGCAACTCTGCATGCACATGCATTTGTATGTAATTATATGTAACTCTGCATGCACATGTATTTGTATGTAATTATATGCAACTGCATGCACATGCATTTGTATGTAATTATATGTAACTCTGCATGCACATGTAATTGTATGCAACTGTATGCACATGCATTTGTATGTAATTATATGTAACTGCATGCACATGCATTTGTATGTAATTATATGGATAACCTCACTGCAGTCTTGCTCAAATGGACGATGTAATTAATTGTATTCATGCTGTTAAAAGATTAGAGTGATGTAAATGCACAGTTGGTGAAAGAAAAGAAGCACTTGTCACCAGAGTAGAGAACACGATGTCGCTGTTTTACAAATGAACAGGGAACTGTTGTGCCTAGTGTTTTTTTTTATTTTATTTTATTTTTTCCTCCAGTCAGAGAGTGTGGGAGAATCTAGAAGCGGTGACAACTCTGAGCACTGTTGGAGTTCCGGGATAAATGCTGCTCCATTTAGACTGCTTTTAAAGTGCCGTTCAGACTGTGACAGTTCTTCTCCGTCCTCTGGGGCTTTTTATAACTTCTCAATTTTGGTAACATCCCACACCTGGATTGCAATTTTAAAAATTTCTTTTTTTCAACATGAAAGCTTCTTTCATCACGGGACACTGCCGTGATTTACACGCCTTTATGTTTTAAGTACCAGGTTAATTTAGCCACGTATGTTTGGGCTGTTTTCGAGTAGTTGCTTCGTAGTCATGGTGATATCATTAAGCTCTTTTATGATAAGCACATATCTTTGAGAGATAGTCCCCTTGATAGTCGAGCTATTCTTGTTTTACTCTGCTTCACTGATTACTTCTTTAGACCTTTAATCAGGTTAATGGTGGGAAGCAGGCCTCTTTCAAAGCACTCTGTACCCAAATTCATCATAATACTTGAGTGAATGTGTTTTATCTGTATCTGTAGTACAGTGTACATTTCAGGATGTCTTCAGATCTCAAGATCAGCTTTCAGACAAAACAGCAAAAAAGATCTTGTACAAGCTTTGTCTGATGCCTTTTTGTCCAAGGCCGTTTTGTCTGTGGAAAAACAAAGCAGAATATACTCCATTATTTTCATAGAGAAATGTACCCAGTGCACATCAATGTGAAAATAGCAGTTATAGGTTATATTCAGCAGAAATGCACTAATCCGGAAAGCTTTACACGCATATTATCGTGGATGTCTAGGTTGAAAATGTGGACCAACAATTAGCAGGAGCAAAGCAGCACTTGCCTATTGACTGCATTGTAACACGAACGTACGTCCGTACGTCCATCCGTCCGGTTTGCGGATGCCTGTTAGAGTGCGTTTCAGCATCGCTTCCAGGCCGGGCTTAAAGGACTTGCTGTTGCAAGGGGACATCAAACGTTGTCTCAGAGCAACACTCGTCCTGCGCGGACGGTACGAACATCGCGAAACAACCAGCAAACGACGACACACATTTTTATAACAGCCGGCAGTCGGGTGCCAGAGGGCGACACTCCAGAGCAGGCCTGTCATATTGCAGTGGAAGAGACGTGCATGAGAGATCACAGGCCTGTCATATTGCAGTGGAAGAGACGTGCATGAGAGATCAGAGGAATTCATCAAGGGAGGAGGTGCCATGTTGATAGACACTGATGGGAGCCTCTGTAATCCCAGGTGGATGGGGAATGAATCGGATTGCGGATCTATTTAGACGTGTGAATATTAATCCCCCTGGTCTCTGCATTATACCCTGCAAATGGGTACTATCAATCAATGATCGTAACCATCTACGCGGTTGCTAGGAGAACCTAGGTAAATCCAGACTTCTTTTTTTCTTTTTCTCTTCTGTCTTGATGTATAAAAAAAGTAATCTTGATTCACACTTTACCAGCATCAGCAGGGATGATTGCTATTGAAGATGCCTACTCTTGTTGATCCCATCTATTTATGTCAAATGTTGTTTTTAAATTATCCATGTTGTTAAAGTACACTGCCTGGCCAAAAGAAAAAGTCGCACACTCTAATATTTAGTTGGACCGCCTTTAGCTTTGATTACGGCGCGCATTTGTCGTGGCATTGTTTCGACAACCTTATGCAACGTCACAACATTTATTTCCGTCCAGAGTTGCATTAATATTTGGCCGAGATCTTGTATTGACGACGGGAGAGTCGAACCACTCCGTAAAGTCTTCTCCAGCACATCCCAAAGACTTTCAATGGGGTTAAGGTCAGGACTCTGGTGGCCAATTCATGTGTGAAAATGATTCCTCATGCTCCCTGAACCGCTTTTTCACAATACAAGCCCGAATCTTGGCATTGTCGTCCTGGAATATGCCCATTGATGGGATAACCTGGTCATTCAGTACATTCAGGTACTCAGCTGACTTCATTTTATTGCTGCATAATGTTGCTGAGCCTAGACCTGACCAATTGAAGCAACCCCAGATCATAACAGTGCCTCCAGAGGCTTGTACAGTGGGCACTAACAGTGCCTCCAGAGGCTTGTACAGTGGGCACTATGCATGCCGGGTGCAACGACGACTTTTTGTTTTTGGCCAGGCAGTGTACAATTGGCAAGTCCACAGAGTGGTAGTGTGCACTGGGGTTTTAATCAGGAATCTGGATCATCACAGAGTGGGAATGTGAGATATTTCACGGCATGAACAATGGAAAACAAGCCCCTTTGGATTTCACTTTCCAGGTTGAGATGTGCCGTGCCCGTATCACACTTCAGTGCACAGCATTAGTGACTTTAATCAGGCCAGCATGTTCTCGTACTCTGCACCATTATAAAAACCTGTTAGAGCTCAAACTGACAGCTTCAGCCACACTGTGTTCAACACTGTGTGTGTGTGTGTGTGTGTGTGTGTGTGTGTGTGAGAGAGTGAGAGTATGATTAGATACACGCTTCTTGCTTCTCAAGGGCGTTGCCACACTGAGTTGTTCTCATTGCTGTCAGAGGGAGAAAGAGAGACTCGGCCCTAAAACCCCCCTGAAGTACTTGTGTTTGAGGGTGCCTTGCAGGGGTCATGAGCTCGCTTCCCACAGTCATGCTTGTGGACTGTACCCTTTCTTTGGAACCATAAAGTCCATCCGTCCCTGTAACAAAGGCATACTAAAAGATTACCTCGGGAGAGGGGAGCTTAGTTTCAGGGTTTGTACGGTCATGAAAAACCCTGGAAAAGTCATGGAATTTGAACATTTGTTTTTTCCAGGCCTGGAAAAGTGTTAAAAATAAAATGCAAAAAGTTTTGGAAAAGTCATGGAAATTAGTTTCACAAATCTTTTCATGTTGTTCATTTAGCCGACACTCAGTTTAAAATAATTTATATGATTATTATTATTATTTTTAATCATGTAACATTAAAAACTATATGCAGACGTGAGACCCGGAGCCTTCTTGAGTTGCGACCCCGGTCTCATCACAGTTCGGGGAACCGCACAGGCAAATCTGATCTGAAGCAAAGCTGCCGTTTCCAAAATGGATGCTTTTTGACCTGTTAGTAATGATATCCATCTCAGAGTATCGAATTATCCAATGCCTAGATGGAGCAAATGACATTATCTTGATGACCTCTTCCCTGTAGGTTCTGAAATGTATCTAAAAATGTATGAAGCACGTATTAGTGGTTTTAAAAGATTTATTGACTGTAAAGGCAGTGGTTTATGTTGCAAACCATTTGTTATTCCTCTTTGTGATTGAGTTGAATTTGCATAAAGTTACCAGCTGTTTAAAGTCATCTGTCTTGGAGGTCGTCTCTGCACTAATGGTGCCTCATAGGGCTGGGAAGGAACACTTATAAGATGAAGGTCAATCGCACACTCACAGAGAGCTCTGCAGCGGATCAGATCGTGTCCTTTTTAGAGGCGCTGTGCTTTGAATTTTAAAAACGGCCTTCATAGCCGCTCATTTTTCTTTGTAATTAGGATCTAGTGAACTAAAGCATCAATACAAAGTTCCAGAGATGAACATTGATTGATGCTCCTAATGCGCTTTTGCCTGGCATGTGACAGGGATGGGAAAGGATCAGTAAAGAGAAGACTACAAATCTATATGAGAAATGCTTTAATTTACCAATGTTATCGCATCAATCAGCAAGAAGGCAAAATTCACATAAACAGTGCGGAGGAACTCTACTTTTGATATTGGTCAATTCTCAAATACACAGTACTGATACACAGTACCCTCCTTGGTACAAAAATAAAGATAAGTGTATAAGAAAATAAGTAGCCTACTGAGCTGCATTAATACGTTAATATGTTAATAATGGCGTAATGACATCAAATCAAATAAAATGGGGCTGCTTGGACGGTTCATTCGGTTAAGGCGCAACGCTGCGGTGCATGACTGAGCCTCACGGCCTTCGATCGAATCCCCACCATGCCAGGGTTGACTTTGGCCGGTAGATCCATAGGGCAACGCGCAACTGGCGAATCGATTGCCTAGCTTACAGGAGGGTTCAGTGGTTAGGGGTCCGCGTTCATTGCTATCTAGCGACCCGCTGTCATAAAATGAAGTACTACTCTGGCAGGGAAGTGTCTAGAGGAATCTTGTGGAAATATTTGTCTGCATAACCCGGTGTTCTTGTGTTTTAGAAGAATACGGGTGAAATCTGACCGTGTTTGTTGAAGAATGGGCTACTGTTCAAAACGGTTGTCACCATTGTGACTGTGGTTCTTAGCCAGTGGATCTGATGCTATTATTGTGTTTTAAGTTTACAAAAAGCTGACTTCCTGGCAGGTCCCAAAGGTTTTCTGTTTCCCAAAACAAGTTCATAAAGAACCATCTTCCATAACAGGCTGTATTGAATTTGGGCTGAAACTTTCAATCTCTTTAACATCCAGGGAATGTGATGTTTATGTATTGAACCTGAGGAAAACGGGACTATGAATGATCAAATAATGGTCCTTTGAGAAAATGAAACAACATTAAATACAATACTGTTCAGGAAATTAACTCATATTTCAAATGCACAAATCAAGTTCTGTGTGCAATGTGCAGTGAATATGGCATTGGCTGCTTTTTGAAATCTATCATTAAAAATGTGAAAATGATTGTTGTGGCACATTCTCAGATGTGGTTCCTGATACAATCACAGCCAGGAGCGCTGGCTCTTTAAAGAAATGTAATAACAATATAATTAATGTATTATTCTTTGAAATCAATATGCTCTATGTCTAGAGATTTGATGAAAATAAGTTGCTTGCATCATTTTGATGGGCAGTTTTATCTTCAGTATGTACTAATGCAAAATGTACAGTATGTACTAACTTCAATCCGAACGCTTTATTTATGTCAGTATGTACTAATGCAAAATGTACCTTCAATCCGAACGCTTTATTTGTGCAGTCCAATGTGACTGATGTTTGATTGCATCGACTAATTAAAAAACTTAATTCCAATGCTTTATCATGAAATTGCAGCTGTCTAAAACATAAATTTATTTTACATGATGTACTAGCTGAATGGAAACTTTTTTTCCAAGTAGCCTCGTCATTTTGCCCTGAATTAAAAGAACTTTCTCAGTGGCACAATGACCCCCCACTAAGGTCATTAACCTGTAACCCTTAGACACTCAACTCAACACTGCTGGTAGTTGCTATGGATTAACATGGTCTGTTCACTTGACTATTATAAATTAATCTTAAGGTGCAGTCTACTTTTCTTTGGCATCAAATTGTTACTGGAACTAATAATTAGGCTAACAAGTGTACAGTTTCCAAAATTAAGTGAGCATCAAACATGGAAAGGGATGTGCATAAAGTATGCTTTCACTGCACTTCCTGTTTTTGGGATTTTTTCAGTCTAGACCAGGGGTGGGCAATTCCAGGCCTCGCGGGCCGGTGTGTATGCATGTTTTTACTGCCACCAGTTACCACGGCTCAATCAGCTAATTAGTCATACACACAATCACCGATTCACTCGTAAATTACAGAACGATAAAACGCTACAATACACGCATACCGGCACAAGAACATTCATCAGCTGCTGTTCATATCGCGGATATGTAGATTAAAATATCAGATCATGTAAACGATTGGGCTAATTCAATAATTGTTAACTGGCGGCAGCAAAAACCTGCATACACACCGGCCCGCGAGGCCTGGAGTTGCCCACCCCTGGTCTAGACAGATAGGCTGAATAGCATTTTGACAAGGTGCCAGAAAACTAAATATTTTATTTAACCTTTATGTAGCTAGCTAGGTCAGCTGAGAGCTTGTTGTATTTTACAATGATGACTGGGAGAGTGAAAGTGGGTAAGAATGTGGGATTGTGTGGCAAATGAGATGTAGGGGATGAATAGGTGGACAGAAGTAGGGGGCCAATTTCATGGGAATTTGACCAGAACACCAGGATTGATGATTACAGTCAGTCAGGACTTTGGGTTAATGTCTCATCCTTATATGTACAGCACAGTGCCCACATCACTGCACTGGGGCATTGGTTTTTCTGTTTGGGTCGGAGGGAAGACTGCCCCCTACTGGCCCACCAAACCTCTTCCAACAGCAACATTTTCTCAAGCCCCACATCCAAGCCCCACATCCTTCGCTTCAGTACAGCTGATGGCTACTACTATTAGCACCATTTTGCATAGAGATTTTCCCATGTGCAAAATTACTAGTAAGAAATGGTAATGATTAAATATTATTCACAATTAATTCAATTGCACTCATATTTGAACTCACAGTTCTTAAAAGCGAGTTTGGGGTGTACGGTGTTCTTAGTTTAATCACTCAACCATGTCAACAAATTAATTAGGGCACTGTATAATGAGAAAATATGCATGATCTTTTCTGCACTAAATAAATGTGAATCTTGAATTCCCATTTTAAGTGAATAAAAAGGCAGGTTTTTTTCAGAAAGGCGATTTTTGGAATGTATTCTGATTTCAGAGGAGTGTCCATTTTCTTTTATCTTCTGTGTCTCATATAAAAAGCAATTTCTCAGAAGGGAGGCACAGTGAATCTAAACCTAAAACGGATCATTCTCATTTCAGCAAGACTTGTTTATATGATTCACGTCTTATCCCTTGGCAAATAAATGGGAAGTTGTTTGAAGCAAACGATTTGTTTAGCTTGCTTTGCCGCCCAGGATTCCTATAGTCATAAAACTTATGGTGTGCACTCTCTCACCACTGCATATCCTGTGCTCTTTTGCAGGGAAGAGCGGGCCATTCGTCAGAGCGAGATCCAGCTGAATAAGGTACAGTGGTAAAGTCGGCTTCTTGTCAGTCTGTTACCGAATGTTCCTCTGTTTAATCCCGACTGTCCGACAACATGAGCCATACAAGGGCGTAGCGGTCCAGCCAAATCAACCTTAGCAGGGTTGATCTTGGGCAACTGGGCCTAGTGTCAGAGCTGGAATGAGCCATAGGCCAGCAATACTTCAGGGAGTTATTGTTCTTTTAAAACAGTGAATAGTGTCATTTTCAGACATGCTCCAAATCTCGAACATATCTGCATTTTAAAATGGATACTGATGAACACTGGTGCCAACGCACCCAATGACGCCACTTTGAACACTGATAACCATGCTGTGTACACCTTTGAATTGTTTTGTTTTGCTGGCTTCGCTCTGAGCGAAGACTCTTGTTCTTGTATTGGCATCAATACACCACATCTGCTATGTAATGCACTTTCACATCCCTTGATAAACACAGCGCTCCCTGAGGAATAAGAGCATGTTTATGCAGCATTGACCTTCAAGGGATCTTTTCATTGCTTGTGTGCTTAAAGGTAGAAAGGTCACTTGTGTTTTCAGTGTTAAATTAATTTCAAGAGGCATTACGCTACACGCCGTTATGTGCCATTTAGTGAAATAAGCACGAGGCGTTCAAGCAGCTCCATCTTACACAGAACCGTAGAGTACGCCGTTACTGATGGATACCATGTTCTGCGTGGTGGTTAATGGGCTTGAAAATGCTTTGGTTGAACTACCAATGAACCCTTGAGCTCTGACTGATGATGATGCACAAGTATGTATCATACGTCAGTGTGTCATCTGTCTATATTGCTTCCAAGCTCGTTGCTTGTCAGTTATTGAAGATGTAGCGCTGTATTTGCAACCGTGTGCAAGAACAGCATCATTTGTAGTCTTTGTGTAGCCTCCTGTTCATTACTCATTGTGTGTGTGTGTGTGTGCGTGTGCATGCATGTGCGGCAAAATAAGTTTTGATTAATAAAGTATGCAGTTTACACTAGTAGATGTGGTTCTGTTTTTTTATTTAACAGTCACACAGTGTACATAGAAATCATAAACAAATTGGCTAATATTTATATTATACTCTGTCAGAATAGTCAGACATGGTTCATAGTTACAATATTTTTATTTAGTTAATCAGGTATACTGATGTAAATGGGCTACTATTAAAGAGGGAGAGCCGTGCATTACAGCATAACAATATCAGTGCCAGCCAGTTGTACTTCAGTTTTATTATACATTCTGTGACAGAGTGGAAGTAATGTTGTAGTTACAAAAATTCAGACGGGCACAGAAATTTGTCATAGCGCAGTGTAATTATGAAATATTTAAAATATTCTGTAATGGGTTTTGCTTTATGATTTAAAAATTGATGATTCACTTTTCCTTTATTCATACAGTATTACTTTTCTTCATCTCCGTTCCTGTCTTTTACGTCCCTCTAACCGTGCAATAGGATTGCAGTAGCAGTGGGACACCTGCAATGTTACACAGACATTTATAAAAACAAGTGTCGCTTGTATCCTGCTACATACACGCGAGGAATAGTAGCACGGGTGCCTTTGTCTTGAACGTTTCACTGCAGCGCTCTACCTGAGGAGTTTTTGGATTTCTCGTCTTAACCGGCTGCATTCTTGGAAAAGACTGTTGAAGCACAGCCAATTGAAAGTCTCATAAGGAGCCTGCACAGCCAATGGAAAGTCTCATAAAGAGCCTGCACAGCCAATTGAAAGTCTCATAAAGAGCCTGCACAGCCAATTGAAAGTCTCATAAGGAGCCTGCACAGCCAATTGAAAGTCTCATAAAGAGCCTGCACAGCCAATTGAAAGTCTCATAAGGAGCCTTGGGGTTATCGCTCACCAGGGAGAGAAACTGCCTACTTATAAGTCACTTTGTAGAATAGAGATGGCCACTCTGTGATGATCATTTACAGTTCAATATAGAAATGTACTAACATTATAAAAAGACCCGCTTTTTCTGGCATTAGCCAGAGATTTACATTGAAAAGGCTGCTTGGAGCCAAAGTGCAATAGAGGCGGCATTGTAAAATACTCCCATGTTCAAACGTCAATGCAGCGCTTTAAGAAAATGTATCATAATAGTGGATGATGAATGCATGTTATTTGGCTTTCATACTGAGTGGGTTCCCAAAGGCTGGTTTTTTCATATTATGCGTTTGAAAAAGAATTGTAGGACCCTGCCGATACAGTCCTGATTAATAACTGTCTCTCTCCATCAGGAATGAAAATCTAAATGCAATCAGTCCCGCCCAGAAAAGATTTAAAAAGGTCATTGCGTTTAGAAATGCCTTCTAAGATGAGACTGTTATTGCAAGGGCAATACATTATTTAAGAACGCATATATATCACCATTGTAATAGATTTTTTTAATTTGGATTTAAAACGGCTTAAATACCCTCGCAGATGAAAAATTACAATTCTTCAATTAAGGAAACAATTTGGGAATTATTGCGTGTTTTACTTTGTGACTGCTTTTTTCTGAAATGCATGCTAAACAATGAAGTATGAATGAGCTACAATTTTTTTAAATAATTGCTTAATTATACCTTTCAAGATGAGAAAGGTCTAGGCAGGCACTTTTTAAATTGTCATATGTGATTAAAAAAATGGCTTTACTGGTTTATTTGAGTGGTGTATTGAATAAGCCTAGAATAAAGACTACATGCACTGCGTGACACTGATTCTCCATTAGGGCTATAAATCAGTGAATGGAACCACCGAAGCTGGAAAATTAATGACCCCTTCACCCTTGGGGCCTTCGTGTTCGTGTTTTAATTAATCTGTCAATATCGCCAATCAATTACACCTGCATTATGTAAGGTAATTAAGGAGATAAACCCCAAACAATGGCCTTTAGAACGGAGCCCATGTCTCTTAAAGGGGGAAACTGTGGATGAAAAATGTGGTGGTAGTGAAGCTTCCTGCTCTAGGTTTGTGTCATTGCTAATGGCCTTCTAGCTGATTCCTTGTCGTCAGAGCCAAATTCCGCTTTTGCGTAAGATTGAGGTTTAACAGTCTCCATCTCCTGTAATCAGTGACTGTAATGCCAGTGTAAATACTGCACCATACACAAGGTTGAACAGTCTCTCCATCTCCTGAGGGACTGTAATTATGTGTGTTTTTAGCTTTTGTAAAGTAAAGTCTTCAGTAAAGTCCTCACTTTGAGGAGGGTCTGGCTGAACTCAATATTCTGCCCTCTTGTTTCAGCAATAAAGTAATGAACCCGTAATCTAAGTGTAAAATAAAAGAGCAGCTGCCCGTCTCAAATTCCCCGTATGATAAAGAGCCAGGGATATTCATTTTACTTTTGTGTATAAAATCCCAGTCGTCTGCTTACCGAGAGACGGACAGATTGAGGCTGCCCTATAGGCAGAGATAATCCAACTTGGTGGTACTGTACACTGAAAGGATCCCTATACAGCGAGATAAGATAAGGACATGCCGTAACTCACTTTAATCTCGCATCTCTCCGCTTGCGTTTACTGTTTGAGCAGCGAGAGAACACGTCGTCTCTGAAAAGCGCTCGAGTGTTGCACAATGTCACGGTGCCACAGCACAAGGCATTTTAATTTCAGATGCCATATGAACGCGTCAAATTAATATTGTGCAATGTGACGAAATGAGTTCTGTCTTCAAACAGTGAAAGGAAAGCCTGGGTTGATATTTTTGAAGAAAGGAAATATCTTTTGTCGTTCATAGAATCAATATCTACTTTATATTCCTACTGCCTTTTATATAAATTTTACTCGAGTCCTCATCTTAAGCCTGTTAGTGAGCACCATAATTCATTGGACAGTGACACATTTGTTATTTTAGTTCTGTACTCTAGCACTGAGTTTGAAAGGATACAATGACAATGAGGTTGAAGTGCAGACTGTCTGATTTAATTTGAGGGTATTTTCATCCATATCAGATGAGCCGTTTAGAAATTAGAGAACCTTTTGTACATAGTCCCCCCCCCCCCCATTTCTGGGCATCAAAAAATACTGGACAGTTTAACATAATGTAGAATAAAGTAATTTTAATATTTTTAATATTTGGTCGCATATCCTTTGCATGCCATGACTTCCTGATGTCTGTGACCCAACAACATAAAATGTCTCTTGATTTTATTTTTTGATATTTCTACAAGCGATACTATAACCTCTCTGCATTTGAATGGATCTCTATGAAAATTGGGGGGTGGGACTAGATTTAGCTGTAAATTATATTTATAATTGTTGGGTCACAGACATCAGGAAGTCATGGTATGCAAAGGATATGCGACCAAATATTAAAAGTGATTACTTTATTCTACATTATGTTAAACTGTCCAATATCTTTTGATGCCTGAAAATGGGGGGGACTATGTGCAAAAGGTTCTATAATTTTTAAAGGGTTCATCTGATATGGATGAAAATACCCTCAAATTAAAGCTGACAGTCTGCACTTCAACCTCATTGTCATTGTATCCTTTCAAACTCAAAGTGCTAGAGTACAGAACCAAAATAACAAAAAATGTGTCACTGTCCAATTAATTATGGTGCTCACTATACACACATTTTTTTTTTCTTTTGTTATTTTATTATTTCATTCTCTTATTTATTTTAATGTTTTTTTATCTCCAAGTTTTTATTACATTGTTTCCCACATTGTGGGCTCTTATTTATTATCTATTTTAGTTATATTATTTTACCTTCAAAGTTTCCCCATATGTGGATATTTGATTCATGTTCATTTTTTTCCAGTTTATTTTATTGCTGTGTCAATCTATCCACGCAGTTTGGAACTTATGGGGCATTGCTCAGTTGGGAGCAGTAAATCGTTCTCACACCAGGAATGGATACAGAAGGGGGAAAGAAAGCAATGCTGTGTAGATCTTTTGGAATGTTTTTACTTGTCGACTTTGCTGATTTTATTGAGGGCTGATTTTTATCTGTGAAAAATGCAGAAGTAATCAGGACCTAAGCTATAAGATTACCCTGCTGGAAGAATGCATTTTAACACTGAAGAAGATTGCCAAGTGTGAGCAGGCTGTGGACGCTGGTTTGAATAATATCTCTGCGTTAATGCAGAACGGGTTATGACCGCAGCGGTAAGCTACAGAACAAGATGGTAGGCTAAACGTTGTGCAATTGTTGCCATTGTGATCTGGCGGGATACAGTTTTATTACGTTTGGTAATGATGAGGAAAGGCAGAGAGCACTCGCCATTTAATTAATTTACCTGCAGTGGGAAAGAAGACAGGAGGGAGCGCATGTGGAGTCCAAACAATTTGCAGTCTGGTTCGGATGATTGGGGACTCTATTGTTCAGAATGTGACAGTTTCACATGTTGACTGACAGGATAACGGCTGGTTCGGATGACGTGTTGTTGATTGGGGACTCTATTGTTCAGAATATGAGAGTTTCACATGTTGACTGACAGGATAACGGCTGGTTCGGATGACGTGTTGTTGATTGGGGACTCTATTGTTCAGAATATGAGAGTTTCACATGTTGACTGACAGGATAACGGTGCATACAAAATGCTGGTCAGGGTTCTTGATGTAGCCACCATGGCTAAAAAAGGTTTTAAACGGATATGGCAAAGTGGAAACGGTGACTGTGCATGCTGGGAAAAAAAGCTACGTGAATCAGAAACCCTGTACAAGCAGTTAGGTCTTTATGCGGTACACTTAAAAGTCTTAACAAGAAGGTAGGCTAATTGTATTGGGGCCCCCTACTGTTATACAAGAGAGGCTGTGAAGCATTTGTCACTTAACAATTGGCTTTGTGGTTAGTGAGTAAAACATCTGTTTCATTGATAACTGGGATTTATTCTGGGAGCATCCTGTAGAGATAGCCAAGCAGAGATTCTCCTGTACAGATGGCCTGCGTCCTAATAAGCAAGGTTTGGCTAATCTGTCGGATTTTCAGAACACTCAATGCCTGACTATACCGCAATAGTGGAAATTATCATGTGAGTGTCACTACCTATGTGAATACAGTTTCCCGGCAGTTAAATAACCAAGTTTATTTCTGTAAATAATAATAATCCCAAACTGTTGATCACTTGTGAATCCAAGTTCTGCTGCTGATTTTGGAAGTGAGCTCACCACCTCAGCTAAATATGAGGAGTTTGCTATATGTTTTCAAGAAAAGATGAGTACCATTAGATTGCATATAATGCAAATGGGTCCATTAATGGATTTATTCTGATTGATACTCAACCAAATGCTCAATGAAATTAAAACCCTCTACCTGGATATTTGATCCCGTCCCCATCAAATGTCTTTAAACTGTTTTAGTTGTTTGTCAGACAGTGTTTTAAACATTGTAAATCATTATCTGGGGACTGGCAACTTCCCAACTGCACTGAACACTGCTATTGTAAAGCCCTTATTAAAGAAATGTAATCTAGACTGTTCAGTTATTTGCCATTTTAGACCCATATCAAACCTCCCTTTCTTAAGCAAGATTATTGATGGTGTTTTTTAGACAGCTAAATTACTTTCTCAGTAAGAATACTGTTCTTGAGAAAATTCAATCTGGTTTCCAGTCCAACTACAGCACAAACGGCCCTAGTCAAGGTTATCAATGATATTTGTCTTGAGTTTAGAGGCTGGTGGTGTGTGAGCTCTTCTTCTGTTAGATCTCATTGCTGCATTTGACACTGTGGACTATAAGATTTTGATGAATTGACTTGAAAAATGGGCGGGTCTCACATGAACAGTGCCTAAGTGGGGTTATTCCCATCTGGCTGGTGTTCCTGGGGGGTTCTGCATCAGAAAAGAAAAATGCTTACTTGTGGGATTCCACAGGGAATATTGGACCATTACTCTTCTCCTTATATATGTTTACCTTTTGGAAAATAGTTAGTAATGATAGGGTTAATTTTCATAGCTATGCTGATCATATACAGCTGTGCATTTCTGTATTGCCTGCTGATGAATGCTCAATGAATTTCTTAGAAAAATCTCTGGATGTCTTCTTCAATTGGGATCAGGATTAGACTGAGGTCGTTATAATTGGATCTATGGCCCGGAGAATATCCTGAAGTTAAGAATCTAGGTGTAGTCTTGGATGCTGACTTAAGATGTCAGCCTCATATAATAAAAGCACAAGAGTGGCCTTTCATTTGAGGGACATTACAAAAGTAAGGCCTTTCCTCTTGCTAGCTGATGCTGAAAGGTTAATACATGCCTGCAATGGCCTCTACTCTGGGCTTCCAAAAAATATATAGAGCATCTCCAACTTGTGCAAAAGTCAGCTGCAAGAATCTTGGCACAAACCCAGAAGAAAGTACATGTCACAGTCGTACCATCTCTGACCTGTTGAATAGATATCAGCCCAAATGTGCCCAAAGATCTTCCAGTGATATCTCTTCCACTACCATTCAAAAGTTTGTAATCACTGAGACATTTTCATGTTTTTGAAAGAAATTCATTCTTTTATTCACCAAGGTAGCCTTAAATTAATTAAAAAATACAGTCAAGACATTGATAATGTTAGAAACTACAATGCCTACTTTAGCAACTCAAAGAAAGACATTTTATAGCTTCATTAAACAGGCATAATTGTTTTAAGCTGCGGTTAATATAATGGGAATGGTTTCTCTAGTACCTAGCACATTAGCATGATTACTTAAAGCACAACTGGAGTTTGGTAGAACTCTGGGTGGTGTAGTTACCTGGCCATGATATGAGTCCAAATGGTGGCGAAATATGTTCGTTAGTTGCTCTGTGCTCCGCTGGGATGATAATCCAGAATAGGGTATTTGTCGCTCTCCATTCACTTCTATAGGGCAGCTAAAACGGTCTCAAAATGACACTTTTAGCATGAATACGAACTAGAACGAAGTGGATGTCTTGTGCTTTAAGGATGAGGAAACAGTGTGTTAGTAATGACTGCAGAAAATGGGCCTTTGCAATCATATGTAAAGATTGAATTTAAAAACATATTTTAAAAAGTAATAGTAATTTGTAACATAGTTCATGTTGTGACTACTTTTTGATCAGTTTAATGCCACCTGGGTGAATAAAAGTATCGATTTCTTTCAAAAACATAACAATTCCTTAGTGATTCCATCCTCTTGAATTGTAGTGCATGTATTGTAAAAGTAGGGGAGAAGCTACCTTTTATTTATATGCAATATGCTTCGATTGAAGTGATTGATTTGCTATAAATTATGGTAATCCCAAATCACACTAAGTATTGTTTGCTTTAATCTCTTACCACAGAGCCATCCAATTTGTATAACCCCAAACGGGTTTATCTAGGGTCAGTAAAAAAAAAGCATCAGTTGCCAAGGAAGCAACAGTTCACTAGTGAACTGAGAAAATGATAATATTCACTGCACTGGGCATTTCATCATCCAGCCAACCTACACAGCGGCCCGGTGTTTCTCTTGGGTTTATCTTCCGCTGTCTTTTCTTGCGAAAGTACTTTGAAATCAGATGTCAATTAGAGCCATTCGCTCTGTGGGAAAATGTTTGTTTTTCTGAGAAGTTTGTCTTGCGGTGTTCATTTGCTTGGGCGTGCTCACATCAGGCCTTATGGCAGAATGCGAATGCAATCAGCAACACTCGGGCTGAGCAGAAAGAGCCCTGTCCCAATCACTTTCCGTATTTTAATGACAAAAACGCACACGCACGTGGTACAACAGGACAGCATTTAAAGGTTTAATTCCAGGGTGGACAATTCCATTCCTGGAGGCTTGGTGTGTATGCAGGTTTAACCAATAATAAAGTATCATAGTTAAGAGTACAGTTAGTATACAGGGATATAATAATAACCTGTTGCCATTCACAAGCTTATCAAGCGACATACCCAAAATATGAATAAATAAGTGATTGTGCTAAATAAATGAGTTGGCAGGACTTGGCAGGACTTGGCAGGAAATACAGAAATAGCCACAAGCCCAAACTATTTAGAGGGGTATGTTTATCAAATTGAAAATTGACTTCAATGCCAGGTTTTGGTAGATCATTTACCACCTGTCTTTTTTCACCATCAATTTCATGTATAATTTTACAGGACTGAGTGGCTCGCTGTATGTTTCAAGGTGCTGTAACAGCACTGAGTGGCTCGCTGTATGTTACAAGGTGCTGTAACAGCACTGAGTGGCTCGCTGTATGTTACAAGGTGCTGTAACAGCACTGAGTGGCTCGCTGTATGTTACACGGTGCTGTAACAGCACTGAGTGGCTCGCTGTATGTTACAAGGTGTTGTAACAGCACTGAGTGGCTCGCTGTGTATTACAAGGTGCTGTAACAGCACTGAGTGGCTCGCTGTATGTTACAAGGTGCTGTAACTGCACTGAGTGGCTCGCTGTATGTTACAAGGTGCTGTAACTGCACTGAGTGGCTCGCTGTATGTTACAAGGTGCTGTAACTGCACTGAGTGGCTCGCTGTATGTTACAAGGTGCTGTAACAGCACTGAGTGGCTCGCTGTATGTTACAAGGTGCTGTAACTGCACTGAGTGGCTCGCTGTATGTTACAAGGTGCTGTAATAGTACTGAGCATAAATCATTGTTTGCTCTATTGTCTCAGGGCATAAGAGTAATATTGATTTTACAGTTAACATTTAAGCCTGTGGTGTTCCACGTGGTAGGAAAGAGTAAATATTAATTGCTGTCAAATTATTTTTACAAGATGTGGTGAGTTTTGCATTTTTGCTCATGGTCATGTTATTTATAAGTTACCACACACACACACACACACACACACACACACTCAGGTGACTGACAAGGAACCACCACCTGGCATTAAAATCCTAAAGTCATCCAGCTCCACAATTCACATAGACAGTATTATGGAAGATCTAGCATTTGAGCGGACCTACACATCTGCCAGTCGACCCTGATCTTTTTGTTTTAAAAAAAATAAATAAAAAAAATCTGGCAGAGGCAACAGAATGCTGAGCTCAAGGTCTCAGTGGGGTAGAATTGAAAGGAAACTGTGCCAGCGCCCTGCTTCCTAGCTCTCTGTGGTTTGTGCTTTGACCTTGGAGCAGCTCGCTCGTTCTCCTCCCCTGCACCTCGATGGCCGCTCTGCACAGGGGGCAGAGGCCCATCCCCCGGGCTCCTCTGGCCCCTGAGACCACTCATCTGCACACTAACATGTTCAGCCATAATTTAACTCTATCAGAGTGGAATACGGGTTTGTACGAGTTCATATAAATAAACGTTATGCCATTAATGATAAAGGTGATGACATATGAATGTATATGCATTCATGAATATGAGCATTCAATCTAGTATGGAATATACGTGGTTTAGTAGGGTAGAATTGACTATATCTGAGTTTATTTAACACTAAACATTTAACTGTGTACAAGTACAGGCATAGAGGCTGGGCATGGTGTAGGAACATGCAATGAGATTGCTTAGATTTTTGGTTATGAATATACATGCATATCTAAATGTAAATTACTATTCTGTATAGTTTCTTAATTTCAAAATGGTAATATATGAACTAACATGGGGGAAAAAAATGTAAATAGGAAAAATGGCAAGGGATAAATTTTTTTTTTTTGAATTAAAGCGTTCATCTCATTTCAATATGAGTTCAGCATTGGAGAAAAGTCTAGTCTTTCAGTGAAATCTGGAAATGTGTGCAGCATGAGGGCCCCAGTATGAAACAGATATGAAACTGAATCCAGAAGCAAGACAGCTTTCATGTTGAAAAAAGGCGACATTGACAAAAAGATGCGACGTTAGGAGATGTCATTTTAAAAACATTCACGCCTCAAAATTAGTTGAGAAATGGTGACAGAAACGCCATATGGGTGAGAGTACCACTGTTTGCTGCTATTAAGATGGATAACAGGGACGGAAATGAGAACTACAAATGGGATGGGAGCAAATTAAACTTCCATGAGGGACATCACTTAAGTTAAGAAATCATTGAACAATGGCGTCACCATGTTAAATCTGCATACAGTGACTAAGAAGTAAAAGCTCAATGAGTGTGTGCATGCGTGGCCAAGCTGCCTGTTTTCCTTTTCAGAAAAGTACTGGTTAAAAATATCGCTGTAGAAATGTGGTTGCAAAATGTCAATAAAGGAAATAAAGGTACACAGTAGCGGTACGAATCTCCCAAATGTACCCTAAAAGTACACTAATGTTTTTTTTTGGGTACTAATAAGTACCTTTTCAAGAACAAAAGGTACAAATTAATTATGTATTGCTGGCTAGGGGTACAATTTTATGTACCTATTGGGTACCGCCCCAGTGACAAGCTTTTGTACATTTTTAGGTACTTTTTCTGAGAGTATAAGCACACTGGTTGCTATCCAAATAATGCAATAAGTCATACATAACACACTGCCGTTCAGAAGAGTCATACATAACACACTGCAGTTCAGAGGAGTCATACATAACACACTGCAGTTCAGAAGAGTCATACATAACACACTGCAGTTCAGAAGAGTCATACATAACACACTGCCGTTCAGAAGAGTCATACAAACACACTGCAGTTCAGAAGAGTCATACATAACACACTGCAGTTCAGAAGAGTCATACATAACACACTGCCGTTCAGAAGAGTCATACACACTGCAGTTCAGAAGAGTCATACATAACACACTGCAGTTCAGAAGAGTCATACATAACACACTGCCGTTCAGAAGAGTCATACATAACACACTGCAGTACAGAAGAGTCATACATAACACACTGCAGTTCAGAAGAGTCATACATAACACACTGCAGTTCAGAAGAGTCATACATAACACACTGCCGTTCAGAAGAGTCATACATAACACACTTGTAAGGCTGGGAAAAGTGTTATCAGTCCTAAAACCCTTGCAGCTGGGGGTGATTTCCTGGAGGGTGCAATAAAACAATTTATGGCCTGAGAAACTGTTCCTCTGACTTCTCACGGCCTCGTAACCTACAGCGGGGGTTGAACCTACAAACTGGACATCAGAGACGGCATCCGCACAGGTCTTTTACGGCCTAGATTCTGGACTGAATGGTGAACATATTAAACAAAGCTGTATATGTATATTGAATCATATGTATGTGCATGTAGATTGGTAATTGTGGAAGTATAAAGTAATTGTGGATAATATGATAAATGTGGTGAACCTGGATAATACTAATTGAAGTGTGTGGTATGTGAAAGTATTGGAGGGGGAGAAATAAAGAATGTGGAAGGAGGATTGTATAGGTTATCAGGGATGCGCTTGTCCATATAAATATCTGGAACCAAGAGTGGCCATCACCGGGACCTCACCGGATATCTAGATATGATAGAGAAGATCATGAGATCACGCGCCGTCGTTCAAAGAGTCTTATTACTGTCACTAGATTGAGAGAGGGAGACTCTGTTTCTCTCTCTGGAGGGGGTCCCTGCGTGGTGAAACTGCTCTTCCTGCCAGACCTTATTTGGACAACAAAGGGACTTGTGGAGTGGGCATACCAGCGCTGAACTGCATTTAAGAAGATCCCAAAGGAAGACTCAAGGAGAATCTGCTTAACAGGTCTCCTGGTGCTGTAGTGGCATCATAGTCATTTTCATATAGGAGAATCTGCTTAACAGTTCTCCTGGTACCATAGTCACACCGTACGGAATCACTTGGTGATATACTTTGTTTGTGAACTTGTTCGTGTTTATTTGTCTTGACAGCATGTTATCCTGTGTTTAGTTATAGGCATTGAATGTGTTCGTGTTTGCTCTCACAGTCTTAACCAGTGATTATTTGTCATTAATAAATTACCATGTTTTCATATCAACTGCATCTTTCTTTTAATCC
Source organism: Ilyophis sp. 1 JC-2022 (assembly GCA_022702515.1). Classification (NCBI taxonomy): domain Eukaryota; kingdom Metazoa; phylum Chordata; class Actinopteri; order Anguilliformes; family Synaphobranchidae; genus Ilyophis; species Ilyophis sp. 1 JC-2022. The sequence goes on from CM040398.1 coordinate 34,501,176, forward strand.
TTTTTCCCAGCTTCAATTGTCTGCATGATCTGAGCTGCAGGGTTCCAAGCTAATGACCTCCCTGCCTGTTATCCAATTCTTTTTATATTTAACGTGCGTGGCTCTCATCCATCTTATACCCTTTTCAGCCTAAATTACTACTGAAGACTCAGGGGGACAATTCTGACCCAGGACCGACTGATCAGCGGCCTGGTACAGACGTGGCGGACTCAAGTTGGGTATAGGCAGTCAAGTGACGGTCCAATTGTAAAGGTCGGGTTGGTGTATCGGTTCTGGTGATTTGATGTGAAGAGAATCCATGGGCGTCCTACGCCGATTCTTGTCAAATTTGCCTTAAGGAACTCTTTAAATACACCCAGAGTAGTGCATGGTTCTGGTGATTTGATATAGGAACCCATGGGTGTTGTTACGCCGGTTCTTGTCAAATTTGCCTTAAGGAGCCCTTTAAATGTACTCAGACTGGGGCTCGCAACTATCTATGATAAATGAATATCATGTATTGTGTTGACTAGACCCCCAACCTCTGCGTTCGCCACCGAACTGAGCTTCAGCAATAATGTTGATTCCGGCAAACATATATTGAAGTAATGATGGTACCTAAGGGCGAGTTGAGTGTAAACACTCCGAGCTCCACGCATGTTTAACCAAAATTCTAAATTATAATTATAAATGGAGTCAGATAAACGAGTAAATAAAATAATAATATTTCTAAATAACTTTTACCTTTTCCCACAGCAAGAGTGGAATACATCACGTTTAAACTTTCGCTCCGAGCTATTCCCTCATTGGTCTAGTAATTGCGGATTCTACACACTGCAGTTCAGAAGAGTCATACATAACACACTGCAGTTCTGAAGTCATACATAACACACTGCAGTTCTGAAGAGTCATACATAACACACTGCAGTACAGAAGAGTCATACATAACACACTGCAGTACAGAAGAGTCATACATAACACACTGCAGTTCAGAAGAGTCATACAAACACACTGCAGTTCAGAAGAGTCATACATAACACACTGCAGTACAGAAGAGTCATACATAACACACTGCAGTTCAGAAGAGTCATACATAACACACTGCAGTACAGAAGAGTCATACATAACACACTGCAGTTCAGAAGAGTCATACATAACACACTGCAGTACAGAAGAGTCATACATAACACACTGCAGTTCAGAAGAGTCATACAAACACACTGCAGTTCAGAAGAGTCATACATAACACACTGCAGTTCAGAAGAGTCATACATAACACACTGCAGTTCAGAAGAGTCATACATAACACACTGCAGTAGTCATACATAACACACTGCAGTACAGAAGAGTCATACATAACACACTGCAGTTCAGAAGAGTCATACATAACACACTGCAGTACAGAAGAGTCATACATAACACACTGCAGTTCAGAAGAGTCATACATAACACACTGCAGTTCAGAAGAGTCATACATAACACACTGCAGTACAGAAGAGTCATACATAACACACTGCAGTTCAGAAGAGTCATACATAACACACTGCCGTTCAGAAGAGTCATACATAACACACTGCAGTTCAGAAGTCATACATAAAACACTGCAGTTCAGAAGAGAGGTAATGTCAGTGTGCTGGAGCTTTTGTGTTTATTCGATAAACTTGCCATGCGACTCTGTTACTGACCATCTCGATCTCCTCTGCTTTTGTTTCATACGAGCTTAGAACTGCTTTTGGCCGTGAAAGTCAGGAATGATGGCAGTGAATTTGTATTACTTAATTCTGTGGTTCAATAATCATTTCAGACAGATTTTTTTTCCCAACCAAGTCTCAGCTAATTATTGATTTATTGTAGAATGTACATCCCAGTCAGATTTCTGATCGATCTGACCACGTTTATGGAAGTCATGGGACTTATGATGGAAGATGAACGTCCGTTCACCCGTGAGCTTTTCCATATTATTGAGACTAAATGAGAAGTTTTTCTCTCTAAGAACTCAAGGTTATGCAGCAACGTGGGAGGAAGGCTGAACTGAAGACGAAGGAGCTGTAGGACTCGTTTTTATAACGGCTGTGATGTCCCCGTCTTCATCTTAATGCTTATTTATAACGGCTGAGATGTCCCCGTCTTCATCTTAATGCTTAATGACACTGACCAATGTACTGCAGGCTTGACTGCAAATGCATATGTGTGTTATATCTTCTAAGTATGTTATAATCTGCAGAGAAATACAGAATCTGTTATGGCTCCTGATCAGATCCATGATGTATCAGCTCGCCACTGACTTACAGACTCTTGTTAAAATATTTTTATTGACTTGTATTTTATATTAGCACGTATCAACTTTATACTTAACCCCTTCTCAAGCAGCACCTTTAAATTGGTTACTCTTTTTGAATGGCTTTTACGACAGACAATCCTGGTCTCTTCTATAAGGTAACCCTGAGGAGCTTGTTTTCTAAGTCACAATTACTCCTGAAGCAAAGCAACAGAAGCTCAAACACAGTGGAAGTTTTTATCTTTTCTCACCTAAAATATATATATATTTTTTGTTGCCGGGATAAGGATACTGACTTTACCGTGACTTGTGTTGTCTGTGCATTTTCAGAACACATATAATGTACAGAGTCCTCAATTTGATTAAGCCTGTTTTTGTTACAAAATAAGAAACCATTGTCGCTATAAGATTTTGGTCATAAAATAGTTAATTGTGATGTATATTGTGTGTCCAGCTTGATTGAAATTTTCACTGTAAAAATGGCAATGAATGCAAATTAACTAAACCACTTCTGGCCCGAATATGGGCCGTTGCTAGTTAAGGGTTTAATAACATTCGTACAAATACTTTACCGTGCATTGTCAAAGGATAGCCAGCTTGGACAGCAATTTCCATTATGTAATAGAACTGCATGTAGTAAACATTGCATTTACACCATTTCTGTAACCTCTTATCGCAATAGTACATTTCCAGTAAAAAAGGCGAAGTTTCACAGTTAATCTCTAAGTGTCACTTGTACACTTGCTAAAATTATTCAACCATGTTTGTGATATAATTCCAAGTTACAACGAACATGTTGTCCGATACTGTATATTTCACAGAGGCTTAACGAGCGCTACTCTGACATTCACGAAACTGCCTTGCCTTTCTTCGTCCTACCATGAGAGAATGTGGACTTTAAAGCATTGTGTGTGAAATCTTTTTGTGAAAGTATATGTGATTACGGTCTGGTAGAAGGCTGACTGAAATAAGGAATAAAAACGATCCTGAGTAGAGGTATCTATGGAAATGGGCATGTGATATCAGAATAAAGAAGTAGGTTATGCATTTAGACTATTCCACATGATTAAGACACGTGAAATTAAAGTATTCCAATAGCAAGGTCGATTTTGACAGTAGCAGTCTTGTTGTTATTTGTGAACTGTCTTCAGTTTTACCAGATCAGTGAGAGGGTAGCTGCACTGTTGGCAGGTTGCAGAGACATGGCAAGGGTTAGCTTGAAGGAGTTCCTGCGGGAGCATGTGCAGTAGGGGTATTCACAGCTGCTGACGCTGAGGTCAATGTGATTATTGCCGCTTGAGAAAAGATCGGGTCAGTAAGTTAGATTGTTTTGGTGGTGGCAATCGTGTTTTAAAGCGGTCATTTATGCATTGGAATTACCTTGATAGGACTTGTCCCTCTCACGAGTCGTGACGTCAAGGGAATCCGTGCCTTCAACTCTAGATACCTGTGCGTTTCATTGAATTAAGTCTGAATTGGTTCCTCTGACAGAATTTGGGGGAAGTCTCCAGTTCAGCCGGTATAAATTCTCACTTTCTTTTATACACATGAAAACTTTTTATCTTGGTAGATACACCACTAAATTTAAAACAGGCATGCTTCTAATCTTCTCTGACCGCAAGTTACTTTTGTGCCCCTGCCCCTCCTTGTATAGCTTTGACCCCTTAACGTAATGAAAATATTCAGACTTAGGCCCACACTTGGGGAATGGCCGCTCTATATATCAGTGTGGCACTGTATTCATCCACAGGTTGGAATGTCATGGCTTTTGTCTCGCATGCATTAGTGTTCCACCCTCCCCTACATTCATACTTGTTCTTTCTAGCACTTTTGTGCACTTGATTTTATGCGCCGTTATAACCATATAGCCAACCAATTACTGGAACAGTTTCTGCGCATTTTTTCATGGGGGAATCTTGGAGTGCCAGATTAAGACTTCCACGTCTGTCCCTGCGTTTTCTACGGCAACAACCTGAGACCAAATTTTTCAGAAGCCGCTGAAAATGCACAAGTGGGACCCGGAGCGTGCACCACTTAGCCGAGCAAGGCGGGTCATTTTGAGAGAGTTGTTCAGTACGGACACTGGCTGTTGCTCACTGCAGGCTCTGTTATGGCAGCTGGTACAGAGAGGCGGTTTCACCCCCTGCTGTTTATAGAGACTGAGGCCATTAATTTATAGGATCCATTTTAAGATCTTGTACGCCTACAATGGAAAACACAGCTGTGCAACTGTGTAATCGAACCTTAAATGCCTGTGCTTTCTAGGCAGAGTCATTCCCCTGCTCGCCTTCTGTCGTTGTGCTCCGTTTCTCCTCGTTCAGCCTATGGCTGTCCGAGTGTCGACGCCTGCCATCCAGGCCCGGCCATGCTAATTCAGTTTATGCATCAGTGCTGGAATTAGCATTGATGGTAGTGGCATAGATGAAAAGTAATCCGTTTGTGGACATCTGTTTATTGGGGAAGTAAAGAAATCAGCAGTAAATTCATTTGTAATCATGTCGGAGTGATTCTCAGCAGCCACTTAATGGTCCCAAATTAGATGATGTGCTTTGCAACAGGCTTTAGTTTAGTTTTAACATTTGTAGTCTGTGTATGTACTCAATGCGTATTTCATGTATAACTATGTCTTACTCATAGTGTGTGTGTATGTATGTGTGTGTGTGTGTGTGTGTCTGACATCAAGAGAATGTCTATTCAAGATTCTATTTGTTTGAGGCTTTCTGTAGGTCAGGCATGTGAGGTGTTGTTTGTACTGAGAAAGGTTGCTGTTTTCAAAGAGGTTTTCTCTGAAAGAAACGGTTTTCAGCCCAGGAGGGCATGCCCCTGAGTGATGGTGTCACAAACATGCTGCACGATAGTTTCTCTGGCAGGTTTTTTACAGTTCCACTTGAATGTTTTTTTAAGACCCTAACAGTGAGACAAAATCCAAAATTTTGGATGTGATGCAAAGCCTATTTTCCTCTAAGAAACCAGTAGATCCTGTGTAATAATTTTGAGTGAAGACCAAAGTGTAGCTCAAAAAATATTTATCATGGAAAAAAATGCAGTTTGTTTTATAGCCTCGTCTCTGAACACAATGCTAATTATATCATTGAAGGGGTCCTTCTGTTTTACTGGTCTTTTGGCACCTGGCTGAAATAAAATAAGAAAAAATAACTTTTTTTTTTTAAATCAGATTTTCTGAAATATTATATTAAACAATCACACTAATATTTGTCAGAACAGTAGTCAGATTTTATAAAACAAATCCTGTATATTAATGATAATTTTGTGTTAAAAGGCACTTTACTGTTAAATTCCCAGAAATGATATCGCTCGATGAGATTTTTAAATTAACTGCATCATAAGAGCAGATCATGTACTGCATGGATTCTCAAAGTTTTGGTGACTGAGGGCCAATTAAGGGAGCCTGCATTTGATGGAGGGGCCGCACAAGAAACAAATACAGCCATGAAATCTAAATGAAGTCCAAAACCAACTAACTTTAGCTCTCACAAAAATAGCAACACTGATCAAATAACTACTAAGCTAGCTAGCAATTATACTGTAAATATGAATGAAGATAAGATACTGTAGAAGTCCAACTTCTATCAAACCTTATTGATAACTTGCTAACAGTGTAATGCCCGCTTTAATTGCTAGGAATCACCAGTCGCTGTGCCACCGGTAAAACATTTAAAGGGACAGTACTGTATTAAAATGGACCATTTGTGATTTCTAATATAATATGCATTTTCTTTCACGTGGAAACAATGTTTTCGAGGGCTGCACTTTGAGAACCCCTGATGTACTGTATATTAAAGTACCTTTGCACAAGAAAATGTTGACCATTGTCCTCTGTCACCATACCAAGAATCATAATTGGGTCACACTTTAAACAAAGTCTCCATATGAAGGCTTTATAAACGACACATAATGGCTTTATAAATCATACATAAGCAAATGTCATGCTTCATAAAGGGCGACATAACACCTTCTTATGCAACATGTGACGTAACCCACAATGTCACCTGGCTAATGGCTAAACATTATACTGGGTGACATAAAACATGCTTATGTTGGATGCTAGGCCAACTGTGACACATCTGGAATACCATGTTGCATAAGAAGGTGTTATGTCGCCCTTTATGAAGCATGACATTTGCTTATGTATGATTTATGAAGCCGTTATGTCATGTTTATGAAGGCCTTATATAGCATATATAAAGCCTTCATATGGAGACTTTGTTTAAAGTGTGACCGATAATTGGAAAAGAGTATGAAAGAATATCAGTGACTGCAGTAATGGGATATAAGGTGTGTTCACCCCGAGGAGGCTGCTGTGTCGTCGTGCTTCTATGTTGCGTTTTTACAAACTTTTATTTTTTGCATTTCACAGTATTTTGCCATTTCTTTTGATGACAGTGATGTGAAGTCAAACAGCTGCACGATTCTTCACAAAACATTATGTTTGCTGCCTCAGTATGAACACAAATATGAGACTGCTAACCGTAGGAATCTTGTAGAAGAAAACAAATTGATTGCAACCAGTGTGGAACTCAATGATTTGTTTCAAAATGGGGTAAAATTTTATTATGTACGAGGTAGCCTACCTCAAAACAATTGTCTTACGTTTCAGCAGGCCAAGACGATTATTGGCACTAGAACTTAGTGTGCTGAAAAGCTGTCTTTGATTTCAAAGAACTCATCACCTGTTAAAGCCTTATTATCCGACCCTAGGTGTACTGGGTTCAGGGCATTTCTATTAAGACTTAACCAGCTTTTCTCTCAATCTCAAATACCACATTCATTTTTTCATCTTTCTGTATTCTCTGAAGAAGACCAAAATGAGATAGAGAGGCCAATTTCCTTATTTGAATTGAGCTTCTTACAGGTGCTAAGAAAGGCAAAGCCCTAGGCTTAGATGGGATACCACCAGAGCTGGTTATTACATTCTGGGACCAATGTAGGCCACTTCAGTTCAAAGTTTTACAAGCTACGATCGATAAAAAAGCATTTTCATCAAGGCCTTACCGATTTCATTAACTAAGTCCTAAATTACATGTCAAAATCTTGGCCTTAAGGCTAGAGAACGTCATTGACACTTGTACAAACATTGTTTTATAAAGGGTTCTCATGCTGAGGATATTGATATACATAGATTTTATTTCTTACAATATCAAACTATAAATTAAAGGGTAACAAAACATGTTGGTTTAGCTAGACCCCGCCCCTTTTTGAAATTCGAAAAATGCCGCAATCTGGGCGTAATAAAGAAATAATAGGGGCTGAGCTCCAGGTATCAAACCATGCCCAAGCGAGCCCCAAGTAGCTAGCCGCTGCCGAGGCAGAACCAATGGTGGAGAATGTGACATGATGCGGCCAGTAAACAACAAATCACACGCTGTACAAATAGTTACCCATGCCATTTATTTTTAATAAACTATATATATAATTTTTTAAAAATAAACTAGCTAGCTACTTGCTAAGCTAGACTGAAAAACGAACTATCCAAAAATAAGGTACTATCAAGCTAACTATAAAAAAATATATACCAAAAATAGGTTACTATAACTAGAATATTCAAAAAAGCTAAACTGTAAGCTAGCTATATATATCGTTCGCTCCCTCGCTCCCATCTCCTCTCCCCGTCCACGGCACACAGGTCACCCGCTGAGATTTGCTTTTATAGCTGGGGCGTAGCCCGCCCTCACTCCAAAACTTCAGAGCGTCACTGAGGGAGGAATACGTTAGCGAAGACATTTCTGGCCAATCACAGATTGAACGTGCAGTACCTAACGTTTTACCACTAGAGACACTTTTGAGCCAAGTTTATGCTTTTTTGCACTGACTGCAGTAATTTGTCAAGATTTGGACCAAGATCAATCAGTAAGACTTAGAAAAACCCAAATCTATCTTATCTAAAATAAGAGGTTTTAGTGCTTTGTTACTCTTGATGTCATATACAATGCCCTTCATCTGACTACATTTGGAGTATTGTGGATTCTGGATGCGACTATATAATTAAGTTATAGAAGCTTTTGGAAAAAGTACAAAGAACAGAAGCTAAATTTGTTCCACATGTCAAATGTAAACGTTCTTCGGAAAGACCTCAGTCACTTAAACACTTTGGGGTCAGCAAAACGAGACGAAGCAAGGATTTGGTTAAGGTTCTTACATTCATAGCCTGGGTTAGCGACACAAACTTAAAACAATATTTTAATTCAATAAGGGAAATTTGCGCTGTTATCAAGAGGTATGTTTTTATGCAGTATTTGGCATGGAACAGCTTCTCAGGTCATGCAGTTGAAACAAAGACCCATGAGGTGTCGATTCCCGGCATGGCATAGTGCCGGATACTGTATCTGGTAGATAAATAATCAGCCGAGGTTGGCTAAATGGCCTGTCATCATATATTATGCCATTTGTGTTTATAGGCCACAGCAATTGTTTACACAAAAAAAAAAATCTATTGTAATCTTTGAAACAATGTCTTTAGTGAAATCTATAAGATTTGTACTTGATTGTACTTTATTATGATGAAAAGATTAAACCCTTTCAGTTTGAGGCCTGCTCTCACTTTAAATCAGTTGAGTCTTGAGTTTGTGAGTTTGGTCATATCTTTCATTTATAATTATTTTTCTACTTATTTTTTATGTAATATTTTGGATATGTGCTTTGACTTTTAACTTGTTTTAAAGTCTGGCTGCTCTAGATTTTCTCTCTTTTTAAGAAGAAATATTTTACTTTATTTTCAACTCAAACAAGCAATGTGCTTCAAGGTTAAATTATTTGCCCACCGTGAGCATCATTATTTTGCTTATAATACAGAATTGCTCTCATTATTATTAATTTCAAATGCCAAGGTTTTTCTCATCCCAGGTCAGGCAGGATAGGTATTTTTGACCAACCAGTCTCAGTTCAGTTGTTTCAGTTTAGAGCTGAAAGCCCTTTTCACTTTTTACTAAATCTATGTTTCAGTGCAGTCTTTCCTGAAGGTAACTCGGTTTATGAAATGTTTTGAATGCGACAGTTGATAATGTTTCTGATTTGTTGATTAAATGTGAATGAAGCCCCCCCTCCCCCCCCCCCATGTGGCTGCTCCCCTTGAAACTTTGCTTCTGAAGCATGTATAAGACCTGGGACCAAAAAATATATATATTATATATATATACATTTTTTTTGCATCGCAAGTAGCCCATGACCCACTGAAATCTCCTCAAAGCACTGTTCATACAGTCATTCATCACACTGACACACTGTAGAGATGTGACCATCTGAAGAGCATTGTGTAAAGGGCACTCCATCTTGATGACTTGGTCTGTGTTCCAGCACCAGGTGGTAGAATTCAGTGTCTGACTGGAACAGCATAAATTACATACAACTGTATGGCAGATTAAAGTCTTCCTCCTGGTGCATTGCAGCACAACGCTTTTTTTGTTACATGCTGAAATTGGAGATGGGTGACATTATGCACTGCTGTGCGAGAACTCTCTGAGCTCCTGCTGAAAGCAAGTGTTCCGACCACCTTTGCGTTTAGTAATTGGTTTCAAAATCGTCCTCGAATGAGGCTTTCTTTCTTTTAACAGTATCTGTTTCTCGTAAACGGTCTGTTTACCGTCTTAGTTTTGTGTCTTAAGTGTGGCCATCTGCCAGATTGTTTTACTAGCTTTTCTCTTAATATGCTTGGGAGAAATTCTGCTTTCTCAAGTGATTTGTAAATGCTTTTTTCTGTAGAATCCAGTCCTTCAGGCACCTCTTCTTTTGTCAGCCTGCTTGGACAAAATGCCCCGCCAAGCCTAAAAACTGAACATTACAAAAATGTACACACTTCAAGATTACCCATCTTATGCATCTTATGTGTTTGAAAGCTCAGCAGCAACATCTGTTGGTCAAGAAGCATGACAAGTGCAGCATCTCAGGCTAATGTAGCTATATAGAGCGCTGAACATGTGCTTAAAAAACGTCTAGGGGGGCACCCCGAGGATCAGGGGTTCGAGCCCCGGTCCTGCCAGATCAGAGTATGGCCGGTGCCTTGAGGGAGTGGCAATTGGCGGCCGCTCCCGGAATGGGGGGAGGGTCTTAAAGGGAATTGTCGCACATAAGACAGCCATACATAACACACTGCCGTTCAGAAGAGTCATACATAACACACTGCCGTTCAGAAGAGTCATACATAACACACTGCCGTTCAGAAGAGTCATACATAACACACTGCAGTTCAGAAGAGTCATACATAACACACTGCAGTTCAGAAGAGTCATACATAACACACTGCCGTTCAGAAGAGTCATACATAACACACTGCAGTTCAGAAGAGTCATACATAACACACTGCAGTTCAGAAGAGTCATACATAACACACTGAAGTTCAGAAGTCATACATAACACACTGCAGTTCAGAAGTCATACATAACACACTGCCGTTCAGAAGAGTCATACATAACACACTGCCGTTCAGAAGAGTCATACATAACACACTGCAGTTCAGAAGTCATACATAACACACTGCAGTTCAGAAGTCATACATAACACACTGCCGTTCAGAAGTCATACATAACACACTGCCGTTCAGAAGAGTCATACATAACACACTGCAGTTCAGAAGTCATACATAACACACTGCAGTTCAGAAGTCATACATAACACACTGCCGTTCAGAAGTCATACATAACACACTGCAGTTCAGAAGAGTCATACATAACACACTGCAGTTCAGAAGTCATACATAACACACTGCAGTTCAGAAGTCATACATAACACACTGCAGTTCAGAAGTCATACATAACACACTGCCGTTCAGAAGAGTCATACATAACACACTGCAGTTCAGAAGAGTCATACATAACACACTGCAGTTCAGAAGAGTCATACATAACACACTGCAGTACAGAAGAGTCATACATAACACACTGCAGTTCAGAAGTCATACATAACACACTGCAGTTCAGAAGAGTCATACATAACACACTGCAGTTCAGAAGAGTCATACATAACACACTGCAGTACAGAAGAGTCATACATAACACACTGCAGTACAGAAGAGTCATACATAACACACTGCAGTTCAGAAGTCATACATAACACACTGCAGTTCAGAAGAGTCATACATAACACACTGCAGTACAGAAGAGTCATACATAACACACTGCAGTTCAGAAGTCATACATAACACACTGCAGTTCAGAAGAGTCATACATAACACACTGCCGTTCAGAAGAGTCATACATAACACACTGCAGTTCAGAAGAGTCATACATAACACACTGCAGTTCAGAAGAGTCATACATAACACACTGCAGTACAGAAGAGTCATACATAACACACTGCAGTACAGAAGAGTCATACATAACACACTGCCGTTCAGAAGAGAGGTAATGTCAGTGTGCTGGAGCTTTCATGTTTATTCGATAAACTTGCCATGCGACTCTGTTACTGACGATCTCGATCTCCTCTGCTTTTGTTTCATACGAGCTTCGAACTGCTTTTTCTTTTTCACAAAGATGGGAATCACAGGGAGTGTCTTGTATGTCAGTTTCATATCGAAAAGAACATTTATTTGGAATTGCATCTGTGCTTGTTAGCAAGGGCTTTGACTGACTGAGGGGCTGTCATTTAGCTTTTTTTGCTCCTCATTTCTTGACTGACTATATTCCTGTTATTAGTAGTTTTTTTTATTTTTATGCTTTTGACATAATTGTGTAGTTTTGCTCAATTTACGCACACTTGTACCAGACAGAGCCCATTGCTGCCGATGTCATGTTCTGCATTCAAGGCCCAATTTGAGCTCATATATTCTCACACACCGTAGCAACCTTCTGTGGCATTCCCACGCTTTTATCACAATCAGTGCAGTTTTCAGGCACGAATGTTCAGAGCCCAGCTCCTGATTGTTATGGCCCTTGGTCGTTGGCCAAACCCAATATTATCATAAAATAACTTTTGCACAATTTAACATTATTTTATATGGCTCCGATTTGGAACATGTATTGTTCCTCAATATGGATGAAATAATTTTAGTCTGAAGTCAAAAGCCCCACCCGCTATAGTTACCAAATATTAAATTTTTTATTTTTGTATTTTTTTTTACAAAGGAACCTTTGGCTGCATTCAACATTTCTCTCAAATTTGTCTCAGTTCCCAGGCGTGGCGTCTTTTTCTGCACACATCTGTTATCATTGCTCTTCATCAACAGCTAAACGGCAACAAAAGCTGAAAAACCATTTCTCCCAAAGGTGTTCATTCAATTCTAACAGAACAGATTTGATATACTGTGAGCTCCATGATTATTGGCACTCTTAAAGACGGGAGAAATACCTTATTAAAAAAAAAAAACACCGGTAACATGCTATATTATGCTCAAAATATGGGAAAATTATACTCTTTCATACTATTGCTCAGACAAAAGGTTTTATAAATAATACTTTTATTTCCCAAAAAAGTGGGTGGTGTCAGAATTATTGGTGATTTCAGTACTTTTAGCACCCTCTAGTACAGTACTGTTGAGTGGTCTTCTGTAGTGTTTAACCACATTGACTTATTCCTGTATATCATTGACTATTCCTCCATTCAGAAACTTACTAATTCCTTAAGATCCTCCAGTCTATGCTTGTGGATTGCCCTCTTCAATTCAAACCACATATTTTCACATTTCTGTTCAATTCTAAAATGGCCATTGAAAAATAGTGATTTTGTGGCCAGTTAACCATTTGTTTGTTTCATTTCGAGGTAAGCTTGGCGTCATTCTCTTGTGGAATGATCCAGCCACAAAACATTACTTTCATTATTTTTAACATTGCTTAAGCTCATTTTTTGTAGACAGTTTCTGGATGTGCTTGAAATCACCACACAATGTGACCACCAAATACTTTCTACACACATATGCGAAAACTGTACCTTATTTTTGTCAGCATTCTTCTGCATGTCTCATATTTGGGACACATTTATTGGATGGTCTTGTGCTCTTGTGTATAGTTAATGTGAATGGTTGTTTAGTTTTAAAGGTCTGTGGTTGGCTGCAAGGTTATTAAAGTTTTTATTTTTATTTTTTAATTTCACTTTCTAATTTAGTTTAGTTTTAGTTTGTTTTCAGAGTGTGTTTATAGTTTTAGTTCAGTTTTAGTTTTACAACTGATTTTAGTTTTATTTTTTATTTTTATTTCAGTTAATAACAGTCAGTAGTTGGGTTGGGGGAGAGAAATTTATATTGGTTTTGAATGTTTCAAATGACACTATATGCAATCCGGATTATCCAAACAAAAAAGCTCTGCTATCAACAGTCAGGAGGAAGATCAGAAACTAAAACGTACTTTATTTCAGTTAGTTTTACTACATTTACAGTTTTAGTTTCGTTTTAGTTTTTAAAGTTATTTTATTAATTTTTTTTATTTCAGTTTTAGTTTAACTATAATAACCTTAGTTTGGCTGCAGCCTCTTGTGTTTGGGGGGTCTTTTTATGGCTCATGTTTTTCATGCCTTGTACAGGCTTGTTTGAGTGCAGCAATTATTTTTTTATGCTGAATTGTTGGACTCAAGTTTTATTGACGAAAATCCATATCTTAGCTGCTGGCTGACACTAGTTAATTTCTGTTCACTAAAGCACTTTCACTTCAGAAGATTTGTTTTATTAACTTATTAAACTTGGACTTCTTATTAATATTATTATTATTTTAGATAACATGTAATAAAATATCCACTAGCTTTATCCTTTTTAACTAGCTTTAAATCCTTTTTAACTTTGTAACTTCACTCCCAAGAGTAGTTACCATGGTACCGCACATATTTTAGGACACGTGTAGATGTGGCTTTCTGCTCCCGACTACTCACATTCAAAATCCACTCATTAATAATTTCACATCTCAACTCTGCATATCCCTAATTAAGCATATTAGAAAAATGATTTGTATTGGTATTAAGCTGCCATCCAACAGCATGCTCTGTTAAACTGATTCATGCGTCTCTCTGCAGTGTAGATACAGCAATGGCTATTCAATTGTTCATGATTAACAGTAAATGTAAAGTTACTTTTTTACACTTAAATCCCTGAGACTAATAGTATAAAAGTAAAACAGCAAATATCTAACCATTTAGCATAATTATACCCACCTTGAAAAATTGGAACTTGGAACCAATTTAATAAACTTGTGAGGTTTGGAAATCATATCGCTCAAATATTCTTGCTCATCTGTGACTTATGGGTTGAGTATGAATAAGCTAACTATGAATAGATCATCAGATGAGGAGGAGTGAGAAGGAAATGTTTCTTCTCGATGTCTAATCACTCCGTTCTTATTTAAAGAAACAACACCTTACACAGAGGATGCAATTTACGAATCTGCAGTGCTTTCATAGAAGGGATTTCTTGGCCTTTAATAAATTTGTTCCAATGTCCTATTAATTTCAGTTTGTGTATATAAAAATATTCAAGAGACAATATATTCTTTTGATCATTAAAAGATCATTACACTGTGTAATTTGAGTTAGATTGGTAGATCGCTTGCTATTCCGCAGTGCAAACATTTTCACACTTCATACATAGCTACAAAATACCAATATCTTTATACACTCTGTGTTGCCTTTTTGATTTTTAAAAGCGTTCTGATACTTCACTAATGAATAAGCTGCATCGGGACTTTTGTGAGGCCGGAGTACGCTGTGAAGCACGTTGTGACAAATGCTTTGTAAAATGTGCAAAATAAACACATTTTCATTTGATAAGGGGAAAAAATCAATTTAAGCCATTTGTGCTGTATTTGTTTAGAATAGCAACATTTGTGATTTGAATTTGGCGCAATGGGATATGCAGTGTGCCTTCAAATATTCTCTGTAGCACTGTAACTAGGTACAACATATTTCTACTACTATACTCTTTAGGATGGCCACAATCATTTCTGTCATGAGAACGCTTTAAATTCTCAACAAACTGGAAAGTCTATTCGGGAACACCGACGACAGTCTCACCAATGATAATGAGTGTCCACCATCACCGATTCAGTTTACTGCCCACCACTGTCCATTCACAGCCTTCCACAGTACAGAGACCCTTATTAATTATATCTAATTGCATCACGTAACCCTGGCAACTGTGGATCTAGAGCAGTAGAGGTCATAGCCAGACTGTGTTAATAACAACAGATTTTAGGACTCTGCACCAGCTTCATAAATTGAATGTAGGACGGGTGGAAGAGGTGGGAAGCTTTTCCAGAGTTCATTAATATCACGTTGAAGGTGCTTGAGTCTTTGCAACAAAAATCTAAGACCTGAGCGTGTGCACGACAAAGGGCATCATGGGAGCCTAATGAATCTGGAAAACAAAATGCTTTCACCAAAGGTTGCGACATGTATTTTGGCCACATTCACTCTTCTTAAATCAAGGTTTTCAAAAATAAGGATTTTGAGGCACAACATTTAAGTCTCAAATGTCAGCAACAAATGTTGGCAACTGTAGAAACCTGCCTCTGGACCTCAGTCACTGCAGTCCGTGCTACAATCTTATTTCCCATATATCATACAACATGATTTGATTCAAGTTGCAGATGCAATTTTAAATTCTCAATAAGACATACAGTCAAGCCGAGTCTGAAAACCCCTTTCACCTTCTCCACGTTTTATTACATTACAGACGTATTCTACAATAGATTGAGTTCATTTTTTGTCTCAAAATTCTACACAAAATAGCCCATAATGGCAAAGTGAAAACATGTTTTTAGAACTTTTTGCAAATGTATTAAAAATCGAAAACTTAAATCTTTAATTTACATAAGTATTCATACCCTTTGCTTTAACATATTTTTAAAGTATCATATTTAATATTTGGTCGCATATCCTTTGGTTGCATATCAAAAGACTATCTTATTTCCAGGTACTGTTACAAGCGATACTATAAGCTCTCTGCATTTGAACTAATCTCTATGAGAATTGTGGGGTGAGACTAGATTCAGCTGTAAATTACACTGGTACAGTATGGAACACATGACTGGCAAAATGGCTGTACGTCATCAAGGGTCTAAGGTATCAAACGAGCCCCAAACCATCACTCTGCGGCCAGATATGGAGTAGATGTGGATGGATAAGGGTCGTTTCTCCTGACTTTTTTCCCCATAGAGTTCTATAGGAAAATGAGTCAGGAGAAATAACCCTTGCAGTGATCCATCCACATCTACTCCATATCTGGCAACAGAGTGATGGTTTGGGGCTCGTTCAATAGCCATTAAAATATGTGAAAGCAAAGGGTATGAATACTTATGTAAATTAAAAATTTCTGTTTTCGATTTTTAATACATTTGCAAAAATTTCTAAAAACATGTTTTCACTTTGTCATTATGGGCTATTTTGTGTAGAATTTTGAGACAAAAAATGTACTCAATCTATTGTAGAATATGTCTGTAATGTAATAAAACGTGGAGAAGGTGAAAGGGGTGTGCAGACTTTCCGGCTTGACTATTTTACTCGTAATACATGCTTTACCCAATTTCAGAGGTAATTTTTTTATGGAATTCAACTCATGAATAGGGGTCTATAAGCAATGTATAATTTTAGAGCATATCTAATTTTAAATAATGTGCTCTAATGTGTATTTCCAAATAATGCAATGGAGGTGCAGTAAATTGCATCACTACTCCATATTTCTGGTACAGCCATCAGTCATCACCATGCTGTAATCAGAGAAATTGAGTTGCGGCTTCCGGCACTTTCTCTTTCATTAAGTCCCAGGGCATTGGATGAATTTGAAAATGTTTATTTCATCTGTGAATAAACAGGATTAGTAAAGTGATAAAGGTAACTGGCTCATTTAAAAAATGCATTCCTTGGAATGTTGCCGTGTAGGCCATACGCTGAATACATTCTTCACAATTAGCTATTAAATGGGATACATTTTAATTATTAGCTTGTCGGCTCTCACCTCACTCATCTTCTTTATTCACATTGTAAACCCCCTGCAATTTAAGATCTTTGCACTTGATATTAATTGACAAATTTCATATTGTTTTAATGTGAAAAATACATACCATTTAATAGTTAGCTACCAAAGTAGGCAGTAATGATTCATGTATTCTATGCATACCTGGTTGGATCAACTACTTAAAATGGAGACTTTTGGTCTGTTCTTGCTACCCTTGTTTTAGTATGACGGTGTACTCATATTAAAGTCATTTATTGATTTGTTGATGATCAGAGATGTGTGGATTTGTGGTCTTGGCACATTTATGTAGGCTACGCTACGCTACCATACATTGTAAGTTTCTGTGGAGAGTGTCCTATTATATTATTAATATAATGTAAATTATTCTGACTGGGGACCATTGCTTTAGGGTTTTTCGGGCCGCGGCTAACACGGGTGCAGCTGTGATCACAGCATTAAGCTGAAACGTTTGCTTTTCATACTAATTTGCACTTTCGCTTCACTTCAGACATATAAACTTTTTTGTAATCTAACGCGGGCACGAAACTGGGCAGCCTGAGGGTAGAGATGGAGTGAGAGTGAACTCCTGCTTCAGGTTCCTGCTCCGCTCACCTGAACTCAAGCTCACCTCCTAGTGTCACCTCATTACTGGCACACCCTCCAACCGCCATCTCACTGGCCTCCCTGACCGTTGAGTTTTATTGTTTCGGACATGCTTAATTATTTACTTCCCACTTCAACTGCGCGCGGCACAAGATTAGCGACAAACTGCTCTCTCGACGAGTCGGCATGGGGCTCGAGTTCAGATATGATCTCCTCGAAAGCCACATGCTTTGTTCCCACCGAGAAACCCCCTTAATAATGCAAGAGGAGGCGTTTAATGTGATTTCTGTCTCGAGGTCCTGTTTGGCCTGCTGTGTGAGAGCGTGGCCGCTGCCATTTTGGCGTTCCTTGTTCGCAGTGAAAGCACAGCCTCATACTGACCAGGGGGAACACTTCATCCTGTTCAGCGCAGAGAAGGGAAGCTGTCTCAGGGTTTCCCCCCTTCTTCACTGCCAATTCCATTCCTGTATTAGAGCTGTGTGTGGGGCTCCTCACGGCAGATTATTGTAATAGGTGTCAGAGATGCAGTGGAAGCAGGAGGGCCGTATGGGGGCGGTTGGGGGGTGGGGGGGAGGGGAGGGGAGGGGGTTAGGATGATTCTAAGGGCCCCTGACTGACAGGGGTACTAAAAGATTTAGAACATTAGGTCCATTTTCAATATTGAATTATTAACCTATCATCATTAATATAATATTTTATTTACAATGTACTAATAAAACTAACAGTTTCTTTTTCTTTGTTTTTGGCAAAAAGTAAACATCCAGAGAGCCTCTGTATTGCCCACCCCCCCCCCCCCCCTTCTATATTTACATGAAATGGTTCGGTCCTGCCCCCAAACCAGTCGAGAACGGCACTTGGCTTGCTAGCCTAGCAGTGAAAATATTAAACACTATTCTGCATCGATGCGCAAATTTCAAACATCTAAAAGGTTTTGCACATGCTAAAGGTCTTAGTAAATCAGGCCCTTAGCGTTGAATAGTCTGCCTTCTTATGTGCCACTGAAACACAGAAAGCCCTCACTGTTTCAAGAATGGCCTGTTCTCTTTTTTTGCTCAGATCAGTAATGGAAGAGCTGTCTGTCACACATGCACGCATGTGTCGAATGTCAATCACCCCTCCAGATGTTCTCAGATAAACGAGTGTGCCTCATCAATAAGACCATACATTTGAATGAATGATTGCACCACTGCAGCTGTCCCCAGGTGAGCATATGGGCCAGGTACCACACACTGGCTGTGTTCTTGGCCTTAGTCCAGTCCCCTGCAGGGGAAGGGTGAGATGTGCTAAATTTGGATATGTATTGAAATACAGTAAGATCAAGTGACATCTAGGACCAAGCACGGCAAGGAATGTGGCGTAAAATGCTTTGAAAAGACATTGATCCTGTGATCAGTTCTACTTCACATTTGTTTGTGCAGTGTGTTAATCTTTCCTCACTCTCGAGTCTTTGTTGTTGCATATTGAGCAGATGTAGTAAGCATCATTTTGGAAAATTACCACCGCTTTTGGATGCTTCTAAAAGTGACTTGCAAAAGGACTGGACAATTTCACACACCAGAGTGACACACCATGCAAATATTAGATGGGGAACTGTGGTGTATCACCGCCTCACGACTTGGGCGGGCAGTTCTGGGGCCATAAATATCGGTAAATGTTTCCTCAGAATTGGATTGAACCGATAGGAAATGCAGTGAGCACCATAATTCTTTGGACAGTGATACATTTTTGGTTATTTTGGTTCTGTACTCTAGCACTGAGTTTGAAAGGATACAATGACAATGAGGTTGAAGTGCAGACTGTCAGCTTTAATTTGAGGGTTTTGCTATTGAACTCTATGGAAAAATAAGTCAGGAGAAGTAACCCTTCAAGTTATCCATCCATATCTACTGCATATCTGGCAGCAGAGTGATGGTTTAAGGCTTGTTTGATACCTCAGACCCTTGATGACTTAGAGCCATTTAGCCAACCATGTGTTCCATACTGTTTGTGTAATTTACAGCTAAATCTAGTCCCACCCCCCAATTCCCATAAAGATCCATTCAAATGCAGAGAAGTTATAGTATCGCTTGTAGGAGTACCACAAAATACGATATCAAGAGTCTTTTGATATTGTTGGATCAGGAAGATTACTTTATTCTACATTATGTTAAGTTGTCAAATATTTTTTGATGCCTGAAAATGGGGCGGGGGGGGAGATTATGTATAAAAGGTTCTATAATTTCTAAACGGCTCATCCGATATGGATGAAAATACCCTGAAATTAAAGCTGACAGTCTGCACTTCAACCTCATTGTCATTGTATTCTTTCAAACTCTAGTTTAGGCTAGAGTACAAAACTAAAATAACAAAAACTGTGTCACTGTCCAATGAATTATGGTGCTCACTGTATATTGTGTGACAAACAATGGAACTCTCTCCAGCTCAGTTTCTCATTCACATTCAGCAGCATAAATGCAAGAATATTAAATTTGAGAAAATTTTGGGTCTTTTCTCCTGATGCGGTGCTCTCCCCTTGCTTTAAATATTGAATGAAGAAGGGCATGGGGAACTAATATACAAGTGGCTATGCAAAAAATTGGAAAATAATAAATTTGATTTAAAGATATGATTTTGAAAATCAAATTCAACTGTTGAATATACAAAGTGGTACATTAAATATACTAAACGTTGGTGATAAATATTTTCATAGCTCTATATTTTTCATATTTCTGCTTAAATTCTGTCCGGAATTGGGTTGTTAAAACATGGTTAGAATGTACAAATAATAACCTGTTTTAACGGTGCAGTGCATGTAACTGAATAGTTATTTATGATTGGCAGATACTGGCAGAAAATTCCTCATTGGCAATAATTTCAGAGCGGTTTTTTTTTCCAGTGGATATTGGCTGTCTACCCAGGTTCTGAAAGTTGTCAACTACCTGGGTTAAGCTTTTTTTTATTTTTTTAAATTAAAATTGAGCTTTCTTTCCAATTTCGAATGCTCAAACATATCGGCACTCAGTGCTCAAACCTCCACTATAAATTCAGGAGAGTGGATCCAAGCATGTACTCTCCTCTGAAGCATGCAATGCCAATGCAATGATAAGTGGTAGGAAGGACCCTTTATGTGCAGCTTAGCAGGCAGGCCTGCAGGCATCCAATTGGGTGAGGGGTGGGTCTAAGCCCATTAAGGGAAACAAGAATCAAAAGGAAACCGTTTTGCATACGATGCTAATTAGCAAATAATCCAATATGAATGGCTTTTGACATGCATGTATAGATCATAGACTGTATAAAAATATGGACAAAGTCACTGTGACGTCACCCATTGCCTTCCCAAGGCCTCGTAAAAGGTTTTGAGTCTCCGGAAGACTTTTTCGCCGCCGGTTTGAACAAACTGCGTCTGCTCCGAAGTGACGTTGTCGGGAGCAGGGTCAACCCGATATGGTCTTCATGGTCCAGGCACAGTATGATTGACAGTTTGGGGTGGAGAAGCCACATAACTATTAAAGCCCATGACTTGACCAAACCCGGTAAACTTTTTTCTCTCCAATCAGAGAGACGGGTTGAGTCCTGGGGTCACTGCCAAAAATAGGTTCTAGAGTTATCACTGCACTCACTCAGAGGGGCGAGACCAGAAGAGGGAGACAACAATCATTGGTCTAAATCGCGCCCTGGCGCCCTGGAGTCTATGCTTGGGACAGGGAGACACGCTGTATTTTTGAGTGGAAATCAATGGAGAACATCCCTTGGTAGCCTACCGTGAACAAGCTGTTGTTTTGTGGACGCAGGTCGTAACATAATAAATTGACTGCCTTGTCGCTCATCTTCAACATGTTTGTCATCACATGGATCATTTTTTAAGGTCCCAAAAATTAAGAAAATGTGCGGGGAATAGAACAAACGTGCTCGTGGTATGTTTGTACCGACTCAAAAAAAAAAGAAAAAAAGAACCGTGAGCAAGAAAGAGAAATGCAAGCGAAAGTAGTAGCTGTGCTCGGATAAAAGTTTTGTGCGCTCGTTCAGGTTATATACGCGCTCAAAACCTAGATTTCTTCTCAAAGGCTACAATATTGCACTCAAATACGGACTTGCGTGTGAGTTGTGTAAAAACACACGGCAAAACAATTTGCATGCACTGAGTATCGGGCTGTGCACACGGCTCTTCGATTTCCACATGCGTAGATTAGATTTTCTCTCGCGATTTTTGTCATTGATATGCCGCCATAGGCTAGCTTGTTAGCGCCCATCGGTATAGAGTACTCAAATGTCACACTGGTTTCTGAAGAAAATGTTTCATTCATTCAGAGCGTATACATTAACTAAAACTTACTTTTAAACCATTTCTAGTGATTATGTCTTACCATCAATTTTCCTGGATTGTTCAATATATATAATGCCCGTTCGCAAAATATATCGTTTTTCAGCTTCGAGTATATTTTCCGTTTTAGTATTTTTTTGTGAATATACCGGCGCTGGCATTGTTTAAAAACTCAACGTTCCATAATTCCCTCCAGACGAGCAACCGTAGTTAAGCATTGTCTCCAAACATTGTCTCATATAACGTTCGCAAGTAGTAGCACACAGCTCCGCTTATAAGTAATGGATTAATGATTGTAGTTAGTCTTGTAGTCCACTTTAACAGACTACATTACATTACAGTCATTTAGCAGACGCTTTTATCCAAAGCGACATACAGTAAGTGCATACAGAAAGGTCATCGAAGTAACTACAGAACGGATAGGAAAGCACATTCTTCCCATACAGTAGCAGCTATCCCTAGTAATGAACACTGAATGCAGTTCACAGTGAACTGGGTACATCAGCTCTACTACAATTATATTCTAAATATTATAAATTTGGATACACAGTTCAACAAGAACACATACCATGAGGTCCTAGATAAGTATTAGTCCAGGTGGAGTCTGAAAAGGTGTGTTTTCAGGCCACGACGGAAAGCAGGCAGGTTTGGCATGGAACGTAGGGGAATGGGAAGTTCATTCCACCACTGGGGAGCTAGGGTGGAAAAGCTCCGCAGTCGGGACGAGCGAGTGCCATTGACACGGAGGGGGGGAAGTGCAAGTCGCCCTGCAGTAGATGAGCGAAGTGGTCGAGCAGGAACATAGTTCTGGATCAAGTCCTGCAGGTAGACAGGGCCTGTCCTATTGGCTGCACTGTAGGCCAGGGTCAGAACTTTGAACCTGATCCTGGCTGCAACAGGCAGCCAGTGGAGTGACCTCAACGGGGGTGACGTGAAAATTTCGGGAGGTTGAACACAAGCCGGGCAGCTGCGTTCTGGATGAGTTGAAGAGGCAGGATGGCGCAGGCTGGTAAGCTTGCGAGCAGGGAGTTACAGTAGTCCAGGCGTGAGGTGACCATAGTCTGGACCAAAAGCTGGGTGAAGTAGGTGGTCAGGTACGGTCGAATCCTCCTGATGTTGTACAGGAGGAACCTGCAGGACCGTGCCGTCACCCTGACGTGGTCTTTGAAGTCCAGCTGGTCGTCTAGCACCACCCCCAGGTTCTTTGCAGAGCGGGAGACAGCCACCATGGTCCCATCGACGGTGATGGAGAGATATATATACATATCCAGTACTGCAATGCACAAGATGATATCTTATTGGTCGAGAACCACCCATGCATTGCAGTACTGGATATGTAGTCCGTTAAAGTGGACTACAAAACTAACTACAATCATTAATCCATTAATTTCAAAAATAAAAATTGGAACATGCGATATATGGTCTATATCTTTATACCACTCATTCTACAAATCAGATTTCAAGAAATTGTCGATATAGTCCCCGAAGCTCGTTCTATCCGTCATAGGGAATTTACTTCCGAAACCAGACCCCACCCACATCTGACGTACTCACTTGAGTACTTTGGCAGGCACTGGCAGGCACTCACAAATCCCACAGTTCTGAGGAGAAAGAGGAATTTGAGTATTTTGAGCAGAGACAAATGGGCAGTTATGTTTATTGACCCGTTTCGCTTTGACCCTGATGCCGCACGACGCCGGGATGCAGAAAATCCTCCAACAGACAAGGGACAATTGAATCACGTTGAAAGATCAGACTGGTATAACGACGTTAGCCTAACGTTGGATAATTAGCTAGCTAGCTGTGTTAGCTAACTATTTCTGAGAGAAAAGTTGAAAAGTGTCTGTGTATTGGCAGGGTCAGTTAGTATTTGGACGTGATGCTTTGGGTTGGCATAGTTCCCACTGTAGGCTAAACCCTGCTGCACTTGTACACAAGATGGGGATCTGATACAGACACGGCAGTAGGCTAACTTAGCTGCATCATATCACTGGTCTGTATGTAGTCTAATAAAGAAAATCGCACACTTCTCTCCATGCAATTAAATAGTGATGGGCATTCCGGCTCTTTTCAGTGAGTCAGATCATTTGGCTCAGCTCACCAATAAGAGCCGGCTCTTTCGGCTCCCAAACGGCTCTTCATTCAGTAGCATTTCCGGTTTTTCAAAATCGGCCAAAGTTAGCGATATTTTGACCTATGATTGGTGTTTGTGCACATCTATCACTTAGATTGTTCAAAGGAATCTTACTCTACCTTCTAATTACCAAAATAACATTATTTTGCATTTTGTTTGTTATAAAAACTATTTAAATAAATGTAAAAACTTCTTTTTCTGTCTCTTTCTCGCTCGTAGCCATCTAGATTTTTCTTCATCAATTTCTCTTCACGTGTCGCATTGGGAAGCTGCTGAAGAAAGTTAACAGGACCACGTATGATGTCAGTCTTCTGACAAAAAACAATCTTTTATGGAATATGAAAAATGTTAGAGGCGGGGCGATAGCAGTACTGGAAACACTTCTTAAACATTGATATCCAACGTTTATATTACATTCATATCCTTTATGATAATGTAATTTTATACCAGAGTTCTTTTTCTTTCAAACTTTTTGAAATTTCCAGTGTTTTAAATGACCTGCTTACACTTTAACAACAACATCTGCCTTCTGTCTCCATTGCTCTCTAGCTTCCACATGGTGTGATCTATCGTATCCAGGCGAATAGTGCTTAACAAATATGGGTCAGCAGGAATGTGCTTTACACAGAGAGGCCGGAGTAACAGTGAAATACTTTAGCAACGCTATCTTGGTGGTCATATGAGAGCGTAATCTGCAAGGGGCCATATTTTTTAAATGCTCTCCTAGCATCAGCACCAGTCGCTTAATTGAATTTTTTCTGGAATAGTGAAACTGTCACGCACATTTTATTGACCTGTTTGTTTTTATTTTATTTTAGTCATCTGCACTCTATCAAAAGTGTTCTTTTGTGCCCAATGTGACTTTAGTCATTTAATTGCCAGATAGATTTTTTTTCTCCTATTATTTTGTTTTCTGTAATCACAGGATCCAATTTAAATTAAGCCTCGGGCATAAAAGATGTAAATTAAACAATCCCCTAATGTTTAATTCAGACTACTACACAGCGTAGAAAATGCCTTGTTTTTGTCTAAAGTGTTATGGATTTTTTGATTGTGACTGTGTTTGCACCTCTTCATGCACGCTGTGGAGCGTTCATGCCAGCGAAAAGGATCTTCACACAATACGTCAGGGGTCTGCTGGATATAGAGTGGTAGAGAGGAATTGCTAATCCTCTGTTAAATCCAGCCAAAGCCCATGCAGAAAGTAGCGCACGCACACGTGGTGCTTTTCAACAAGCGTGTTCTGTGGCGTAAGGGGACAATATTAACCAAGTTGCAATGTGCCCTTTCGGTACAAGACAGTTTCATACGCAAACATTCAACACTGCAAATACACAGAAATTGCCAGGCAGTCCGATGTTAAAATGTATCACCCATATAAATCAAGCTGTCATTTCCTTTCCACGGTCTGTCTTAAACAGCACGGTAGCCTTCAGAGGACCCTGACAGGCTGAGCAATGCTGTCAGCCATGTCTGCACTTTCCCCAGCGCTGCTCTCTGCTTTGACATTTTGCACATATTTGCTCTGCACCAAAGAGATTCATCTCCCCTGGAAAAGTAGTGTGTATGTGAGGTCTGTGTGGAAGTAATGCTTTCGAACGCGGTTCGTAAATGGCAATGTAACGCCGTTCTGCCCTTAAGCCTTTGGTGGAGATTCCAGTTACGCTGAGCAGCGTGGTGTCAGATTTACCACGTACAAGGTGATGGTCGTGAGCTGTTGCTTCGCTAATCATGTGGAACCATCCCGACTCATATCCGCACTGCCTGTTGCCGGCAGCAACACGATGCAGCTTCCAACTGACCTGGGAAGACCCCCGTCCCAGACAGTCCATGTCACATCACACAAAAGCACCCCCCCCCCCCCCCCTGAATTGGGGGCCGTCTGTCTGCTTAGTGTCCTCCTCCAATGAAATGTCTGACTGGTGCGCTGCAAAAGAAGAGAGTCAAACGAAGCAGCGGTTTGACATCATACGCCTTCGCCTGCACTCTTCCGGGTAAACGGAGGGGGTTGCAGATGTAAGCATGAATTGGGCATTACAAATTAGGAGAAAATGGGTGTAAAATGGATAACTCTAAATGTTGTTATTTTGTGTAGAATTTTGAGACAAAAAATGAAATCAATCTATTGTAGAATATGTCTGTAATGTAATGAAACGTGGAGAAGGTGAAAGGGGTGGGCAGACTTTCCGGCTTGACTGTATATATTATTTTTAAACTGCATTCAATGTTTTTGAGGCTAAATTTAATTCATAAGTAAAATGGTGTTATTTGCTAATTGCAGTCCATAGATGTGAAGAACATTAAACAAATAATGGTCAAGGAGGCAGTGAGGAGTTCTGGCACACAATTAAAATGCTCATCCTGTAATATGTTAAAAATAAATACATTTATACTCTCACTCCATTGTCCTACAGTTTATTCCTAATGTGACAACTGCACATTCTGGAGCCTCTAAACTTTAAACTAGATACATAAGGTTTAAAATCTTGCTGAAGCAATCACACCAAAGTTGGTCTCTAAAAAGCCCCTTTTCCACCGGAAAAACCTTTTCAGAAATTCAATCTCGCCCTGCGAAGAGGCAGCCTCACTAACCGCACATATCTCTGCAGGATCCTTGAGGAATGGAGACTCCTTTTTCAAAGCCAGGAGTTGATTGGTCAAAGGGCGGTGCTTTTGTATGTTTCAATCCGATAGCCTGAACATAACCTGCCCCGGAGCAGGTTAGCCGTGCAGAGTAAGTTTCCACGGCAATATACTCCGATTAAAAGAGTCGGCTTTGTGATACAGAAAACCCAGGGTTGAAGCTAAGTTAACTTTCTTACCCCTTAATCTGGTTTTGTAGTACACCTCCCACAGGGCTTGACATTAAGCTTTCTCAGGTTCTTGTCCTTCAGGCAGGTTAAACTCATCTTTTACTTGCCCAAGAGCTGAAGTCACTTGTCCGAACGCAAAATGTCTTTGAACACACATATAGTTCTGTCAATGTAAATAACCGATTTGACAACGATATGAATTGACAAAGATGTCTCCTTTATTAGGTCATTAATCATAAAACAACAATTTTGTGTGTGAGAGTGTGAGAGTGTGAGAGTGTGAGAGTGTGAGAGTGTGAGAGTGTGAGAGCTCAAATTTAAAGCTCTTCTAGCTCCTCTTCTTGCTGCTGTAGCCCCCGCCTGAACTCCCAGGGGTTGGACCCTGGCCGGCGCTTTCTTTGGCAGGCGGTCCACCACCTGTTGACCGCAGCTTTGGCATCAAACCTCTCCATTGGGGGGCCTTCCACTTATAAAAACATCAGACTCTGCAGCTGAAGCGTCGAGAGACTTGTCCTCCAGTCCGTTTTAACCCTCTTCATGGTGGAGAATCCTCTCTCACACACTGCTGTGCTGATTGGCAGGATCAAGTACACCTTCATGAGGGGCGCCAAGCTTTTAAACCGTTCTTGCCTTTTCTCTGAAAACACAGAGATAAGAATTGAATTATTAATTCATTCAAAATGGAACCAGAAAAACGAATGAACCAGATACATCTACAAGTTGAATTACTGCCTCCCAGTCGCACTCTGTAACGTTATTCTGCACACCTGACCCATTCAACAAATCTGACACATATTTTAGACTCTTAACATTCTACACACCTGACTGCAAGATACTCATGAACAGCTCCATCATCGGTACTGCTGCTCATCCCTGGGCAAACATCTTGTACTGGTTATGCTCCGATATGACATCACCAACCAGAATGCCAGCTTTGGCCAATAGCTCTTTATAGAAGGTGGCCAGCACCCTCATCTCATCCAGACCTCTCTGCGTGAACCTCGCCCTGGCAACTGGGCCAGTGCGATCACATACTGGCCAGGATGACGGGTCAAGGGCCCTAAATTTGGCAACGGTGCCCCCTTGCTGCAGATCCTTCAGCCGTTCATCGAAGTGTGTGATGGTGGAATCTCTATCTAACAGTAGCTTACCTTTTATTTTTTAGAACACTGTCCTCATACTGCAAAGATTAAATAATCTAATACATGTCACACACACGTATTATTTTTTCTGACCAATCACTGTGGTCCACTGTGCTTCCAGTGTGGAGGTTGGATTCCGGAGCCTCACGCTCTTGTGTTCTCCACTCTCCTGCACAGCCTGGTGGACCGTGGCCATTTATGGACCCATTTGTGTCTTTAATGACATGATGTCCCAGAAACATGCCTCCTGACTCTCCACAGCTTGACACACAGTATGGTCATCTTTGCATTTTTGCTTTGATAGATATGCTTCTATGTATTTCCTATGATGAAGACTAAGGGGTGGGTTTACTAACGGTTTGCATGTACAAAATATAGAGCCTATTATAACCGTGATAAACAAACTTTATCAAAATAAAACCCATCATCAGATGAAATGTGACTATGTGCCACTAGTGGCGTGAGTAGTGCTAGTAAGTATATTTACAATCGTTTTAGTCCTGACAAACATCTGCAACTCCAGGCATAAAGTAAGAGACATCCAGTGAAACAGTTTGTTGTAAACCGCCAGCTTCAGTTTAACAGTATTCTTAAATAACAGAATTAATATTTTTTTCCCCCCGTTCATTTAATGGTTTTTCACTGGCAACATTGATGCCAGTCTTTTCACCGTTTTCACACACATATTTCTGTGCAGTGCTAATGCACATGCTGTCTATCAACTTGGTTGGGAAATGTGTGGGCCTCATTTTTTTCATTTTCTTTTATTTACAGAGTTGTAAATTGAACTTGGCATCTATTTAGTCAGCGATGTCTTTATTGGCATGGCGTTTGACTGATATATCCATAAATCTGCATTCAGTCATAAATCAAGCCATTTGAAATATAATTACTGTCCTCACAGTTCAGTCTACATAAAGCCCGGTTCGTGGCTGGGGGAATGGGTGTCACTTTTTGACAAATGGTTTTCTTTGTACTGCACGCCTACTACAGATTTGCTCCTTGCCATACAATAAATTAGGATAAATGTAGTTTCTTCAGGAATGTTTTCCTGTTGCTTTAACAGCTATGCAATTGAGTGGGTTACTTTGTATTTCTATAAATATTCTGAATCAAAACCTAAAACATTTATAAACTTAACATTTTACTACATTATCATAAAAGTGAAATTGTTAAGTTATTGCAGATGGAATGTTTTTTTTTTAATTACTGAAATTAGTATATTGGGGAAGCTAGATACAATGCTTAGTCAGAATTTTTTTTAAACAAAAAAACCAAATCCACTTTAACCATGTTTCTTTTTGAGCCATGAATTTATGGTATTTATTATTTTAATTTATTTAGTATTCATTTCAAAAAGAGGCATGTCCAAATCAGTTTAGGTATTTTAACAGCCACAGGGCAGATGGTATTGGGTGGGTTTAATTCAAATTATAACAGGCTGGCATGGCGGCCTTGATCGAAACTCAACACCAATCCCCTTGAAAAGCGCTTGAACTCACTCATTTGAAGTGCATCCGACTCGCCTTACTTTGTGCAAAATCGCCAACAATCTCCTTCAAATTCAGCTCCTGGGTTCTGACACTCTCGATAGAGTCAAGCTAGTCCATTCAGTTTCTCCTGCCCTAAACGGCTCCTCACATAGCAATTTAGAAAATGAACGCTCCGCTATTGCGACTGTGGTAGCCTATGTCATAAACAACAGCGGTGCAGTCGGCCCTACACAACTCACTGGAGCGGAAGACGTGACCGGATGGTGTTCCACTATAAGCATTTTTTCAAGTTGGGAAACTGAAGTGTGTTGAGCGAACTCTATAATGGGTCTGGAATGACAGCAGTTGAGCAGGGAAGGTGATATATCTCTACTGACAGTAGTACTTAGAGTATACTTAGTGGTCACGCAGACGTGGGGTTGGCGACTGCTTTTAAAAAAGCCATCCAATTTTGGCAAATTGGCTACCTTTTCTGCTGGTCCATGTTCTCTTCTGAGATCTACTTTTGTGTTAATCAAGCATTTTGATTCACTTGGTTGTAGCTCTTCTTCCTCACTAACTAACAAGCTGATGTTCAAATTGCACCGCCAGAACAAGTTAACTGTTACATCATTCTGCATCATCATAATAGACACATGACATTGGGCAACAACATACACAGGTATGTCTCCCAGCAATCCCAGCATCAGAAAAGACAATATTATATAACTACCAAAGAAAGTACCACAGATCATTTAATTAATAGCGTTTCCAATACATTCTCTGCACAAGTTTGACATGTTTGGAGGCTACTGTAAAATCTTTTTAAAGTGAGTAGCCGTGAAGCTCATATGTTTGTTGAACTGAGGGTAGATAATACACATGCCAGTAATGGCTTGATTATTAAGTTTTTAATTTACCGTTTGGTTTTGAAAGTCGGAAAGTAAAACTGATAAAATTGACAATAAAGTAAAAAAAAAAAAAATTGACAATAAAGTTGAAATAAGTTTCAATGTAACATTGGGGGGGGGTGTAACATTGGGGGGGGGGGGAGATAAAGCTTTCTCAAATGCGTGGGGGGAGTGCGTCCCCCATGGAATTGAGCTGTCTGAGCTGTATAAAATTAAATTAAAAATTATAAAGTTGTGTAAGTCAAAAAAACATCTGCTAAATGCCCAAAATAATTATAAATAATTATGCCCTTAAAACATGACTGCCAAAGTTCTGCTAATTACTGATTTGCATATTTGTTTATAATCCTAAATGTTTAGTTAAATGTGTACAATAAACCATTTATTTGCAAACCAAGCTGTAGAAAAGTGGGTCATGATTATGCTATAAACACCATGAGTTAAGTAATCACTGCTACATCATTTCACATGATTACATGTTGACCTAAATTTGTTCCAATGTCCAACCATTATCATTCATACCTAATTAGCATATTCTGCCCAAGTGTTGTACAATGTTTGGCTCGCTTTGCCATATTGTTTTATGTACCAATCTTGTTGTATTGGGTTGTGTTGTGGTAGTTTTAAAGACGAGCTTCCAAATAATGCATTAGTGAAAGTTGCATTTGAATATATTAAATGGTATTGATAAAGATTTAAGCATTTTACAAAAAAATCCAAAATGGTGGAAAATTCAGTATGGCCATATTAATAAGTGTAAATTGCAAAAAACAATGTTCAGCATGAGGAGATGCATGCAGTTAGGGTTTAATTTGATGCTTTAACTATCGTAGTGTAATGTGAAACCAGGAGACCTGGGGTAGAGCAGCAGGTCGCTCCGTGTTTTTGGCCACGGTCTGAGCTTCCAGCTGTCTCCCGAGGCGATAGGCAGGCCTTCAGGAGCACACGCAGTTACAGGTGTGCACAGCTGGGGCCGATGGCCTTCAGGAGCACACGCAGTTACAGGTGTGCACAGCTGGGGCCGATGGCCTTCAGGAGCACACGCAGTTACAGGTGTGCACAGCTGGGGCTGATTGGTAATTGGCTCCACTTCCCGCATTCAATTTGTCAGCCCTGTTTATAACAGTGTGGTTTACCATTGCTTTGGAGGAGAGACTCGGTAGTAAACAACCACTGTACGCTAAGGAAACCCTAAACCACAGTTAGGCTCTAACTGCCACACACTTTTTATTTTGATTTGCTCCTAAGTGCAATTAATTTATTATCACCAAGTATAAGTGACATGTTGAGCTGTTGTGACTCTTCAGCAGATTTATGAAGAATTTAAAATGGCATCTTTAAAACATGTATGTTATTAACAATTCAATACTTTTATTTTTAAGATGGTGTTTTTTTTCTATCATGCGATACATATGATTTGGAAGTCTGACGATGAGCCGCAATACTTCTAAATGTGAAAATTGGGGAACAAATGAAATCTGTGGCCATATCCTTTTGCAGTCTAGTGCTCTGTCCAGCACCCGTTTGACATTTTGGATTTGGGTTTTTCTTCTTTTCTTTTTTTCTGTTGGAACATTTTCAAACTTTAAAACCTTTTAAAACGGACAAGCCCAATACCTTGCACTATTTTTCACAGAGTACATAGAGTAGTTTTATTCTAAATTAATTCTGCTTTCACAACCTGCTTTTTTTGCATGCAGTTCTAATGCGAGTGTTAAAAAGAGTCTGTGTGCGCAAATAGCAGTTCAGACTACAGTGTTACAATGCAACTCTATGGACAATTCTCTTTCCCATCGCCTCACTTCACACATCCACACTGCAGCCTGCTGGATGTAGTCATAGCAACAAAAGTCCCTGTCTATCAAGTATTCTATAATTAATCACAGATTGGTGGTAGTGAATGTTGGCACCTTTTCATCAAATTCAGAGGTTAAGATATTAAATGGGAAACTCAATTTAAATGGCATAATGTATTGTAACAACAAAATATAAAACCGTTAGAAATATAAAATGCAGGCAGCTACTATACACAGTAAAATATTCAGTAGTCTTTGAGCCGAAAAGGGATTGAATGTACTGTTTTAGAGTAAAATATGCTCTTATCTACTGAGTTTATTTCACACGAAACATTTTACTGTGGACAATTTGTTTTAATACACATCATCAACAAACAATCAGTCCATTAAAAACCATTCATAACTGTGGTTAAAAGGACTAAGAAAACTAAAGGGTAAAAATGCCCAAGAAACAATAAACAGCCAATCTACTGACTGCAAATATTTGGCCAAATATAACAAGCCAATTATATATCCACTGGAAATATAGGCCTATTTTACACATCACGGGAAGCTTCACAGATTGGTACCACGGGGGTTCACTGTGTGTTTTATGCATTTCCAGCTGAAATTACAGTCGGATAATTTAGCTGTTAAATGGGATTTAGCCGTTGAAAGTTTGCCATAATAAAAACGGAGCCGAGGCAATGCGGTACGGCTCAAAGTAAATAACTAAATATGACCGCGCAGTGACAATAACGGCATGGATTTCAACAATAAATCTGGTTTGTGCAGTCCGGTATTGGAACCCAGCATTCTTTGCTTCTCTTGTGTGTGGACACTGAATTAAATGTTATATTTTATGCTCCTCGCATGCAGTTTTTCAAATGAAATGGAACAAAGATTCTGTTACAGCTTTAATGTAGTCAGTGAAGCTTATAGAACATTCTAGTCATTCTATTCTATACTTCTCATGCTATCCACACGCCGGAGACCGTGCTCTAAAAGATATACATAATTACCCCGAGGCATTGCTTCATGGTGTGTGGTTTGGAAAATAGCTGAATTAAAGCTTACAGTGTGTTTACACAGCAAGATATAGATGGTTTTTCCTCTCTCTCCCATGATGAATGGGCAGTTATATTATGCACTCGTACAAGCCTTCAGGGCTCGTGTTTGGAGAACTACAACTAAGAGTGAGGTTTTGTTTTTGTTTTTAATGCATGTTACTTGTATTGCACATGGTTGGTGGGTCAATTCAGAACTCATGTCTCATTTCTCTGGTCTGCTTACTCTGTGTTGCACAACACTGCAAAAACCCCAAAATAAGTCAATATTAACAAGTTATTAACTTTTTTGCAAAATAAGACAAAATGATTACCAATGAGGTGAGACAATTTTACTTGTCAAGAAAAAAGTAACTTAAACTAAGCTAATCTTTTCAACTTGAGAGAAAATCTTTAAGTCTCATTACAAAACTTTTTTTGCAGCAGGAAACTGCTGTTATGATTCTCAAACTTGTTTTAACATGGTAAACGGGTTTATATCCTGTATGGAAGAATTATATCCTTAAAAATAAATGTGTTCATGCTGAAAATATCAGCAAAATATGTGCCATGTACTCATAAAATCTTTCATGGCATCATGTACCGTATAACAGCATGTCCTGACCTTATGGTGACCTCTGGTTAAAAAAAAAATAATAATAATAAATAAAAATAAAAAACTTGTTTTGTTATCTGGACAGAGTGTGCTATCACCTTATCATTTCTGTTATCTTTTAGCTCCAGTAAAATCTCCATAAAATCTGTATTTTTTATATTTTCTAATATTCCTAAAAGCACTGCTTTTCTTTCAAACCAAACCAATACGAGGAGCACAGGAACAAGTTAAATAGGTGTAAGTGGTTGTTATTTTTTATTTTTTACTGGGAGAA
This sequence comes from Ilyophis sp. 1 JC-2022, assembly GCA_022702515.1. Classification (NCBI taxonomy): domain Eukaryota; kingdom Metazoa; phylum Chordata; class Actinopteri; order Anguilliformes; family Synaphobranchidae; genus Ilyophis; species Ilyophis sp. 1 JC-2022. The sequence goes on from CM040398.1 coordinate 34,535,400, forward strand.
AAACTATATTGGTTCAACTAAAAGGAAAATTGCTTATGGCTTCTCCACGGCCTCTTCTGTATTTTCAAAATTGTATTCAGTATACATGAACAAGGCACATTTCAAATATACACATTTTTATTGTGATTGCTAAAAAAAACAGTGGAACTTTTCTCAAAGATATCAATAATTTAGAGATTTAGACTGAGGGGAAATGAGTCATTCTGAGTATCTGTCTGGAAAACATTTTGTATATCTGGACACGCTGATTCTCACACCCTTGGCCTGTGCTGGGAATTGTAGAGATATATAAAGGACAGACTATGACATTGCGGAAGCTTGAATAATCAGACCCATATCACTTCCTTAGTCCTCAGGACTGTCTCGTTTCCATGGAGAAGATCCATTACTTCGTTGTGATTTTTTGTCCTCCAAGATCGCACTGAGGGAACGTGATATCTTAGCTGAGACACACATCATGTAGCGCAGGATGTATGGACGGACAAAGACCAGCACTGTTGATACTCAAGGCCAGAGCACAGCAGCTTCCAGATTGTTTAATCACATATTTGTTATCAGGGGAACCTTTAATTCAAAATGGCCCAGTTCAATAGCATTTAGTCTTGCCGTACAGCTCAAAATGGCCCCCAGTTCAATAGCATTTTAGTCTTGCCGTACAGCTCAAAATGGCCCCCAGTTCAACAGCATTTTCTTTTGTTTACACGTTAAAGGCCGTGACACACTGGCCGCGATTTACTCGCACGAATAAATCGCACGTTGAAAAATAAAAACAAACTCCTGTATTGTTCATAAAATCTTGCACATCAAACGCGAAATGTCCTTTGCGAAAAAGCGGCATTTCATTTATTCGCTTCAAGTTCGTTTTTTGCGAGTTTTCATTTGCGAAACTTTTTATCTATCCAATCATAACAAGTTTCCATGACTGACGTCACCGCACTACCACAACAAACTTCAACATCAAATATCGCGGACCAAGTGATTTTATATGTGTCACAGAATAGCGTCCTTTTCGACAAGAGACATCGTAGTTACAAAGACAACGATTTGAAGGACAATTTGTGGAAAACCATAGCCGAGCAAATAGGCTATGAAGATGGTGGGTTTATAGCTAAATGGTTGCAATACGCACAACTTGCTATCTGATCAGCTCCCTCAGGTTATTAGCATTGGCTTTAAAGTTGTCTCCAGCTAACCTTTAGGTCTAACGTTCTCTTTCATCATCTCGTTTCGAGATCCACCTATGGGAATGACATCCGGTCATGACCACCACAGAAGCATCCAATTGCACCAAGTCTGGCCCTGACAGACAGTAGCGTGTCAAATGCGTAGGAGGCTCCGCCCTCCTTGTATGAGCATATATGACACTGTAACGCTACTACTCCTCAGTTGACATTCGCTTCTCGCGAATTTCGGAGTACCCCACTCACAGCTTCGACCGTGTATCCCACACGAGCCTTGTCACTTAACTGTCCGCAGGAGGATATATCTCCGGATCAGCCTCCGCCGGGCGTGAAAGGTTCTGGAACGTGCGTCAGTGCTGAGTAGCTCCACTCGGTGTTAGCCTGCTACCCTGCGCGCTAGCCCTTGTATCGTGCAGGCTACCCGCCCAAGACACGATTTTTTCCTGCATCTGCTAACGCGGAGCAGGACAGTGCTGTCTCACAACTAGCCACCCACGCTAGTTTGTCTCTTTGCTCTCTAGCCAGCCGCCCACGCTGCCTGTTTCTCTGCTTAGCTGCCTAGCTCCCCGCTAATGGCTCTTTCTAAGCCCGTTCCTCTCGGCCCGTCTGAGGAGCTACGCTCGCGTGCCTGCCCGGCCGCATGCGGTGCCCTCATCGCGGCCAGGGACACTCACCCTCTCTGTGTCATGTGCTTGGGCTTAAAACATGCCCAGGAGGCCATCGACTCCCCAGAGAGCTGCAGCCACTGCCTCGCGCTGCCCAAAAAGCTCAGGCGACGGAGGCAGAGAGTTGCTGCTACCCACGGCAACGACCTGTGTCCCGAGGACTCTGACAAAGAGGACGATAGCACTACGGCCTCTGACATGGCGGTTGCGTCTGATTATTCGGGTGAGGAGGACGCCATTCCACCGGCCCAGTTAGCACCGGCTATGGGTACAGCTAATGCCCAACCCCGTCTCAATATCGAATGGCCAGCCCTACAGAACCCGGCCGACGAGGAGAGGGATGTTTATGACGGGAAATTCCTGGGCCCCCCCCCCAGGCCCCAGAAAACAGCTTTTCCCAGTTCTCCCCGCCTGCGCTAAACACTTGAAACACCACTGGAAGGACCCGCTTGATTTCAAGCACGGTTTCTCCGGTCTGGAAGTTAAGGACATGGCCGCCCACGCCATGGGGGAACCCCCAGCTGTTGAGCCCTCCATAGCTCGACACCTTAACCCCACGCAGGGAGGTCTCCTGGCGCCGCCCAGGCCTACCCTCCCTACTAAGATGGAACGCTTCACAGCCTCCATCCACCAGGCTTCCTACAGGGCCTCAGCCCTCGCGGTTAGAGCCCTCAATGTTTCCTCCCTCCTCTCAGCTTACCAAGCTGAGCTCACAGAGGAGATGGGGAAACAATTACAAGAGGGGACCCCTTCCCCTATACTGTGGCAAGAGATTGTCACTGTGAACGACTTGGTCCTGCGCAACTCTCGCCAGTGTGTCCAAGCCTGCGGCCGCTCCATGGCTCTCTCCGTAGCCGGCGAGCGGGCACTCTGGCTTAATCTCTCTGGTCTGCCCGACAGTGAGAGAAGGCGCATAGCCGGCGCCCCTGTTGAGCCAGGCCAGGCTCTTTTCGGCCCCGCGCTGAGCCTCATGCAGCAGCGGTGCGACGACAAAAGGAAGGAGGATGAAGCTTTCAAACTCTGCCTCCCCCGCAGAGTGACGCCTCACTTGCCGCCACCCATGCGGCCTCCACAGCCCCCAGCGGTGAACCGCCGTGTCCAGCCAGGACAGGGCAGGGGCAAGCCCCAGGGCACAGCCCCAGGCCAGCAGGGCAACCCCCCTGCTAAGCCTTGGAGGAATATGTCCTTTGCCGCAGCCGCGGAAAAGAAACCCTCTCCCACCCCCGCTGACCAGAAGCGGAAGCGGCCAACCTGACACTACCGCTATTGGGGGGCTAAGTCCATGTTCTGGGGCAGTCAGCCCCTTGGACACAGGCTCATCTCCTCTCTTCCCCCCCATGAAGAGAAGGAGACTCCCAATTCAGGAGGACAGCCCTCCTCTGTTCGCTGCTGTGTTACCCACATTCAGTGTACAAGCGAACACCAGGCCATTCCTAATAAAGGCTCCCGCCCTGAAAGGCCAAAAAACAAAAAATGTGTTGAAGAAAGCCCTTTCTTATCACATAAGGCCTCCCCTGGTTTCACCACTAGGTGGAGCGCCAGCCCCATTCAGCACAGCCCCACTCGGCCGTTCCCCCCTGCGGTCCTCCGCACCAGCAGGGGCGCTCACGAGCCACATACAAGCCTGGCAGGCTACGTTTGCCCCCGAGTGGGTACTACGCACAGTTGCCAAGGGCTACAGACTCCAGTTTGCAGGGAAACCCCCCTGTTTCAACGGAGTCATTTACTCTCAAACCGAGAGGAGTGCGGCTCATGTTTTAGAGGAGGAAATTTCCTCTCTATTACAAAAGGGGGCGATACGTGTGGTTCCCAGAGATCAAGCCCAACACGGCTTTTATTCTCGCTATTTCCTGGTCCCAAAGAAGGACGGTTCCCTCCGTCCGATCTTGGATCTCAGAGTGTTGAACAAGCATTTGAGGAGGTACAACTTCAAAATGCTAACTTACAATACTCTTTCACGTTCAATACGTCAGAGCGATTGGTTCACATCAATCGATCTGAAAGATGCTTTCTTCCACATTGCCATCTATCCTCCCCACACGAAATTCCTTCGCTTCGCCCACCGCGGCGTTTGCTACGAATACACAGTTCTACCGTTCGGCCTCTCCCTAAGCCCACGGGTGTTCTGTGTCTGTGTGGAGGCGGGTCTGGCCCCGTTAAGACTAACGGGGGTCAGAATACTGACTTATATGGATGATTGGCTAATCATTGCCAATTCGAGAGTCAGAGTCGTGAAAGACACGCAGTTAGTTTTGGCACAACTAGCTGCGCTCGGGTTCAGGGTAAACCTCTCCAAGAGCAATTTCTCTCCTTCACAGAGTGTAACGTTCTTGGGGCTGGTGCTAAACTCTGTTTCGATGCTAGCCCGCCTGTCAGCGGACCGCATCGTATCCCTGCGGGACTGTCTCTCTCTGTTCAAACCGGGCTTAAGAGTACAGTACCGCACATGCCTCAGACTGCAAGGGCTGATGGCCTCAGCCTCGCAGGTTTTACCGCTGGGTTTACTGAGGATGAGGGGCTTTATGAGGTGGGTTTCATCACTACACCTCAGCCCCATACGCGATCTCCATCGCCGTCTCACAGTGACGCACAAGTGCGCGGCAGCTCTACGTCATTGGGAGAACACAGACTTTTATACTCAGGGAACCCCTCTCGGGATCATTCTCATGAGAAAAGTCGTAACGACAGATGCATCCCTTTCTGGGTGGGGGGCCACTCAGGAAGGGCGTGCAGCTGCGCTCAGCTCACATCAATTATCTGGAGCTCCTGACTATATGGATAGCTCTCAGATATTTTCTACCCCGCTTAAGGCGACGGCATGTGCTAGTACGTTGCGACAATACGACTGCTGTAGCATACGTCAATCGCCAGGGGGGCATGCGCTCTCTCCATCTCCACAGTCTAGCCCACAGACTGCTGGTATGGGGCAGCCATCACTTTCTGTCGTTACGTGCGACCCATGTTCCAGGCATTCTGAACACGGGCGCAGATCTGTTGTCAAGGGGAAACCCACTGTACAGGGAATGGCGACTGCATCCCCAGACTGTGGAAATGCTATGGCAGAGATTTGGCCACGCAGCCGTCGATCTCTTCGCCTCGCACGAAAACGCCCATTGTCGTATGTTCTTCTCGCTACGGGACAAGAACGCGCCTCTAGGCGTAGACGCACTAGCCCACCCATGGCCCAATGTGCTTCTATATGCGTTTCCCCCCCTCGCTCTCATCTCTCCCACTCTAGCCAGAGTGAGAGAGCAGAGTTTGACACTGATCCTAATAGCGCCCAGGTGGGCGAAATCGCCGTGGCTGGCGGAGATCATTCCTCTCCTTTATGCACAGCCGTGCGCGCTCCCGTTACGCACGGACCTGCTGTCTCAGGCGAACGGGGAAATATATCACCCCTGCCCAGAGCGAATAGCTCTTTGGGCTTGGCCCGTGAAAGGCACAACCTCGACGCTTTAGGGCTCCCCCCTCGCGTGGTGGCAACCATTCAGAGCGCGAGAGCGTCTTCTACCAGATCACTTTATGACAATAAGTGGCAGGTATTTGAAAAGTGGTGTGCCTCCCGTCAGTCAGTGCCCTATCAGTGCTCTGTTTCTGACGTGCTGAGTTTTTTACAAAACCTGATGGATGAAGGGAAATCCTTTTCTACCATTAAGGTTTACCTGGCAGCTATCACTGCTTGTCATATGGGTTTCAATGACAATACAGTGGGGCAGCATCCCCTCGTGCGCAGGTTCATGAAGGGGGCTCGCCGTTCTCTGCCTGTTGTTAAAAAGCTCATTCCCTCATGGGATTTATCACTGGTGCTGGAGGCTCTGTCCCAATGGCCATTCGAGCCTATACACGGAATAGAGTTAAAATTACTGTCTTTGAAGACAGTACTGCTGCTCGCATTAGCCTCTGCTAAGCGGGTCAGCGATCTCCATGCGCTCTCAGTGCATCCCTCGTGCACAATATTCTCCCCTAATATGGATAAGGTTTTCCTCAAACCTAATCCTGCCTTTATGCCTAAAAGCTTCCCAGCTTTCACGTGTGAGGTGTTGGAGCTTTCCGCTTTTCACCCACCGCCGTTCTCTTCTGAGGAAGAGCAAAGGCTACATATGCTGTGTCCTGTGCGTGTTCTCCACACGTATATAACAAGGACTAGAGCTTTCAGAAAGAGCAACCAGCTCTTTGTGGCCTGGGCCCCCGCCTGCAAAGGGAAAGCCATCTCTAAGCAGCGGCTGTCCCATTGGCTTGTGGAAGCTATCATTATGGCATATGGTTCAAAGGGGGTATCGCCTCCCTCGGGTCTGAGGGCTCATTCTACGAGGGGCGTGGCTGCATCATGGGCCCTATTTCGTGGGGTCTCCATGCAGGAAATTTGTTCAGCCGCAGGCTGGGCTTCTCCACATACTTTTGTGAGGTTTTACCGTCTGGATGTTACCAGGACACCGGTAGCCCACTCAGTATTGGGGGTGAGCTCTGTGTGAGCCACACACATCTCACTATGGGTGTAGTACTTCACACTGTTCCCGGACCCCAGTTACTACACTGGACAGTGGATTGTGTTTTGTACTTGCCTACAGGGGATGCGCTAGGCACCACCCTCCCGCTAGGGAGGGAGGCCTCCCTTGCTGGCTTGACAGCGTCTCAGCTGTGAGCATATGGCAATCCGGGAGTTGGCCAAATCTCCCATAGGTGGATCTCGAAACGAGATGATGAAAGAGAACTTTAGGTTACTGTCGTAACCCCGGTTCTCTGAAACATCGAGTGGAGAGATCCACCAACATTGCCCTGCTTGCTGTGCGCGAGAAGCGAATATGTTCACTGAGGAGTAGTAGCGTTACAGTGTCATATATGCTCGTACAAGGAGGGCGGAGCCTCCTTCGCATTTGACACGCTACTGTCTGTCAGGGCCAGACTTGGTGCAATTGGATGCTTCTGTGGTGGTCATGACCGGATGTCATTCCCATAGGTGGATCTCTCCACTCGATGTTTCAGAGAACCGGGGTTACGACAGTAACCTAAAGTTAACGTTGATAGCAGTTCATGTAAAGAAGATAACAAGCCAGTGGCGATTACACACAAACATAGCTATTTATTGTTTTACTTTAGGCGAGTTCATGTAGGCTACGCTGTCACCGGCTGGGTTGTTTGCCTTGGTGAAAACAGGATGAAAGCTAGCGAACACTGTTGTCTGTGTGCGTGTCAAATAAAGTTCCACAAAAATCTTATTCCGACTGCTGTGTGGATTTCCTGATTACTGATAGCCAAGTTATATAAATAACGAGGAAAACAGACGAGGTCTGCCTGTAGCGATCGTTTTGGAGAAAACTCTTCAGACTTCATGAGTTGATACACTGTATAGAAGACTACGACAAATGTATTTTAAAGATGTTTGCTGAAATGACGTAATGTATTGTTATGTTGTGGTTAACCCTTTATATTAGTGGAAGAGATCAAGAGGCAGTGGAACACGTATGTCCGTAAAAGGAGGGAAGAGAAGGAGAGCATGTTGTAGACAAAACAAACTTTACATAAGTAAAAACGGACACATAATAAGCCCGGTTCAATATTTTGCCAATGTAATTTAAGCATGTTCTGTTTTTAACGTTCTGGTAGAGGGAAGAAAATATACTTTCGTTCCGTGATGGACCGAACGGATAACCATGTCGTCATCGCTTGACGAAGAGTAATCCATTTTTATTCGCACGGATTTTCAAACGCGAAAAAGAACGCGTTTTTTTTTGTTTTTCCGCATCGTTGCAGATGTGTCAGGTTTTTACGCGAAATATTCGCCGACGAATTTTTCGCACTTTCGCCTCGTTTATTCGTTACGTCCCCGATGTGTCACGGCCTTTAGAGTGAGCAGGTAAATCTGCTCTGTCATCAAATGTTTAATAATTTAATTTAATAATTACATTTATGTTACATATGGGCATTTAGCAGTGTTTGCATTTTTACGTACAATACATTTATGCAGTTGGATATTTTAAAGAAGCAACCCAGGTTAAGTACCTTGCTCACGGGCACAACAGCAATGCCCCAGCTGGGAATCGAACCTGCAATCTTTGAGAACACACTGAAGATACAAGGTGCTCATATACAGCATAACAGTAATACACGACCACCCTGCAATTCCCCAGTAAGTAAGAGATAGGGAAAATGGGACAAACATGTTAAATGTTTTTTAGATTGCATTAATTTATCGTGCACTCCAGAAAGACCAGTATGAAGCACTAGCATGATTGTTATTTTGCATTGATACACAGTTCCTCAATGTTTTACCGTGGAAAATACCACAGGGTGTTTTCATTTCCATTTCTTTATTCCTTTATTATATTTTCATTCACAAATATGTCCTGGATTAATGATGGCAAAACCAGGGAGTGTGTCACTGAGGCAAATTGATTCATTTTAAATTTCACGGGTACAATAAAACCAGTACGTGAATATCTCTCCTGAGTCGCATCTGGGTTGTGTTGATTGATTGGCATTCCTGGATCTGAAATCAGAAATGGGTTCCAGGAACTATTTATTACAAGCGTCACGGGGGTGTTAAAATTAGTCAACGTGGCTTCAGCTCGGAGAATATGCTGCGTGTCATGTGTTTACAAATGGCCAATGACAGATTGACAAAGCACCTCCATAAAACGCCATGAAAGTTAACCAACTGCTTCTGAGCTTCTGGCTGACTGCCGCTACATTTTATGTGGCAAGTAAGCCTGCAGAATGAGAATTGGTTGTAATTTAACAAACGCTTTAAAGGATAATTCAAATGTGTCAATGATAGGAAGTGCGCTTCTGTTAAATTGTGAAAAGTAATTATTTAAATTCTGATTTGACCTGCCACATTAAGCCTTCATTTTTAATTGTTTGGGTCCCATTCAAGAAGAAGGGTGTGCAATATACAGGGGTGTATAAACAGAAACATTTGCCATAATCATCCTGTTACATTATGCACCTTTTAAATGCTTAACATGGCCTAATGGCATTTAGTGCATTGCAGTAGGACAATGGTACGTAATCATATGTACCTACGTAGGTATTATGTGAATCCAAGGTGTACTTTGTTTTTTTTGTACTTTGTATTTGATGGACATGTTGTTTTCTCAGAGTGGACATTAAGGGATTTTTCTGTCTGACTTCGCTGTTTTATCATGGATTAATGGGTATATGTCTGATAAGAAGTTCATTTTTTGTTTTCGATTTGATATTAAAGGCCTCAGCGGATGACATATGACTCTTTAGAGTCTAATCACATCCTTACACAGTATTCTCCGATATACAGACATCTACAGACATTTAAGGTTGCAATATGAGGTAATAAAATTGCTGTTTCCATTGTATATATAATATAATTTCATGTTCTCTGTGAGGTATTTTTACCCAGACGCAGCGTGTGCGGGCCTAAACGTGTGAATGTGGATAACTGACTGACTGACTTGACTGGCTGTCTGATCCCCCGATGTTGAAAGCGCATGCGTAAATTTCAAGTAATTACGGTAAAAGGTTCGCTGTCTGACTCCCCATCCCCTTTTACTAGTACCAGTTGTTGCACCCAAAGATTATGAATGAACAACTGTGGATATGTTTAAAGATACAGGACAATTTGGTGAAATGTTTAATCCTTGTCATAGTCGTTATTACGGAAGCCGACGGGTATAAAACACAACCACATTTCGGAAAACAAACCAACAAGCTATAAATCACAACGACATTTCGGAAAACAAAATTTCCGGCTCTTTTTTCTGAATCGGCTCTATTCGTACCAGTTTGAAGAGTCGGAGTCGGAGTTGCAATTTTGGTACTTCCGGTTAATACAGTAGAGCCGTTTGAGCCGCATCTTTTTCTTTCAGCGGCGCGAGCTGGAATTAGAAGCTGTTTCAGACAACACAATCGCAATATCGCATATTAGGCCTAATTGTTTAATAGTTGACTGGAATTTCGTTGCAATTCTCGCAAACAGCCAAGTTTAATAATTTCGTAATAAACAGTCGGCGTCTCGCGTGATTCAACCGGAAACCCTATTGACAAAGAAATTATGTTAGCCTATATCTATAGATGGTTTCCGGAACTTCCGGTTGAATCGCGCAAAAAATGCGATGTCCATTTTTATCACAATGTATAAATGACATACCTGTTCCTCACTGGCTGCATACACGCGTCCGGGCTGAGCTAGGCTTGCATAGTCTTGTTTATAAGCCCACTTGTGTTTCAAAACCTTTCCAGCACATGCCTTTTGTTTTGTCATGGTGCGAATAAATAAAACCTAAACCTAATACTTTTGCAAATTGTATCAAAGTGCCTTTATTCCACTGTTAAGTTGTTGTATGGTTTGTCTTGCTTGATCGTCATCATCATCATCTTCATCTTAATACATTATTGTTGTTGTAATAACTGTAGTTGAAGCAAAGGAAAAAAAAAAAAAAAAACTTATGAAACTGAATTAAATCTAACTATGACATTTTTGCAATATACTGTGGCCATGTTATGTAGTGTGTGTGTGTGTGTATACACAATATAAAAAGTTTTCACAAATATATACAGCAGTCATTAACAATGCACAATATCCATTATTGGAAAAAGTGCCATATTGAACAATTTTTCTCCAATTTTGAAAAGATGAATCTTAACATGAATTATGCTGCCGTAATTACTTGTGTTAGTATTAATGTTTCATGCATGTGCTTCTCCCTGTTTTTCAGATTTAAATGGAGGGGAAGAGACGTGTGAGAAAGAGAGAGCAGAGAGCTATGACGATTCCAGGCCAGTCTCGCACTCAAACACCAAGCAAATGAAAAATGGTTTTCCTCCTTAAGGAGAAATCCCATCCCTGTCTTGTAAGCTTATCTATTCCTGACAATTAATGTCAAGTATCACGTGGAAGCAGCACCGTGCTGCCCTGAAGGAAACAACCCCACGGATGGGAACAGACACTTAAAATTCAATGCACTATACACAAGTAAATGCAACATAATGCCTTCAAAGGTCTCTTGCTTATATGTTTTGACAGTTGTTTGCTGGGCGAGCGCTCTGTGGTACTTAAGTGTGTCACGCCCGACGTCCTCGTACGTCGGGCAGATATCGGTGCCCATACGAAAAACCGTGAAACCGAAGAACTCCACGTTCAGCAATATCCGAACCCGGCCCCTGAACCCACATGCTTTTGACTTCATTATTAACGAGCCAAAGAAATGTGAGACCAACTCTCCGTTCCTCGTTATACTCATCAGCACCACGCACAAGGAGTTTGACGCGCGGCAGGCGATCCGGGAGACATGGGGGGACGAGAGCACCTTCAATGACATTGGCATCATCACCCTTTTCCTGTTGGGCAAAAACACCGACTCCGTCCTCAACCAGATGGTGGAGCAGGAGAGCCAGATCTTTCATGATATTGTGGTAGAGGACTTCATCGACTCGTACCACAACCTCACCCTCAAGACCCTGATGGGCATGAGGTGGGTAGCCACCTTCTGTTCCAAGGCCAAGTATGTCATGAAGACAGACAGCGACATATTTGTAAATATGGACAACCTGGTCTACAAGCTCTTGAAGCCCACTACCAAGCCCAGGAGAAGATATTTCACGGGTTACGTGATAAACGGAGGCCCGATCCGGGATATGCGCAGTAAGTGGTACATGCCTCGGGACTTGTACCCTGAGAGTAAGTACCCCCCGTTCTGTTCGGGGACGGGGTACGTGTTCTCGGCGGACGTGGCCGAGCTCATCTATAAGACATCGCTCCACACCAGGCTGCTCCACCTGGAGGACGTGTACGTGGGGCTCTGCCTGCGCAAAATGGGCATCCATCCCTTCCAGAACAGCGGCTTCAATCACTGGAAGATGGCCTACAGCCTCTGCAGGTACCGGAGAGTCATCACCGTGCACCAGATCTCCCCTGAGGAGATGCACAGGGTCTGGAACGACATGTCCAGCAAAAAACACCTCCGATGTTAAGAGTCTCCCGAGGACCCTCCTCGTTTTGTACCGAACACTGAAGTATCATCACGGGCCTATATCACACAATCCCTGAATACTTAATTTGATTACTGCCGTTAAGTGATCCCAACCCAACCCCTCCCTCCCGATATTTAAATAGTTAATGTCTAGCGCTGTCAGTCCTGCTTACCTTTCTGAATTTGCACTTCATGAATATAGGTGTCTCTGCAGGTGCACGCTCTCACTTAAATCAAGATGAAATAGAAATAGTATTTTAATGCTTATTCTGTTCTGCTTTCTGAAATAAAGTAGAGAACAAACAAACCGCAAGCAGCAGTCTCAGTTGAATTTCTCTAAGTAATACAATTGGTGTGCTCAACTGCAACATGCAAATACAATTCTCCTTTTAAATGTGAGGTTTATAGGTATGCAGACTGGAATGGAAGTCCGGGAACGACAGATACTATTTATTTTTCAGTGTAAAAATCCTTGCCTGTGCTATCGGCAAAGGTCTCTCTTGTAGTATGTGCTACATTACCCACGTTTAAAGCATACTGCTCAGAAAGAATTGCTAACCCAATGCTTAATTAATAATAATTTAGCACAAACTAGGTTCATCAGTGTAACCAATTTTTTGGGATTGTTCTGCAAATGAAGGCCACAGGTGAACGTCATTAAACGTGTCATATAAAAGCATATACAGAACCGTCTCTTTGTTGGGTGTACAGTAGTATAACATGTTTAAGACAATATTGTGAGATGATGATCATCATTGTTGATCAGTGTTCAGGATCAATCTATCAACAGATGCTTAATCCATGTGAAGTGTCCTGGATTTTTAAAATACATATTTGTGGAAATTGAAATCCATTTTTCCAAATCAAATTATCTAGATTCTTTTTTTTTCTTTCATAAATCGATGGTAACACTTATTGTTTTTAATCAAATCAAATTTGATTTTCATTTTGTGTGTCTATACTTTTTTTTGAAAAACACTAGTATGCATCAATGGGCATACTTATGATGCTGTACAGATTACCGAAAGTAACCATTTTACCTTCTTAAGTGAATGTATTTTTTTGTGTATGTGATGTATCAATCTTCAGTCAATAACTGCGAATGAAATTATTTCAAATGCATATATTTTCCTGAAACGGGGACATATGTTACAATCGCTGCATTCTTCGTTTCATGGATACTTTTTTATTCTGACCTGTTGCCATATTTTACTGTGAAAAAGAAGATAAACAACTGACTATTCTAAAGAGAATTACATTAATGTACAGTATGTCATTTTTACATTAAAAATATACATACTTGTGAATTACTTATTTGTAACATGAACTTTTATTTGACCTCAATTATACCCGAAGTGTAAACAGGAACGCACGGTGTAGCACTGAGACTTGTTATGAAAAATTACCTTGTTTGCACTTTTAAACACGTGACCACAGTTCAGCGATACCTGAACCCTACTTTTCTCACAAAAAAAAGCTTAGTAAATACCCCCACTCCAAAGTATAGTGAAAGTTTTATTGAAAGTATAGTCACCTTCTCACAACAGAATAGTCCCACCTACTCCCTGCATTTATAATGTCAATTAAATACGTCCAGAAACTTAAAGTGTAAACGGAGTTCAAGCGATGGATCTCACTGGTAAGTCACGTTCTACCACTTTTGCAGTGATGAAATTTTCAGTTTATCATTTCTTTATAATTACACCCCCCAGTAAAGTTCTACTTTCAGTTATAGAAAGTTCTACTTTCAGTTATAGAAAGTTCTACTTTCAGTGATAGAAAGTTCTACTTTCAGTTATACACATGCCATGGTGGTTTACACTGGATTTGATTCAAGCTTTTTATCACTCGTGATAAATCATTATTTACTCAGATTATCTGTCGTTTTCACTTTTTGTGTTTCTTTCTAAATTGATTCAAACAGTAGTATTAGCACTATTTAATTTGTGTGACTGGTGTACTAGGGGCAAACCGTTGGCAAGTGTAGATGCATTTTCCTTCAGTTATATGCGTGTCTTGTGTTGTTCTTGTTGGTAAAGACTAGAATAGTTTGTGTCTTTAGTTATGAGGGAAAAGCATCCCGAGAGTTTCAAAAGATTTGCTTCCTCCATCTCTGCCGCTTTAATTTACCTGCCAGTATGTCTTCCAAAGATCACTATCGGGAGACCCGCTATTTCAATTTAGAGGAAATGTGGTCTAGAGGGACATTTTGTGTCCTGGCCTGCTAGCACTACCTCCAGTAAAAGCCTGGTTTTCCCAGATGAGTCTAAACCAGCCTGATCTCACTTCGCTTCAGTCATCGTAGTTTAAAGTACCTGGTGTGTATTTCTATAAAGTGGACTTTTCCATTTTCTACATTTTACAAATATTTTCAAGTCCAGGAGAGTATTTCTTTAACCACCATGATGTCTGCTGATAATTATTTCTGTTGACTGTATTCCCCTTTTTTCTTCACCATGTCTAAATCGGTCAAGGGCCATTAGTCCCAGGTGCAGGCAACCAGATGGGAGCTACCGAAATAAATGTGGCTCATAACTGAAGCACGTTTCATCAAACTCAAATGATGTTTGCACATTGTGGTCCAGTTTTCTTTTAGAGAATGCATGAAATCCATAAATAAAAAGCTCTTCACTAAAATTAAACTAAACATTTCAGTTTTTGTCCAAAGTAATGGATCGGAACAATAACCAGCCTTATGGAAAATGTATATCCACAGCATTCATATCACTGTTTAACAACCTTTTCTGTGGAAGTTACAGCAGCAATGTTGTCAAGAAGCATCCTCCAGTAAAATGCTGTAATCCTACAGTAAAATGCTGTAATCCTTACAGTAAAAGTATTTTTTTTGTATGACTGATTTTATTTATTTTTATATTTAACTAACACAATATACTACTGTGATTTTATAAAATCTATGGTTTAGCGGATCCAATACTTTTACTTTACTACCATTTAGCAAGACGAGTGGCTGACGGTACAAACACAAGTGCAAAGGTCAGGGAGGAGCCGGGGTGGAGGAGCGGGGGCGGGGTGGAGGAGCGGGGGCGGGGTGGAGGAGCTGGGGCGAGCCACCTATTAAGTACCACTTAGTCATACTTTACTGACTTAGTCCGAGGACCTAGCCGTCGCTCTACTGTGTGAACTTCACTTGATGTCCATGGCGTTGGATAGGGCTGTTACTTTGTTAGAACTGTACTTTATCTGACCTGTGCCTGTATGTGTTCCAATGACCTTCGGTATGCACTCATTTTACGTTGCATTGGATAAAATAAAATTTAAATTAAATGAATGAAATGAGTAGGCCTAGGTAGTGCGGAATGAGCGGATTCTCCGGATGTTTTTCTGTGACAAACTACACTAGCGTACTGCATCGCCTACTACTGTCTCTACTTGGTAAAGTACACTTATTTGTGGGGTGTTCATGATATGGAAAAAGTGTTGCTTTAATGGCATCAAAAATCCCTCAAGTATTATACCTCCTGAATTTGACATGCTCTGGTCTCTCACAGATCAGTCATTGCCAACAGTCCTAATCCCCCAACAGCAACATCAAACGAGATTGTATTTGATCCTGTCATAGTGGACTTAGCAATGTTCAGCGGGACAGTAAACTGAAATAGCAGAGGAAATTGCTTCAGTTGATGGATTTTTTTTATTATTATAAAAGAATTTTGTCATAACAGTTTGTGTTTTGCTCTGAGTGTAAAAAAGTCTCTACAGAGGGACACTTGTGTAAAACTCCATGAGCAGCGTATGGATGTGTAAGCGCTGCTGTAAAAAAGTCTCTACAGAGGGACACTTGTGTAAAACTCCATGAGCAGCGTATGGATGTGTAAGTGCTGCTGTAAAAAAGTCTCTACAGAGGGACACTTGTGTAAAACTCCATGAGCAGCGTATGGATGTGTAAGCGCTGCTGTAAAAAAGTCTCTACAGAGGGACACTTGTGTAAAACTCCAGGAGCAGCGTATGGATGTGTAAGCGCTGCTGTAAAAAAGTCTCTACAGAGGGACACTTGTGTAAAACTCCATGAGCAGCGTATGGATGTGCAAGTGCTGCTGTAAAAAAGTCTCTACAGAGGGACACTTGTGTAAAACTCCATGAGCAGCGTATGGATGTGTAAGCGCTGCTGTAAAAAAGTCTCTACAGAGGGACACTTGTGTAAAACTCCATGAGCAGCATATGGATGTGTAAGCGCTGCTGTAAAAAAGTCTCTACAGAGGGACACTTGTGTAAAACTCCATGAGCAGCGTATGGATGTGCAAGTGCTGCTGTAAAAAGGTCTCTACAGAGGGACACTTGTGTAAAACTCCATGAGCAGCGTATGGATGTGTAAGTGCTGCTGTAAAAAAGTCTCTACAGAGGGACACTTGTGTAAAACTCCATGAGCAGCGTATGGATGTGTAAGTGCTGCTGTAAAAAAGTCTCTACAGAGGGACACTTGTGTAAAACTCCAGGAGCAGCGTATGGATGTGTAAGTGCTGCTGTAAAAAGGTCTCTACAGAGGGACACTTGTGTAAAACTCCATGAGCAGCGTATGGATGTGTAAGTGCTGCTGTAAAAAAGTCTCTACAGAGGGACACTTGTGTAAAACTCCAGGAGCAGCGTATGGATGTGTAAGTGCTGCTGTAAAAAGGTCTCTACAGAGGGACACTTGTGTAAAACTCCATGAGCAGCGTATGGATGTGTAAGCGCTGCTGTAAAAAGGTCTCTACAGAGGGACACTTGTGTAAAACTCCATGAGCAGCGTATGGATGTGTAAGCGCTGCTGTAAAAAGGTCTCTACAGAGGGACACTTGTGTAAAACTCCAGGAGCAGCGTATGGATGTGTAAGTGCTGCTGTAAAAAGGTCTCTACAGAGGGACACTTGTGTAAAACTCCAGGAGCAGCGTATGGATGTGTAAGTGCTGCTGTAAAAAGGTCTCTACAGAGGGACACTTGTGTAAAACTCCAGGAGCAGCGTATGGATGTGTAAGTGCTGCTGTAAAAAGGTCTCTACAGAGGGACACTTGTGTAAAACTCCATGAGCAGCGTATGGATGTGTAAGCGCTGCTGTAAAAAAGTCTCTACAGAGGGACACTTGTGTAAAACTCCATGAGCAGCGTATGGATGTGTAAGTGCTGCTGTAAAAAAGTCTCTACAGAGGGACACTTGTGTAAAACTCCATGAGCAGCGTATGGATGTGTAAGCGCTGCTGTAAAAAGGTCTCTACAGAGGGACACTTGTGTAAAACTCCATGAGCAGCGTATGGATGTGTAAGTGCTGCTGTAAAAAAGTCTCTACAGAGGGACACTTGTGTAAAACTCCATGAGCAGCGTATGGATGTGTAAGTGCTGCTGTAAAAAGGTCTCTACAGAGGGACACTTGTGTAAAACTCCTTGAGCAGCGTATGGATGTGTAAGTGCTGCTGTAAAAAGGTCTCTACAGAGGGACACTTGTGTAAAACTCCATGAGCAGCGTATGGATGTGTAAGTGCTGCTGTAAAAAAGTCTCTACAGAGGGACACTTGTGTAAAACTCCTTGAGCAGCGTATGGATGTGTAAGTGCTGCTGTAAAAAGGTCTCTACAGAGGGACACTTGTGTAAAACTCCTTGAGCAGCGTATGGATGTGTAAGTGCTGCTGTAAAAAGGTCTCTATAGAGGGACACTTGTGTAAAACTCCATGAGCAGCGTATGGATGTGTAAGCGCTGCTGTAAAAAAGTCTCTACAGAGGGACACTTGTGTAAAACTCCTTGAGCAGCGTATGGATGTGTAAGTGCTGCTGTAAAAAGGTCTCTACAGAGGGACACTTGTGTAAAACTCCATGAGCAGCGTATGGATGTGTAAGTGCTGCTGTAAAAAAGTCTCTACAGAGGGACACTTGTGTAAAACTCCTTGAGCAGCGTATGGATGTGTAAGTGCTGCTGTAAAAAGGTCTCTACAGAGGGACACTTGTGTAAAACTCCATGAGCAGCGTATGGATGTGTAAGTGCTGCTGTAAAAAAGTCTCTACAGAGGGACACTTGTGTAAAACTCCTTGAGCAGCGTATGGATGTGTAAGTGCTGCTGTAAAAAGGTCTCTACAGAGGGACACTTGTGTAAAACTCCATGAGCAGCGTATGGATGTGTAAGTGCTGCTGTAAAAAAGTCTCTACAGAGGGACACTTGTGTAAAACTCCTTGAGCAGCGTATGGATGTGTAAGTGCTGCTGTAAAAAGGTCTCTACAGAGGGACACTTGTGTAAAACTCCATGAGCAGCGTATGGATGTGTAAGTGCTGCTGTAAAAAAGTCTCTACAGAGGGACACTTGTGTAAAACTCCTTGAGCAGCGTATGGATGTGTAAGTGCTGCTGTAAAAAGGTCTCTACAGAGGGACACTTGTGTAAAACTCCATGAGCAGCGTATGGATGTGTAAGTGCTGCTGTAAAAAGGTCTCTACAGAGGGACACTTGTGTAAAACTCCTTGAGCAGCGTATGGATGTGTAAGTGCTGCTGTAAAAAAGTCTCTACAGAGGGACACTTGTGTAAAACTCCATGAGCAGCGTATGGATGTGTAAGTGCTGCTGTAAAAAAGTCTCTACAGAGGGACACTTGTGTAAAACTCCATGAGCAGCGTATGGATGTGTAAGTGCTGCTGTAAAAAGGTCTCTACAGAGGGACACTTGTGTAAAACTCCTTGAGCAGCGTATGGATGTGTAAGCGCTGCTGTAAAAAGGTCTCTACAGAGGGACACTTGTGTAAAACTCCATGAGCAGCGTATGGATGTGTAAGTGCTGCTGTAAAAAGGTCTCTACAGAGGGACACTTGTGTAAAACTCCATGAGCAGCGTATGGATGTGTAAGTGCTGCTGTAAAAAAGTCTCTACAGAGGGACACTTGTGTAAAACTCCATGAGCAGCGTATGGATGTGTAAGTGCTGCTGTAAAAAAGTCTCTACAGAGGGACACTTGTGTAAAACTCCATGAGCAGCGTATGGATGTGTAAGTGCTGCTGTAAAAAAGGTCTCTACAGAGGGACACTTGTGTAAAATGCCATGAGCAGCGTATGGATGTGTAAGCGCTGCTGTAAAAAAGTCTCTACAGAGGGACACTTGTGTAAAACTCCATGAGCAGCATATGGATGTGTAAGTGCTGCTGTAAAAAAGTCTCTACAGAGGGACACTTGTGTAAAACTCCATGAGCAGCGTATGGATGTGCAAGCGCTGCTGTAAAAAAGTCTCTACAGAGGGACACTTGTGTAAAACTCCATGAGCAGCGTATGGATGTGTAAGCGCTGCTGTAAAAAAGTCTCTACAGAGGGACACTTGTGTAAAACTCCATGAGCAGCGTATGGATGTGTAAGCGCTGCTGTAAAAAAGTCTCTACAGAGGGACACTTGTGTAAAACTCCATGAGCAGCGTATGGATGTGTAAGTGCTGCTGTAAAAAGGTCTCTACAGAGGGACACTTGTGTAAAACTCCATGAGCAGCGTATGGATGTGTAAGTGCTGCTGTAAAAAAGTCTCTACAGAGGGACACGTGTAAAACTTGAGCAGTGTATGGATGTTGAGCAGGTGCACAGCGTTCCCAGTGCCTTTGTAGTGCCGATACACAGCACAGCCATCAGGGTGCATCGTAATCATTTCGCAAAAGGTTGGGGGGCAGGCTATTGGAACAATATGTATTCCCCTTTTCTTTACGACATTCTTTTTGCTAGGTTTCCCAAGAATATCGCAATTCAAGATATTTTGTGACGTTCACAAAATTATATTAATCAAAGATGCAGTCTTCTAAAGAACTGGCGACCTCTAAAACTGAAGAAAGTAAGGAGGCTATGGAGCAGATGCTCGCAGGACACAACTGAGAAACAGCTGTTAGTGCTTCTGATAGATAGCTGTCCAGTTGTCACAGCAAAGAAAAATATGTCAGCTGTAATTACTTTTTTTTGGGCAAGGACCATATTTCAATGACTTTTTGAAGAAGCTTTCAACCTTCAGCTATAGCTGCATGATAAATGATGAGCATTATTGATAATTACCCAGAAAACAACCATAGATGTCCTTCAATGTCAAACCGTTTATCCCCTTTGATAAAGCTTCTCCTTCAGCACAGCACACAGCGGGAGACTTTTTAAACAGCAGTTCTTTATTTGTTGCTATTTAGCCGACATGAAATTAGCTGCTTACAGAAAGGGAATGAGGTTAATATGCAGAAATGATACACATTCTGTATTTGAAAACACAATACCTTTATATCCTATCCCAAATGATTTAGTACAATTAATACTACGTCAGTAGTTTCAAAAATTATTTAGAGCTACTGTACTTCGGCCTTTCAGGAGTTACCTTTTGGTTTCATTTGTAGATACATTGCTATACAGTACATTTCTCTGAGGTATTTTTGGGAATAAATTCAATATCTGTTGTGCATTTAGAAATATCAAGTTTTTTTTCTCATTAACAATCACATGGTGTCTGTGAAATACATTTATGGAAGAGTATTATGGTTTTCCTGGTCCTGTGTCATGGTCTATATGTCCCTTGTCACACATAACGGGGCTTATATTTTAAATGATGTTTAAATGGCGTTTCTCCGGGGGGTTAAGCATTGGTCTGTCGGGTGCTTACCCAAAAGTGCATTTCAGCTGTAAGGTTTGCCACTAATCAAAATGCTGTCTTTCTGTTGCGTCTCTGCAGGAGAACAGTTTGTGCTAATTATACTGCAGGCTGTGTGGCTGACCTCTGTTGTTCTTACTGACACGGACGCTCGTCACTGTGCGGTACCCAAAGTCTCAGGCACGTTTTTAATGAGCAAGGCACCTCCAGCGATTTCATTCCCCTCGGCATCAACACTGATGCAGGTTACACCTTTTCCCTCGTTTCCCTTTTTGTCCTAGCTTTACACTTATCTTCTTCTAAATACAGGCCAGTTCATTCATCCAATCGCAATACTCATAGCAACACAACTCTGAAAATGTGCTTTACATAATTACGTTCTCTGAACAAGGACTATAATTGAGACTGATTCATTTTACTGCCGTCTGCACGGTCTGTGATAGCCAAGCCCAAGAAGGAAACAAAACAGAATCCATGAAAACAAAACGCAATGAAAATAAACCAACAAAGGCAACCTCTGTTCAATAAATAATAATAATAATAATAATAATAAGACAAGCTATGCTTAAAGCAGAGGTAACATGGTTTGTTTAAAAAAAAATGTTAAGCTACTCACATAAATTTTTTAACCACCTGAGAAAATCCTTTTCTGAACCTGTTCCTTGTACTGGGAGTAGGCAATGGAATGGAGGCTGCAGATACAGCACATAAGAGTAATTGCAGAAGAGGCTAGCGTAGCTTTAGCTGAGCTCTGCCAGCGCTGGTCAACTGCTCCGGTCAGTAGCAGGGAGGGAGTGGTAGAAGGTTGGAGAGTTTTTTTTTGTTTGTTTGTTTTTTTTGGGGGGGAGGGGTGCCTCTTTCCGACTCTCTCTCGCACTCAGCTGGTCTCTCTATCGCCGGTCCTTCCTGTTCACCTGCTTGGACCAGGTGAGCTCAGGTGAGAAGCCCAGGGATCAGCTGACGCTTAGCTGGGCAAATCCAATCAGCTTCACCTCATCCGGTGTCTCTGTGCTGTCACAGCCAGAATCCTGGGGGGGGAGCACATGTGTCAGGTGGGTGGGATTAAACAACACCCCCCATTCCAGTGACCTGGTGACCTGTGATATTGGACTGCCCACTTCTGCCTAGACATGGATCAAAAACATGTGCTGATGGGTTCACAGTTTTTGCCCTAAAAGAGTAGTTAGACGTGTCTGTGTTAGACAAGGCGTCCCAGTCTTTGACGTGCATTGGCTGTGACTAATGAAGTGTGTGAAGAACAATGTTGTTTGGGAACATTTAGAAGATAGGCCCTCACCAATGATGTAAACATGCGTCAAGCTCAAGGCCTCCGAGGGTATATAAGCTTGACTAGATGACCAGTGCGTCGAAGGTTACTGGACCGCAATTGTACCGCGTCTCTGTGATCTTCCCGCTGGCCGGTGTGATTAATAAACTTTTACTTATACTCTAGTAAAGTGTTTGTTGTGTTGAGTGAGTACCTGCATTGTCCTGGCTTGGGTTATTGAGAAAGAAGCCGGTTCTTAACACGCGCAAACTCCTGCTCTCCGTTAATTAAAGTATTTTTCAAACAAGGTCTGACCCAGGTCTGCTTCTCCTATCCTGTGTTTGCAGACTAACAGGTTCATAACAAATACAACTTTGTCAAAGAGGGTACTCGTCTGCATCACTAGAACATCCAAGATTGGGCGTGGCAGGCGGTTGTTATACAGTGAATTAATCCAAGTTAAATTACAGCAGTGAGCTCATATACATATAAATAGACTTATCCATGAAACAAAATGGAGAATTTTATTTTCCCAAAAGTGAGATAATGGACTCTGTGTGTGAACTTCACATGGGTATTAAGTTCAATATATTATTCTTCTCCAACATATATAAAAAATGCTAGAGTTCAGGCACAGTCACGTCACAAGACTGACACTTCAAAAATGAGAAAGCTGTTGGTGTGAGCCGTAGTGTTAGGCTGTACGAGAAAAAAATATCTTTGAACACATCTTTAAAGTGAGCTGAGTGTATCGGGTCATCACTCAACAGTGTTTCCGTGCTTGTGCGTGGTGTGTCGGCAGTAAAATCAGGCTTTCTATAGTGGGAATGAAAGAAAATGTGTTGATTGCCATACGCTGGCTACACATGAGGATTGGGATTTTAAAAGGAACTGTACTGACCCACCCGAATTAAGTGAAGTGATTATGCTATAAACTGCTGACTAGCGCTGGTGAACCGGTAGTCAGAAGTCGACGCACGTGCCCAGTAGGACATATTCCTGGATCAACATCCCTTGTTGTTCCTGGACTATTGACCATTCGATGCCCTCTGCCGAACAACCTCACACTCCTGAGCCATTTCAAAATTCCCTCCAAAACATCCCGGTTTCCAGAGAGGTAAAGCTATTTTCTGAATCATAGCACTGCATTTCTGTTTTCAAAATTGTACAAAATCATAGGTTTAATCATTCATTTGAATCATTCCTACACAGTATATGAGCCCTACTAAAGGCTTGCACTTGTAGCTGAGGTGGTGCAGTGTCTAACTGAGCTACGATAGCTCGCTGGTTGCTAGTTAAACATTACTGTTACGGTTCACAAATTAATACTAATTCATTCATAACTACTTCTTAATGCACAGAATCCAGGATGATCATCATATAGTTGGTCCTGTATAGTTTTGCTAATGTTGAGCCAGGATGATCATCATATAGTTGGTTATGTATAGTTTTGCTAACGTTGAGCCAGGATGATCATCATATAGTTGGTTATGTATAGTTTTGCTAATGTTGTTCCAGGATGATAATCATATAGTTGGTCCTGTATAGTTTTGCTAATGTTGAGCCAGGATGATCATCATATAGTTGGTTATGTATAGTTTTGCTAATGTTGAGCCAGGATGATCATCATATAGTTGGTTATGTATAGTTTTGCTAACGTTGAGCCAGGATGATCATCATATAGTTGGTCCTGTATAGTTTTGCTAATGTTGTTCCAGGATGATAATCATATAGTTGGTCCTGTATAGTTTTGCTAATGTTGAGCCAGGATCATTATTGCCATGTTGGTCCAGGATGATCATCTGTAATGTGGAGCAATCCAATAGCTGACCTCTCTGTAAAGCGGAATGTTCTGGAGAACTTTCAAATGCCTGAGAGGCCGTTTGGCACACACTGATTGGTTAATAGGAATGTGATGTTGATCCAGGAGCCTATCCTACTAGCCTAAATCACCGCGTGCCACCGCAGTACATATCAAATCAGTAACTCTCTGTTTAAGGGCTCCCCCCACAGGTGACTGAACACTGGCATTCAACTGGGGAGAAAAGAGGATAAATTATGACCTTCTTGATAACTACCATTTGAGAGCGCAATGTTTATACCACGAAATGATCAGAAATTGAGAACACATGCAAGTTATCATGTCATATTTCCATAGCTTCTAATCCATTTTCAGATGTTGCCTTACAGTAGCCTAATGCAGAAAATGAACAAAAAAAAATACAAAAGGTTTATCTGAGGTAAGATACTGTTACCCGTAGTGCTTATGGCTGGATTTTTACACAAACTGTGACAAATGGTTCTGAACAACGAGTAGGGTGAACCGAACATGCTGTTGGAATATTCATGTTCTTGGTCAGCTGACCCCATTAGTGAACGAATCACATAGTCAGTGACTAGAATCTTTGTACCTAACTGAACGAAACGATTCGAATCAGCAAAGTGATTCGTAATTTCCACCACTAATGAGCTGAAAAATGTGGAATCTCTGCGTCAGGATAATGTGCAATTGCATTTCTTCAAATTAATATAAGCCGGATAAAAAGATGGACACGTATCATCTGCAGTTGTCTCATTCGCTGTGAGTCACAATCTATGCCAAATAAACTGAGATTTAGGCTCCGGAAAATGGAATTCTAATTGGTAATTCACAGCTCTTGCAGAGCGCTATCCTGCAGATAAACAGTGATAGATGGTACATGGCCATTCCATGTGCATTCTGTAGAGAACACTGAAAGGAGAAGAGGTGTGGCCACTGAGGGAGGAGTTTGTGTTGATGTGTAAATAGTGGGAGGGGCTGTGAAGTTTGATTGTGACCTCATCAGACACTGAATAGTTAAAGCTTCCAAGATGAAAACGCCTTTATGTAACAAACAAACATTGTTAGCTTAAAACACATCTTTCTTTACCAGGTCATATATATATTTTTTTTTACTTTTTAAAAAAAAATTTTTTTTAAAGGGCTAACTTTTTTCCAGATTTTCTCAAATGGGGCCTCATAGGTGCGATTTCTTTGTAAAAGGCAGAATTGTGGCTAAGTTTTGTATCAGAATTTTGTGCAAGTAGCATTACAGTTGGAATGTGGAGTCCGATTTTCATGAAAATAATAACAAATCTGCCTCTATAAATGCTGTATACAAGCATGAAGAGAGGAATTCAATTATTTAAAAAATTAGCAGTTTTTGGAGCCGTGGTTGTAGCCAACATGACCTCTGCTAATGCTAAAACACCGGAAAAGATAACTGCTTCATTATGGGCGCAAAGTCACTGAGATGCTATAATTAGAATCAAATAATGCAGTAAAGTCTACTGCGTATTGTGCAATTTAAACACATTTACACGTTTAGAGTTGTCCTTGAAAGGTGATGGATATCTTTTCAGTGTGATAAGTCTCTGAGACTTCATGACTGTGGCCACAGGAATGCACAAGTGTCCTGCAGAGTCAAAACCTACACTGTCTTTCCCTTCTCAATCCATCTTCAGCAGCTGTGTGCTCTATAGAGTCAAAACCTACACTGCCTTTCCCTTCCCAATCCATCTTCAGCAGCTGTGTGCTCTATAGAGTCAAAACCTACACTGCCTTTCCCTTCCCAATCCATCTTCAGCAGCTGTGTGCTCTATAGAGTCAAAACCTACACTGTCTTTCCCTTCCCAATCCATCTTCAGCAGCTGTGTGCTCTATAGAGTCAAAACCTACACTGTCTTTCCCTTCCCAATCCATCTTCAGCAGCTGTGTGCTCTATAGAGTCAAAACCTACACTGTCTTTCCCTTCCCAATCCATCTTCAGCAGCTGTGTGCTCTATAGAGTCAAAACCTACACTGTCTTTCCCTTCCCAATCCATCTTCAGCAGCTGTGTGCTCTATAGAGTCAAAACCTACACTGCCTTTCCCTTCCCAATCCATCTTCAGCAGCTGTGTGCTCTATAGAGTCAAAACCTACACTGCCTTTCCCTTCCCAATCCATCTTCAGCAGCTGTGTGCTCTATAGAGTCAAAACCTACACTGTCTTTCCCTTCCCAATCCATCTTCAGCAGCTGTGTGCTCTATAGAGTCAAAACCTACACTGTCTTTCCCTTCCCAATCCATCTTCAGCAGCTGTGTGCTCTATAGAGTCAAAACCTACACTGCCTTTCCCTTCCCAATCCATCTTCAGCAGCTGTGTGCTCTATAGAGTCAAAACCTACACTGCCTTTCCCTTCCCAATCCATCCTCAGCAGCTGTGTGCTCTATAGAGTCAAAACCTACACTGTCTTTCCCTTCCCAATCCATCTTCAGCAGCTGTGTGCTCTATAGAGTCAAAACCTACACTGCCTTTCCCTTCCCAATCCATCTTCAGCAGCTGTGTGCTCTATAGTCTGTCACCTTCTCTCTACACAACACTGTGGCAAGCGCAACCCTTCATACATCCTCAAGTACAGTTAATTGAGCTGAATTACATCAAGGCAAAAACACAAATTCTCAACACTGACCAATAACCATGGAAACACTCACGCACACGCTAAAGCCCAATTCCCAGGCACTATCCACAAGCCCAATTCCCAGGCACTATCCATGAGCTGTTCGCCCACAAGCCCAATTCCCAGGCAGTATCCATGAGCTGTTCGCCCACTAGCCCAATTCCCAGGCACTATCCATGAGCTGTTCGCCCACTAGCCCAATTCCCAGGCAGTATCCATGAGCTGTTCGCCCACTAGCCCAATTCCCAGGCAGTATCCATGAGCTGTTCGCCCACTAGCCCAATTCCCAGGCAGTATCCATGAGCTGTTCGCCCACAAGCCCAATTCCCAGGCAGTATCCATGAGCTGTTCGCCCACAAGCCCAATTCCCAGGCAGTATCCATGAGCTGTTCGCCCACTAGCCCAATTCCCAGGCACTATCCATGAGCTGTTCGCCCACTAGCCCAATTCCCAGGCAGTATCCATGAGCTGTTCGCCCACAAGTTCTGCCTGTGCTGCTGGTGTCTTATTTGCTCTTATTCTGTAGCAAAAAGATCTTTATAAATCATATTTCAGAAGAAGGGCAAGAGAGCCGCATATGAATTGATTCATAAAGTCATTGATCTCTCGTTCCATTAGACCAGGGGTTCTTAAACTTTTTCATCTTGGGACCCAAAAGAGAAATTTTGTGTGTCCCTGGGACCCAAGCTCATGAACGCATAATTAATTGCCATATCTAAATTAGCCTACTATCAATAAAGACAAAAAAACGATTCAAAATAATCAAATTTATAGAATTTCACATTAATACATCTCTCACGTCACAAAACTTTTTTTTTTTTTTTTTTACATTGTCAAACACTTTTACTGATCCTCTGTCATTAAACACTAACAGTTAAAATCTCTTGTACATATTAGCACTCCTCCCTTGCACACACACACACACACACACACACACACACACACAATCAGTCCTAATGAGAGGTGTGTGGCTGCTTGAAATTGTCAACCAGCAGCTCAATTCTTGGCTCAGTTTTGGAGAGTGCCACCCTGAGGTCATGCACAGCATTGAGTCTGTTCCTGTATTTGTTTTTTAGGTAGGCCAGGGTGGAGAATCCAGATTCACAAAGATATGTTGTTCCGAACTGTATCAACACATTCACTGCTTTCCCAGCCAAGGAGGAAAAGTCCTCCTGCTGTAAATGAGCAACCCAAAATTGTGTTAGTGTCTTTGCCTGAAAAAGCATCTTGCTGCCATTGCTGGCTTGTAATGTTACCAGAGCCTCCAGCTCTGGCTGACTTAGTCCTAGATCTGCTGAGGGCACAGCTTGGAAGGGATACCTCACCCACTGAAGCTTTTGAGATCCCTGTGGGTCAGGGAAGTATCGCTGAAAGTTCTGCTGCAGGCCAGACATATGCTCAGCTATGTCCTTCTTCACAGCAGCACACAGGGGAACACCTATCTGCTCCTGGTAAGCAGAGAGAACAGGAAACATGACAAGTGCTCCTGCATCCAGCTGGGATTGCCATAATCCCAGGCGTGCAGTTAATCCTCGGATGCCATCTTCAAGCTCCAAAATGGTTGATTCCTTGCCTTGGAGGCTTGTGTTGAGTGCATTCAGCTTTTTAAATATGTCTACTAGGTAAGCCAGTCTTGCCAGCCACAGCTTGTCATGGAAGAGTTCAGCAAGGTCAGTGTCTTCTTTCTCCAGATAGGCCAGGACCTCTGCTCTCAGTTCCCACAGTCTTTCCAGAACCCTCCCCCTGGACAACCACCTAACCTCACAATGAAACAGCAGATGCTCATGTTCTGCTCCCATCTCCTTGCACAGCTCTCTGAACAGCCTTGTTTGGAGAGGTCTCTTCTTGATCAGATTCACCACCCTAACAACTGAGTCGAAAACCTCACCTAAGTTACGTTGTAGTGCTTTGCTGGCCAAAGCCTCTCTGTGCAGAATGCAATGTGTGACTTTCACACTGGGCACCACTTGACGTACATGAGCTACAAAGCCAGATCTACACCCGGTCATACTCCTTGCCCCATCAGTGCAGATTCCAATACAATTTATCCAGTCAAGTTTAAAGTGTTTAAAATGAGTGTCTACCACCCTGAAAATGTCCTCTCCCCTTGTCGTTGTTTGCAGCTGATCACAGAAGAGAAATTCCTCCTTGATATCGTCATCACATATGTATCTTGCAAAGACCATTAATTGAGGAATGCCAGCTACATCTACTGACTCATCTAATTGCAGTGCAAATTTTTTGTGCTCCAACATCTTTCCTACAACTGACTTTTGAATGTCCACTGACATATCTTCGATTCTTTTGGCAACTGTGTCATTTGAGAGAGGGACTGAGTCCACTTTTTTGGCTGCCTCTTCACCCAGGAGACAGAGACACACATCCTTTAAGCAAGGTTTGATCAGCTGCTCTCCAATGGAGTGAGGCTTCTTTGCCTTGGCAATGTTAAGACTGACTAGATAGGATGCCTTCAGTGCAGCTCTGTTCCCTTTGAATGCCTGGTGGATGCGAGAGAAGGCATTACCATCAAAATCTACCATGTCCAAAAATAATTGCATTAATATTCATATAGCTGTCATAAAAAAACCAAATAATGAAGTCAATGCATCCACCCTAACCCCTCTCAAATATATTTTTCCACCAGCTCTCTTGTTAACTTTGAACAATTTAATCACCCACTGATTAAACCCTATTGAAATTGAAATTCTACATGACCTAAAATTGATTACAGCTGGCTAGCTAGCTGCAGATTATCAGCTGCAGTGAGTGACAGAGCTGAGTACACATTACAGCACGCTCACAGAGCCTTTTTCTACATAAAAAAACGCTAACGTTACGTGTGAACACGGCCTAGCGCAGGGGTGGCCAATTCCAGGCCTCGCGGGCCGGTGTGTATGCAGGTTTTTGCTGCCGCCAGTTAACAATTATTTAATTAGCCCAATCGTTTTACACGATCTGATATTTTAATCTACATATCCGCGATATGAAAAGCAGCTGACGAATGTTCTTGTGCCGGTATGCGTCAATGCGTGTATTGTAGCATTTTATCGTTCTGTAATTTACAAGTGAATCGGTGATTGTGTGTATGACTAATTAGCTGATTGAACCGTGGTAACTGGTGGCAGTAAAAACCTGCATACACACCGGCCCGCGAGGCCTGGAATTGGCCACCCCTGGCCTAGCGTTAGCGAATGTTCGTGGCTAAATAAGTTTGATGTTACTAGCTAGTGAACGTTTGCCTTGTTGAATGCAGGTCAATTAGCTAGCTAGCTAACATTAATCACTAACGTTGAGCTAGCTAACCAACTACAATAGAAACACACACTACTTGGCGGACATTAAAATATCTCCGGATAATATATAATAACCTACTCTTCCACTGTCGAAACACTGTCTCTTGAAGTTTTCTGCTCTGTTCTGGAAAAACTCCCTCGTCTTTCCCTCATGCTGTGGGTGCTTCGTTTGCAGGTGTCTTATCAATTTGTTAATTTTAAAACTTTCATTACTTAACACTTCTCCGCACAAAACACACTGCGGGTGCTCCTCGTTATTTCGCAATGCTCTCACAAAACCGTACGAAAGATATTCGTCTTTATATTTACGTTTTGCCATGACTTTTTCAAATTGAATCTGACTGACTTACACAGTGACGGCGCAGCAGCATCACTCACTCACGGAGCCAGGTCGCGGAGGGATCTTGAGTAACTATCAGACAGACCACTATAAAAATAGAGACAGACACGCAAAGGGGGGGGGAGCACACTGTGGAAATAAGTCCCGGTAACACACAGCTACTGAGCTAAGCAGACACCGGTGGAAGGAAAGCAGAGAACGTAGTGGGCGCATTTTGAACTCGGCGAAATCAGTAAAAAATTAAATAAATAAATAACGTATTATAGATTTCACTATGCCATGTGGCGACCCACCACTAACGGGTCCGCGACCCACTTTGGGTCGCGACCCATAGTTTAAGAAACGCTGCATTAGACGACAATGTTATGGCTGTGACCTGGTTGTCATCGCTGATGTCAAAAGCCCTCTTCGATAACTGCTATTTGGATCATTTTTTGATCTTGGAGCAATCATTTCATCTCAGGAATTCTACCAATAATGGCAACATTCCAGATTACCTCAATTTTCTACACACTAAATTAAATGATGAATGTTGACTTCAAAAGTCAAATATTCTGCCTCCTTCGACAATACTTTAAACACTTTTCACATGTTTTCACTCAAACTTCAGTTGCGTTTCAGTTTCCAAAAGAGATTGCAGATATTTCCGTATTTGGCACAATTACAATAGTGTCTTGTTTATATGTAATACCTGTTTCCCGTTAAAAAAACAATCCTTGCCAATCATTTGTCATTCTCACCTGGTCTGTACACATGTACTCATAATGTAGCAAACAGCTGTCAGAATCTTATTTTAACTCACAATGTTTTCAATTTAAATTAAAGCAGTATGACTTTTTAATTTTCTGTATTATAAAAAATTTTTCTTTTGGGATAAAATTACATTCCAGTATTCATGCGAGTAATAAGGTCACAAGATTGCACCAGAACTTGAATTAAGAAGCATTGCAACTAATTAAGAACACATTTCCATTAATTTACTGTTCTTGTGGGGAAATACAATAACTGATGCTGTGGCTATTCATAGATACGTTTCCATGATACGTGGATGGATGCGGACTTCGTTTTACAGTAGTTTGCAGTAGTGATAAAAACCTTTTTAACAGTTTTATCCTCCTAGTGTTTTTATCTGGAATACTGGGAATGCCTAGCAAGCCTGTCTCATCAGGACAGCATTAATTCCTAGACAGGAGCAACCCAAGGAATGTGTTCCGTGTCTCCCTCCCAGAGAACATCAATACAGTACAGCCCAGCACATTAGCAGGACTGTCAACCGGGAGCCCAACATTTATAGTTTTGTTTAAAAATATTGACATCTAGAAATTGATGTAAGAGATAATGTTCTGTGGACATTTTTCAGTTCGTTATTTGAATGTCAATTAATTCCCTGGATTGACTGAAATGGAAATGTGTTATATAAATAACCGTTGTTGCGTACGACCTTTTTTGCATGTCAAAAGAAACATTTTGATAATTGTGTTTTTCATGAAGAATGAAGTTGGTTGATAATATGATGATATTATGCATTGTTCTGATGTAAAAATTAGATTTTGAAATGACACCGTGGAGGGTATCGTTTCTTTGATTTCAATTATTTAAATATTGTCACCGGTTTTGAGAACATGGTTCAAGAAGTCTAAGCAGAGAGAAAACTCAAACATGTACAGATGTGAAACATTACTCTATCTGTAAGAGTAGTGTTCTCATATATTCAGTCAAATGGGCATTTCCCAGTACTTACAGCTGTCACTATCTTTAGACATGAGGTAAGCACTATAACATTAACGTTAACCATCTGAGCACTCACCAGCTTAAAGGCCAACACTTTATAGGTAATTGGATCATCGACAATCTTCTGAAGGTTAGCAGCAACTGAAAAGTGATACATGTGTACGTTAAACAGTGCTGCCTCACAGATATAGACAACATTCCTGAATCAATCATATTTATGTGTCATTAAGTACGGCATATTTTATGTGCTGACACTTTATTTAGATTGAGCTATGTGGCCGTTAATTAATGCAATGTTGAAACTAATCATATTTATTGCTGTTAATAACATTAATAAGCTGTTTTGAAATGCCTTCCGTTAACGTTGGGAACATTAAGCCTGGTAGGGACAGTGTGGGACGTGTGAATTTAAAGCACACCCTGTCGTTTATAAAATAATGAACAAACGGGATCCTCGATACAATAAGGTGGACATTACCAACGATGACATCATGTCCATTGACCAGTCCAGCTGAGAAAAGCTCCCGGGACACACCATCAGCAGTGTCTTCAGAGACGATACAGAGACCAACAGCAACTGAGACCAACAACACCAAGTGCACTCACTCCCACACCAGTAAGTTCTGCAAGTGCACTCACTCCCACACCAGTAAGTTCTGCAAGTGCACTCACTCCCACACCAGTAAGTTCTGCAAGTGCACTCACTCCCACACCAGTAAGTTCTGCAAGTGCACTCACTCCCACACCAGTAAGTTCTGCAAGTGCACTCACTCCCACACCAGTAAGTTCTGCAAGTGCACTCACTCCCACACCAGTAAGTTCTGCAAGTGCACTCACTCCCACACCAGTAAGTTCTGCAAGTGCACTCACTACCACACCAGTAAGTTCTGCAAGTGCACTCACTCCCACACCAGTAAGTTCTGCAAGTGCACTCACTACCACACCAGTAAGTTCTGCAAGTGCACTCACTACCACACCAGTAAGTTCTGCAAGTGCACTCACTCCCACACCAGTAAGTTCATTCAGTCCATGCCATGTTACTATAGGAACCATTTTCGTCACATAATATTTATATTAAAATCAGCCATTTCCAATCTTACCTCGGCCCGGGGTAAATTCAAATCGTATGTCATTCAGCTCCTTTCTGGAGTTCCTGAAGAGAGGGGAATTAAAAGGAAATTAAGTATGAGATGCTCATCCAGTGTTCCCTGGGGTCCTAATTGTCCTGCCTCCACCTGAGCGAGCGGAACATTCAGGAACATCTGGAGAATGGAGCTTTTAAACGGAGCATGTCTGAGCAGCCTGTCCATCTGAGAAGAGCGTGGGGGTACAACACACCCTCCAGCTGCCGCCATTATAACTCTGAATCTTACTGTTCTTCTCAGTGCCCAGTGCTGAGTGGTGTATTGGGAATATTAAACAGTAAGTTCACTCCAAACAGTTTGCTGTATTTTGCAACACGCTCTGGAGATGTTTCATAGTCGTGTCATGGGGGGAGGGACGGCAGAAATGTTGGCTCCGCTAGGTTGGTGGTTGGTTCATATATCGCGACGAATTTAAATATCTATTTGGCCGCAGGAAACAAGCTGCATGCAGTTTCCCTCTTAGTTGCCATGCCTGCAACATTCGGTTCAGTTCTGCTTTCACGCCTTTTCCCCTTTTTCTCCCCAAACATGCAAACCCTGTGACGCTCATCGCAACCTCCAATGTTGATTCGGGACAAGCTTGGACAAGGGCTCAGCTCAGGAGGAGAACCACGGGCACCCAATCGGCCAGCAGGGGTCGCTAGTGCGCAGTGAGACATCTTACCGGCTGGCAGAAACCCTGCCATCCCTGAGCTAGTGCCAATTATGTGTTGCCCCTGCAGGGCTGCTGGCAACAGTCAGCACTGACACATATAGACAGAAAAAATCGTATGAAATCTTTTTTTTGGGGGGGGGGGGGGAGTAAAAATTCACTCCAAAGGAAAGTATTGAACTGGCTGTGCAGTACATCACGTACTGTAGAACACAGAACTGGCTGTGCTGTACATCACATACTGTAGAACACAGAACTGGCTGTGCTGTATAACACAGAACTGGCTGTGCTGTATAACACAGAACTGGCTGTGCTGTACATCACGTACTGTATAACACAGAACTGGCTGTGCTGTACATCACGTACTGTATAACACAGAACTGGCTGTGCTGTACATCACGTACTGTATAACACAGAACTGGCTGTGCTGTACATCACGTACTGTAGAACGCAGAACTGGCTGTGCTGTACATCACGTACTGTAGAACACAGAACTGGCTGTGCAGTACATCACGTACTGTAGAACACAGAATTGGTTGTGCAGTACATCACATACTGTATAACACAGTCAGTCAGAACTGTTTCAAAGGCCAACTTGAAACCCTTGGTACATCCAGCACCTAGAATTTTCATGTCTCAATTAACCTCCCTGGCTGTCAGTTAAAATAAACTTTAAAAAAAAATTTTTTTTAAATCACCAATGTATGAAATTGTTTCTCATTGATAAGGAAGTGTCTATAGCAGGGGTGTCCAATCCAATCCGAAAAGGGCTGGTGTGGGTGCAGGTTTTAGCACAGCAATAAGACACTGAGCCCTTTTCGGATAAGATTACACACCCCTGGTCTATAGCTGCATAGCTCTATGCACTGCTAGAGAAGAGGCAGCAAGATGAATTATTTTCTGTCATCTATAACAGATGGATGCAATTTAAATGGCTCACATAAATCAGACTGAGCCACAGGAACTGTCTGCAGCCTGACAAAGACACGCATGTTGATGGAGAATTTTCAGATCTTCCTGCAATAAATTCACCATTTGAACGGCAATCACCAGCTCCTGTTTTAATCTGATGGTTTTACCCACTCTTTTTATAACGCATTACAAAGCAGTTTATTTTTCATGATGAACAGTAAAGTTTTGTGTGCTGAAAACGCAAGATCCTTATTTGTTTGGTATTTAAACAGTTTGCTCGGAAATGTGCAAAGTTGATGGAATACTAATAATAATGGGGGAAAAAACCCTAAATGAGCAGTGTGGATAAAGGTAGCATGCACAGGACATCCTTATCAACAAAATGACTCAATGAAAAAGATCAGCCAATGTCATGGACAAAATAATAAAACATACGGCATGGCCTTAGAAAATGTGAAGAGTGTGAAATATGAATGTGAGATTTACGCTTTAACAACAAGCACATTCCCAGGCTCCACTTTTTTGGCAGCCTAGGCAATAGAGGGGAGATTAGATAGGAATCCAAGGTTTTGGCAATATATCTCTCAGACTCCAAGTGGATAGAGCTGTTCGGTTCAATGCTTCTAAGATGACTTAAAATACCCACATTCAGACATTATATCAATGGCTGTGGCAAGGTGCCCCAGAGGTGGAGATATTTTCAGTGTATTTTGGCAGAACATTGTGCGGAGCGATTCTGGAGGTGTGGAGAGGCACGCTTTACTGGAATGATGTCCTGTCACAGTGAATTAGAGGTCTCAGAGCCGCGACTTATTCCCTGTTCCAGGCTCCTCAATCACTCGCTCAACGGGAGACAGCGCGCTTTAAACAACACACTACATTCCTGTTGCAGAATCATTAATCCACATACAAACGACTGAAGAAAAAGCTGGGAATTTGAGATATTCCATCTTGATAAGTCTATAGCAAGCAGTGCAAGGCAGCACAATTTTTTAAAGAATTGTTAGTTTAACAGTTCATATTACCTGAGGCTGCTTTATGGCCAATTGGATTGCCTGTCTTTTAACCTTTCAAAAAAAATCCTTAATTTTAACAGGATGACAGGAGTGCTTCTCCCTGGAGGAGATTGACATTTCGGGAGGTCCTGACTTAAGCGCGTAGCTGATGCCCTTTCTTATAACTTCTTAGTCATCCCAACTTAGACTAACCAACTTGGCCATTTTATAAGTGTTATTAAGGTATTCAATTAGCCTAACATCCAAAAGAGACGCATGTTAGTGGGGTGTGTAACTGGGGGGTGTTACCAGGGCGTTGCTGTAAAAGGGCGTTGCTGTAAAACAGCATGCATGCTCAGTCAACCTACCCTGTATAAATAAAGGTCAAATAAATACAAATGTATTAAATAACACAAACCAATTAGCTGGCAAATATGAAACTTTCACACCACCTACATCACTTTTCCTCCAAAGAAGCAACACTTTGTGGCCGGGTATTTAACAAGTGTTGACAAAAGAACACATTTCATGTAGATGGCAGGCAGGGTGTGAATGTACAGTATTCATTTGGGATGTTACTCGACCTCCGGGGTGAAATTCTTATGAGTATTGCTGCACGCTCTTGATGCATATTTCATATTATGCAACTTAAAACTAACAAAACATGTCCTATATTTGGCGACTGCCCCAATCCAGGTCAGGACACTGTGCATAAGATAATGTACTGAAATACATTATATCGTCTCAGTGGCTGCTTAAAGAGTAACTACACCCACTGTCTCAGCCTGTCTCCGCCTACTACACAATTTAGAAAAATACCTTGTAGGGTGAGCGAGGGAGAGGGGTGGGGGCGGAGGAGCTACATTGTACAAATTATTTAGTATAACTGATCAAACTAGACATTGCACATCAAATATAAATCAAGATTCAGCGACTGCATGGCCTATTTCTCACCTCAAATATTTCAGAAACATATTTTAGTGGACTATTTAGGTGGAATAAGAGAATTGAATAGGATGCCACATTGTTCCGGTTTAAAAACGTGGAGGCGAAACGAAAGTAACGTAGCGGGTCTAACCAATCGTGTTTCCTTTGTGGGCGACAACAATTATCCATATGAGGTACTCTGACATCACGTACTCTGACATTGAGGCGGGGGCAGTGTGGGGAGCAGAAAGGAAATTTCAACCGATAGAGGGCAGCACAAAGATGTTTTTCTTCCAGTTTCTTACGATGTACAATATTATTTCAGAATTGTTGAAATAACAGAATGCATGAATAAGTTTCATTTTAAGGTATGCATACAAACACATTTACTGCAAAAACAAGTGATCTAGAGTGTCGTTACCCTTTAATGTAATTAATTGAATGTCCTTCAAATTGACATAAGCCAAGAAAAACCATTCATAAAAATTCCGGGTTATTAGAGGGGCAAACATATTGATGTCTGGCAAAATTACTTGTGTACTTTTAAGGCATTTAATGTAGCGGCAATAACAATAAATAATCCCAGGAGAAAGTTAATTTTAAATCGGTGTGTGTCTCAGAATGGACTAAATGAACAGGAGCATTGAGTAATAAAGTATTGGCTGAGATTAGTGCATGCATGCCGATGCAAGCTACACTGAGAGTAAAGGAAGCTGAGATTACTGCATGCATGCCGATGCAAGCTACACTGAGAGTAAAGGAAGCTGAGATTAGTGCATGCATGCCAATGCAAGCTACACAGAGTAAAGGAAGCTGAGATTAGTGCATGCATGCCGATGCAAGCTACACTGAGAGTAAAGGAAGCTGAGATTAGTGCATGCATGCCGATGCAAGCTACACAGAGTAAAGGAAGCTGAGATTAGTGCATGCATGCCGATGCAAGCTACACTGAGAGTAAAGGAAGCTGAGATTAGTGCATGCATGCCGATGCAAGCTACACTGAGAGTAAAGGAAGCTGAGATTAGTGCATGCATGCTGATGCAAGCTACACTGAGAGTAAAGGAAGCTGAGATTAGTGCATGCATGCCGATGCAAGCTACACTGAGAGTAAAGGAAGTTGAGATTAGTGCATGCATGCCGATGCAAGCTACACTGAGAGTAAAGGAAACTGAGATTAGTGCATGCATGCTGATGCAAGCTACACTGAGAGTAAAGGAAGCTGAGATTAGTGCATGCATGCCGATGCAAGCTACACTAAGAGTAAAGGAAGCTGAGATTAGTGCATGCATGCCGATGCAAGCTACACTGAGAGTAAAGGAAGCTGAGATTAGTGCATGCATGCCGATGCAAGCTACACTGAGAGTAAAGGAAGCTGAGATTAGTGCATGCATGCCGATGCAAGCTACACTGAGAGTAAAGGAAGCTGAGATTAGTGCATGCATGCCGATGCAAGCTACACTGAGAGTAAAGGAAGCTGAGATTAGTGCATGCATGCCGATGCAAGCTACACTGAGAGTAAAGGAAGCTGAGATTAGTGCATGCATGCCGATGCAAGCTACACTGAGAGTAAAGGAAGCTGAGATTAGTGCATGCATGCCGATGCAAGCTACACTGAGAGTAAAGGAAGCTGAGATTAGTGCATGCATGCCGATGCAAGCTACACTGAGAGTAAAGGAAGCTGAGATTAGTGCATGCATGCCGATGCAAGCTACACTGAGAGTAAAGGAAGCTGAAATTATGCATGCTTCCGTCAGACTAATATTTTTGGCAGAAGACATCCTGGAGCGACAATGCAGTAAAACTGCTAGGGAAGTGTGCTTGTAACAGAGAGGGTTGCAGGTTATAATCTCACTGCTGTTGGGCCCTTGGGCAAGGGCCAGCACTTAACATGAATTGCTTCAGTGAAATCCTGGTGTATAAATGGGTAGGATGTAAAAATCGTTGTGTAGATTAGTCTGGATAAGGTTTTCTATGATGGAAATAAATAATAATACCAGTATTGCTACTGTCAGTCATTAAAACCACTACTACTACAGCTAGTCTACTACTAATAATAATAATAATAATACTCTTCCCAGTGTTTCAGTTTAAAAGATAAAAGGATACTTCTCAGCGAGCATGGCCTGATGTGCTACCTGTCATGGGCACATTTTTAATGTTTTCCCAGTGTGAGATCATCAGAAGCACAGTCCCTGATCCCCTTTATATTCTATATAAACCCCTTTCTGCTCTGCAGTCTGTTCTGAAAACGTGTGTGGAAGGCCTGTGACAGATGATGTCACTGGAAACAAACAGACAGCACAGGGTAACTTTAGACAAGCTACACAGATTGAAAAGGATAACAACACCCTTCCAGAAGTTTTTTTTTATTATTATTATTTTTTGTTTTTGAGGGGAAAAGAGATCAGAGGCTTCCTTTTACACATGTCTGAAAAAGCTGTGTGCTCATGTAGTGCACATCAATCTGCTAAAGAACAGCAGCAGAAAAGACCGCTTCATCCAACCCTGCACTTCCTCTCTGTGTGGCTTTCAGTCACCAGAGATTCTGCAGTCAGGCCGTTTTTAAGGGGCACTGTTGCCATTAAATAAACATTATTATAAATATTATCACCTAATGGGCTAACAGTCATGAAATATTTGTAAGACAGCTTGATGGCACTTCCACATTATAGTTTGGAATGCTTTACACGCCCACACACGCACACACGTATGTGTGTGTATGCAGATGTGTGTATATTTGTGTAAAGTATTACAAACTACAACGTGGGAGTGCTATCGAGCTGTTTTCTTTGTGTTTTATCTTCCTGTTTTAGCACATTGTACTGTTTTTAGGTCTCTTAATATTTGCTAATTCCATACCTGTGGACATTTTCTACATGCAGCATTTGATGTTCATAATCAAATATGCCCTATCTACCTGGATGACATACGTATCACTGAAATGCTGGACTGATAACTTACGATCTGCAATGATGAAATGTGTTTCCTACTTTGTTTATATGGAGCTCATTGATTATTATTTTTATTGTGTAATCTTGTGAGTTGAGTTCTAATGTCAGGGGAAATGGAACAGAAAAGGAGAAACTTTTTTCTCACCTCTACTTCTCTTCCTCCAAGTATCTTTTAATTTAATCTTTTGGCAATATCTCTCTGAAAAAGTGTCACAAAGCCAAACCC
This sequence comes from Ilyophis sp. 1 JC-2022, assembly GCA_022702515.1. Taxonomy (NCBI): domain Eukaryota; kingdom Metazoa; phylum Chordata; class Actinopteri; order Anguilliformes; family Synaphobranchidae; genus Ilyophis; species Ilyophis sp. 1 JC-2022. The sequence goes on from CM040398.1 coordinate 34,574,655, forward strand.
TTTACTACCACAAGCTTTGGCAGAGAACATTCTGGAAGAAACACTGGGCTTCTGTTTGGCACACTATTAAAGGCTGCATTCAAAAACGAATGAAGAGAATGTTTTGTTATGCTTTTCTGAAAATATTTTCCAACCAATTTGAAATATAAGAAATGCATACAGTATAGTAGAAACATGTATGGCAGCTCTGACTCCAGCTCTGTCTACTATTAATTAACCCCTCTTAACAGGTTACCCCTCCAAAAGATAATCCAAAGCAATGAGCAACAGAAGCAACATGTATTAAAATATACCACTTATTGATTATTATTAAAAATAATAATCCCAATTTACATCTTCAAATTTGCCGATAGGTTAGTCGAACAGTAACCTGGTGGAATCAACCAAGTCAAAACCAACTCGATATCACGTTAATTTAAATGGCCAGTAAAGAGACCAGCAAGAAAGAACTAAAGGAGATGAGGTAGCTGTTCATGTTGTGAACAGAGACCAGGATTAAGTGAGATGAGATGGAAAACTCACAGAGTACTTGTGTGCTAAAAAGAGATCTCAGAGATCGACCTCGGAGCTCAGAAATGAAAGGGAATGAGCTTCAAATTGACTTTAGCTGTTAATGTACAAGAGGCTTATTTGGTTGAGCTACATAATTATGTACAAGCGGCTTATTTGGTTGAGCTCCATAATTAGAATGCCTCTGGTGTAAGCAACGATTTGACATATTCAACTCAGAATGTCATTCCACAAATCTTTAAAAAAAAAAAATGTTTTAACATTTGGTTGCCCAACAATGTATTTTGTGATTGACGGGTGGAAAAATGGTTTGTTTTCTCTACAAAAGCAAGGCTATGTAGTTTGTTTATGAATCAAAAATGAGAAAATAGGTTATTTTCAATGGCAATATTAACATTCCTGATATTTAAGCAGTTGATTCCTATTCTACAGACAATCGTAGGTGAATCAGAAGCTCTGAATTCCTTGTTGTATCAGGTAATACCTAATGGTTGGAAAATTTTGTTGTGTGCTGCATTTGGATGCAATAACAGACCATCTGCAAACCTTTCTGTGTTCACATTTCCAATTAACAATTCACAGTATGAAATATTGCATAAGATGACATTGAATTTAGGAAAATAATTGAATCTTTGATGCACATACTATGGACAGCTAACGTTATGTACATGAGGTCTATTTATGGGTAGCCTACTGTACTTTAGCTAATCAAAGAGGTTTGAGGCTGTTGTACTATAATGACATGTAATATAATTCCAGGAGAAATAAATGGTTAAAACAGGAGCGGAGAAAAGATCTGAGCTACAGTGATCTTTTAAAAGGGGCATATGGAGTGTGAGAAACACTTTGAGGACCAATACATCAATCAACGGGTAAATAGCACTAAAATTGGACATGAATCATGATGCAGCTATATACAATCTCCACAGGAAGTCATAACTGAGATTGGCAACTCCCATATAATTCTAGAAAATAATTATCAAAACATGCTGCGCCAACAATCTTGCCAGGGCGGCAAAATTCCTTCTAGAAAGAGGAAGATTGTAGCCAAATGCAATGTGTGGACACAAATGATCAACCAGCGTCAATGTGAAACACCCACCTGGGTGATGCACAGCAGCCATTTTGCTAATTAAACTGGGAGGGGTGATTAGGTGGCAGGTTGAGAGAGCCAGGTTGGGAATTTAGCCAGGACACCGGGGAACCCCCTTCTCTTTGCGATAAGTGTCATGGAAACTTTAATGACCTTGGTTTAACACAGGGGTTCTCAATCGTATCCAGAAAGGGCGGGTGTGGGTGCAGGCTTTTGTTCCAAGCAAGCAGTTACACACGTGATTCTACCAGTCGACCACTTGAGTCTTTGCTAAGGAACTTGATTAGTAGAATCAGATAGCAACTTGCAACATAGGTAACAGACTTGCAACCAAAAATTGTAGCAAAGCTTTAATCCATAACACAGTCAAGTAATATGTTTAGCTAGCTATCACACATTGCATTCACATCTTAATTGTGAGCATCATAATTTTCCAGTAAAAATCCAAACTGCATTATCAGCATTCCATTTGATGCACATAAGTTACAAATGAGCACCTTCTAGAGACCGTGTCTGTAAAACATGTGACCGTGTCCATAGAACATGTGACATACACCTTCACTTAAACTCTGTCAATGCCAGTAACATATTAATATTTACTTATTTTAATATTACAGCACTTTCACGTGCCTTTCGCACTGGAATGGCCATGGGCTTGTGCTCAAATGTCAAAGATTGAGCTAAATGTAATGTGAATGAGCGTCTTCTTACGAGGCGTTTGAATGCTCAAACTCTCACAGAGGTTGATTTGCAACCAAATCTGCGGAATGGAAAAATCAATGAGCGATAAGCTAAATAAAATGCTGACCATGCAGTCTAGGTTTGTCAGATAATGTTGCAGGTCTTACTGGAAAAGTCTTTCTCAAATCAAAATAGATTTCCAGGAAAATTAACTTGTAAGGGCATATCTTAATTTATTGTTCTCTGGTTGAAAACGCATTCACTGTCTTATGCAAATAAAGTGATTAGAGCTTCCTGGGAGGGGATGTATGCTCTTCCTCAAGTTATGGAACAGCGGACAAGAGTTTAGCCCTTCTCATGGTGTCCTGCAGTTTCTACTCTGTTCACATACAGGCCAGATGATGCATAAGTTAGTGATTGTAAAGACTGAGTGACCATGGTCACTGTGGTCATTCTTGTCAGAAACCTACCATCCAATATAATGTCCCAGTAAAATGTCCAGTGTTCCACTCCGATAGTACATTTCATCCCGACTGGACTCATATAAACTGTTAGTATGTATGTATTACATCATTTCAAATATGAAATACCCCCCTCCACAAACTCAATCTCTCAGGCAGCCTTGCCTTATTATTACTCTCTGGAGGTGGGCAAACTAGATGATCCTGATCCTGGGCCAGTGTAGGGAGATGTGCTGGGCACTGCAAGACACTGCCAGACGGGTCTGACAAGCATCTTTTAAAAGAACACCCCCCGCCCCTCATTTCAGTATGTAAATATATTCAGAAATGCAACACCTGCTTGTTATCGCACAAAAAAATGTCATTGGGTCATTGTAGGGATGTCACGACAAAACATTCCTATTCTGTTTTGGCACTCTTGGTCTTCATTGCAGTAAATGGTAAAAAAAATAAAATAAAATAAATTAAATAGATTTTCACACAGAGATGCTCTCACCTGAGCCGTAGGACCATATTCACAGCAGTCGAGCCTTGGACGTGTGGTGCATTCTCAAAGGGTTGAACCTTCAGCAGAGAAGAATAGAAAACATTACGCACCACAGCCACTCTATTGGCTCGATGACAGCCTATGAAAACTATGAATAATGCGTTCATCCTTCACCAACCTATTCTGACAATCAGTATGATCTTCATAATGAACTGACACTCTAAGAGGAGTTAAGTGTCCTACTAATAATTAAGCACTGCTTATGACATGAAGCTATCCACTAAATTAATTACTATCAATCAGCAGTACAGTGATTTCTTACATTAGAGTTATGTCTGACACACGGTGATAACATTATCACTTCCTTATTATGTACTTACATGCCCAAGATACATGCCCTGAGCATTATTTGATAGTGTTTAATATCAAAAATATGTTGGGAGTCAATATACCAGGCTACTGTATGATTTTAGTCTGTGAGACATGATTGATGACATGGGTAGTCGACAGTCTGTAGGCAACATGGTATTCAGATAGAAGTTAGGATGGGAACATTACATTAGAATACATTGCATTGCATTCACGTAACAGGTACACTTATCCAGTTACTTTAATAATAGTGCCAGACCTGGCTAGCAACCTTTATAGACCAGCAAGTGTATATGCAACATCACTAAATGTTAAAAGTTAACTGTACCAACCTTGAACCATAATACAAATTGTAAATACATACAAGATAGCAGGCATGCATTAATTACACAAGTTAGGACTGCTAGTGGGTGGGGAAGGGAGAGAATAACGAAGAATATATATTGAACGTCTAATCTAGGGTATCAATGATCATGAAAGACCTCTGGCAGCATGAGAAGGTGGCTTCAGTCCTCTTGTGACAGGTGTAGATAATCACTGAAATGCTAATGATGTCTTCAGTCCCTGAGCTCTGGGGAATGCTAATGACGCGCAGTTAGCCTGACGCAGCCGGGGAGGATGTTCAATGGGAGACAGGATCAGCGCATGGCTGTAATGAAGGCTCTGTGTGGTACAGAGGCTATCACACCTCTCCCGTACACATCTCTCTCACCTGCGGATGCTGAATATGCAGTCCTTCCATGGGAATGCTGCTGCCGTTAGCTTTTTTCTGAAAAGGTAAATAAAAGACACCGTACTCATTTCTGATACCTTGTCTTCACCTCAACGGTCTCTTCCACGGGTCTTCTAGCGTAGCATTCTTTAACACTGACCAGGGCATGACACGGGTCGTCTAACGTAGCATTCTTTAACACTGACCAGGGCATGACACGGGTCTTCTAGCGTAGCATTCTTTAACACTGACCAGGGCATGACACGGGTCTTCTAACGTAGCATTCTTTAACACTGACCAGGGCATGACACGGGTCTTCTAACGTAGCATTCTTTAACACTGACCAGGGCATGACACGGGTCTTCTAACGTAGCATTCTTTAACACTGACCAGGGCATGACACGGGTCTTCTAACGTAGCATTCTTTAACACTGACCAGGGCATGAAATTTACTTTTTCACCCACTGGCCAGAGTGGCTTGTGGATTCTAAAAATCACAACATTTTACCAGCAACATTACCTTTTACAATACATCCTGGTTGGTTACTGGCCTGAGTGGCTGCTAGAGTAAACATTTTACCAGCCACAATCTAAATTTGACCAGCATTTGGCTGGTGGTTGGTGTTCATTTCACATCCTTAACACTAACCCAGGAGTGTTACAGAATGCTACCGTAAAGCTAGCTTGCAGTTTGGCTTCCATGAATTGAGCTCTTAATTACTTAAATCTGATTGGGCTGTTCATTGGCCTGTATGTGAAACATTCCAGGACTGCTGCTATCTGTCAGGATTATTTATTCTTAATGTTCTGCTTATGGTTGGTGTATCAATTCAAGACTATTTCCATCCACAGCTTTGAAGCACAAAAAGCGCTACGCACCATGTCTTTTCTACCACCACATGAATCTTTCCTCGCTACCCCTAAACGTACAGCCCATACTGCCTTTTAGCCAACGCTTTTCTGGGTCAGCAACTTTCGCTTCCTCTGAAATAGACTTACACACATTCTTTCTTTTTGACATTTAAGTTCTGCAGTTTTCATTTTTGAGACCGCAAAACATTATTATTATTTTTTTAAATTTGCTAACATTCGACCTGTTGCATATAAGTAATTCATAAAGTGCTTGCTAGTTACATCACGTCCACACTACAGTATGCAAGCATCACTAGAGGCCAACTCCACGAGCGAAAGTTGTTGAGAAGGTGTGCAGTGCACTTCATTTTGAACTGTTCGTCCAATCTGTCCTTCAGGGATCTTTAGTAATAATAATAACTCGTGTGGCGGCCCAGGAAAAGCCAACTGGTGACACTGTACCCGTTTAAACTTTTTACATTTTTAATTGTTAAGACTACACCTTCTCTGCAGACCTAGTTAGTCTGTGTCTCACTGGGAGGGCGAGTGGTAAATTGGTCACAATGCCTGTCATTGAGATCAATAAAACTACTTATGAATTTAATATATTTGCTCTTCAAAGACAGAAGTGCTTCGGCAAGATCAATAGGTTATGCAGTGTCAATATGTGAAAGATGAAGCGATCCTAAAAATGGTGTTTGTTCATGCAATGAACAGTTTAACTCATTGGGCACAACTTTTAAGCCATATTTGGGCTGTATGGACCTTACCAGCCTTTGTATGAGACGCATAAATTTAATGTAGTTGTGAATTTCATTTTAAGTTCTCTGCTTCTGAAAATTAGCCTCACTGTCTAATTCATTTAAAACAGAAAACTAGAGACCGTGTCCGTAAAACATGTGACCGTGTCCATAAAACATGTGACCGCGTCCATAAAACATGTGACCGTGTCCATAAAACATGTGACCGTGTCCGTAAAACTCTTTTTATTTGTGCCATTGCTGTTAAGATGGCTGAATTTAGAGAAATAAAAAAGTTACTTCACATCAGGGATCGATTTTTACTTTGAATAGCCCAGCAAAGTGTCTCCATATCTTGCTTGTCACTTTGATGATTCCCTCTGAGCCTCTGAGCCAATTCTGTAGATTCTACTATATATAATATAGTATATATATATAATACCTCTATTCCAGTGATGAGAAGACTCATCCAGTGATGCGATACAGCCCCCTCTCCCCTCTCCCTCTCTCCCTCTCTCCAAAACCTCCAATCCTCCACTTCTCACTACTGACTGTACATGTTTCAACTTGCAAACTATTTGTAAATGCGTGTAGCATTTAAAGTGTCTCATTTGTTCACAAAAACAAGTAATTGGGGAATGTTTTGTAATATTCTGGTTTTGATATTTAACCATAAGTTATAAATACCATCGCCAGGGGACAAGAGGGCCAGGGGTGTTGGTATTGGGGGTTGGAATAAAAATACCATTGTTGTAGGGTTATTATTGTGCCCGCTGTTTACAAGATATATATATATATATATAAACTATATATTTTTTTTCTTTCTGCTTTGTTTCCTTGTTTATGCTCACGATTGCTCATTTTATGATTATGAATGGTAAACCTATGAAACCTATCTGTATTAATTTCTTGAGTTTACATGGTGCTAACCACCCTGTGAATATAATACAGGGCTTAGATAATAAGCATAAGAAAATAAGTGGATATCATTTACAAGAGACCATTGGATTGTTGAAGATGTTATTACTCTGGACAACCTAGGGAGAGTACTTTGTTCAGATGAATTATCTAGTTTCCCAGAAAACACTTCCTCCAATAAAAATATATATTTGGGCTAAAGCTGAAATAATCAAAAGTTAAAGTTGCACCGCTTTTATCAGCTTACAGTAGTTTTTGCAAAGGTGGCAGGAATCAAGCTAACTTTACTTTGTCATGACATGAAAGCAGCTTATCTAGCTCACGTTAACGTATCTAGCTTGCTAGTACTGAATCAAGTAGCCTTGTGATGGCGGAGAAAATATCACTGTGCACTGGTTTTCAGTGAAATAGATCGAGAAAGGATGAAAGGCCACATATAAATCATGTTTATACCACAGATTCAATGATTCAAGGCCAGTACAGGCCAAAAAATGATATGCTCTACTTGTTTCCCGCTCACGAAGCATGGTAGGTTGCACTTGACTATGAATGAATCACACACACACGCACACGCACATGCACACACTCGCACAAATAAAACAATCCAGGAACCAGACAGGCTCTGGCCATTGAACAAAACAGGACGATTTGGGTTTGTTTTTCATTTCATAATTCATACTTCGAACTGTTGCCCGGCGATGCAGCAATCACATTTTCCACTGAACTGCTGTGTCATGTAATCCAGTTATACAAGTGCAAACTCTGTCAAAATAAATCTGTTACCCAACTCACAACATATTTACGGGAACACGACATGACAATTCTATTTTCTAACACTATTATCGCGAGCAAAAGACAATATATAACCACAAAGAACATCGCAGTAATTCTAACAGGCCCGCAATGAAAAAGCATTTACTTAGAGGAGCGCGTGACTTACATCTCCACTCCCGTGTCTGATCCTCCGTGACTGAAAGAGATAACATCAAACACATTCAGTTTCCTCACCGTTCGTACAGAAACGCAATAGCCTACGTTAGAAAAGAATGTGCGAGAATGAGATCACTGGGTGATCATTAGCATAGTGAATGTGACGAATAAACCGCAAATCAAAGAGCCAGACAGGGAAGGCGCTTTATGTGCATTCCTTAGATAGCGGATTTTGCCTCAGCAAGCGACACACTGTTGTTAGCTACAACAATAGCATATTTTACCTTTGATCATAGCGGTCTCCTTGCTCTCTCTGCCCCTTTTATCCTTTTATTCCCCCAGTCACTAAACGTCTGTTTCAACTACTCTAGCTCCCAATGCAGCTGCCTCTCTGAAACGGGTCAGTTCATGGTGTTCGTAATGTAACTGGGTAAGTTAGGAGTGATTGGGAATCAGTCTTTTATGTGATGGAATTGCCCCTAAATGTGGTGTAATTTTCGGTAGCTCCGCCTACCCTGTCCTGATTGGCTGCAGCCTTGCCTTCCTCAGTCCCCTCGTCCAGCGCGTCATCGCTCCACTCCCAGTCCCCGTCTTCCGTTTTGTGCAGGTGCCCGCTGGACCCCGGGACTCTCTTCACCTGTGTGAGAGCAGACATCTGTTCACACATTGGGACTCTCTTCACCTGTGTGAGAGCAGACATCTGTTCACACATTCACACCTTACCCTGCCTTCACACGTAACCAGGTGCCCATACACCTACAGGTGTGTTCTCTCTCTTCAAAACTACACTAATTGTGTGAATAATGAAACCAATGTAATTGCTCAAAAAAATGTACAGACACAAACAAATGAGTAGATCCAGATTACTTAAAAATGTATTGTGTGTAATTGTTTTGGATTTGATTATTATCATAATTCTGCCATACTCTGCTGCAGAGGGGCCATTAACAATATATTTTTTTAATTAAGTGAACCAAACATACAGATACTTTGGACTGGCAACTGGGATGATTTAGTGGAAGCACCCAGAATCTTAGGATTAAATCAAATGGCATTTTCACAGTGTTCTTGTCAGTACTGCCTGAGCTAACTATCTCAATAACTCATTTGGCTTCTTCAGTGAAACAACATAAGAAAAAATATTTTCTACTGTTCAGTTACATAAGATATCTATTATTTCTGTCAGCCACTTGAAATATGAGTATGTTTGATCAGTGATTCTTGAAGATATGACAAAATGTATAAATCCTGTGTGGGAGTAGAACTAAGGAACTATAGTGCCCTCTGCTGGCCGGATAGCGTTAATATAAAATCGCATACTGCAGTATATAAACTTTTATGACTTTTAAAAATGCTTTGTCACCAGAATTAAAAGAAGGAGAGCTCCATGATGAAGGCCAATCTTTTCGTCTCACTCATGTTCTAACCTAAAGGTAGCTTTCTTTCCTGTGATATTCAATATCGCTTTACATTCTGAAATTTAGACACATTCTCTAAAAAAGACTCCTTCCATTAGACAAGGTCGCCCTTAACGGTCACATCCCCTTTAAATCCCACTTCTCTGCACTGCCTGGAGCAGTCATTTACTGACTCAAGCTTAATGACCCGAAATCCAAACAGGATGTTCTATTAGAGCAGAAAACAGGCTGTTCTCACTGTTGATTCAGTCAGGTCATGAGTTTTGGAAATTAGCTTGTTTCTAGAGCCCTGTTTCTTTATGTTGGCTGTGACTGCTTGCTGAGGGGGATAATGTGGACAACTCCAAAGTGAAAAACCAAAAATAAACAATAATCATCCACCATTATGGACAATACGCTGAGGCTTACATGTCTCTTCTCTTCAACGTCAGGAGTGACACAGTACCACTCAATTTCAGTTTTGGTGCGTGACGTACCAATCAATATGATGCCAACGAGCTGTGGCGGAAAGTGAACCTGCCCTCTGTGGAACCCAGTTAGCTGTGGAACCCAGTTAGCTGTGCAGAGCATCTTGCTGAAATCCCCTCAGAATACTAATCATTCCATTCTGATGCCACTGTTTTGTAATTAAGATTCAGTTCCCAAAAGGTTAGTTATGTTATGAGACTTAATTTGTTCTGTCGCACCTTTAAGGTGTCATTTCAGAATGGTGCAATGCTTTTTACATGCTTTACCTCTTCCTTTAAGATGAAACACTGTGTAATTAATACAGATGTTTGGGTAATTGTGGGGTTCACATACCATAGCGTTGTCACGGTATGATCATTTCAAGTCCGTACCTGGCTCACATGATGAGGGCTTTTTCCCGTAATGCGAATGTCAACAATGTCATCACACACTATGAAAATTATTACAATCTGCCAATCTCTTTGGACTCACTGTTGTATAGGAAACGAAATATAAATTTACAAAACCCTGTTCTAAAACCAACTCTGTGAGCTGATACATGGTACAATGCCCGAGACAAACATTTTGTAAGGTTAAGTCAAAGGTTTGGTCTCTAAAAGGGTAATTTCTCACAAAAATATAGGTAAAATTTAAATAGCTTTATGAAACATAATTTTGACACATGTACAGCTCTATGGGAGGTATACTGTAATGGGAGCTCGAACATAAGCAGTGGCTATTTAATTTAACTGTGACATGAATCAAAGCAGGTAAATTATACAATATAATATAACAACATGTAATGTGTTTACATTCCTTGCAATTTATGTCTACATAATATAAATTATGTACACTTAATATTTATATAATTCTCCAGACATATCTGTGTGAATGCCACTGCAACATATTGCATAAATCATATTTTATCTCATAATCAGCCCCTTTATCAGTAATCTGGCATCGCTGGAACACACAATGGCAGTAAGCCATGTTTCTGGTTGCTTATTCGTTAAAACTGTTAAAATGCCGCTGTGTCATGTTTGTGCCAAATGGCACATCCAGCCCCTGAATGTCATTATATATTTTTGTAAACTTTTACCGGTTACCTTTTTAGCTCTTTGGGTGATGTTTGGTGCTTTATTCAGAAGCTTTTCAGTGAGATACTCTCTGTTCTGTAAATTAACACAGGATAAGACATTTATAACACTGTGTAAATCCTTCTTTAGAATAATATTAGTACAATACTAAATGTGAAATAATAAGTCATACCTTGGCCTTTTGGAAAAATTTACATTTCAGAAGTTCTGCTGCTGTAGGCCTAAAAGACAATAAAATAATAATAATAATAATAATAATAATCGCCAAATCAAACAGCATGACAGTAACTAAGGTTCAGGGAGTAACATACAAATACAATATCTCAAAAATGACTCAGTACATTTTTCTTCACTCTTATGCTAACTCAAGTGGTAACATTGCATTCCTGTTTTCATAAAATAAGAGTTATGATTAATCCTGTTCTAATCTATGATTAAATCTTAGTTCTTTAGCAAGAGTGCCCACAGGGATTAAATCAAATAAACTAGGCAAACTTGAATTAATTTGTGTCAGGCTAAGCAACAAAAACATACTGTTTAATCTCTCCAGTAAGTACATACTATAATACAGTGCATACTGTAATAAAGTCAGTTCCAGGTGGCATGAATGCAATGCAATGCACAGGAAGGACAGCACTTATTTTCTTTGCATGCACCCTTATGCAGGGTGACTTACAGTACACACAGCTAACATTTCACACACCTGGACATTGCTATGCAAAATAAATCAGGCTAATTTCCCTTCTCAAGTGCACAACCACTGTTCCCCTCCCAAAAACGACAAATCCTACAGCCCCAGATCTCCAGCCACAAATCCTACAGCCCCAGATCTCTAGTTTACAACCCCAGATCTCCAGCCACAAATCCTACAGCCCCAGATCTCCAGCCACAAATCCTACAGCCCCAGATCTCCAGCCACAAATCCTACAGCCCCAGATCTCCAGCCACAAATCCTACAGCCCCAGATCTCCAGCCACAAATCCTACAGCCCCAGATCTCTAGTTTACAACCCCAGATCTCCAGCCACCGATCCTAAGAACTTCTAATAATGACATTTGCTTAATCGCAGTCGCTGAACAACCCCGGGCATGTGCTTACCTTTTAGTGGGGTCCTTCTGAAGGCACAGGGTTATTAATTTTCTAAAGGACTTTCCATACTTTTTCACCATCTCTTTGTCCTCCACACCAGTTTCTAGCGTGGGCGGATCGTTCTGCAAGGTTAGCATTAGAACCTGCAGGGCAAAGAGAAAGTGGGAAAAACACTATCTCAGTAAGGCCACACAAAGTTTCACAGGATAATGCTCTGCTGAAATTTCACCGGCAATGATACATGTCATTTGTATGACGTAGCCATCACTGCCACCTCACATCAATCCCAATGAGAATGTCGGAGTCTAGTTAGAAGCGAAGACATGGGCAGACCCGTCTCTGTGACCTGTGAGAGCTCTGGAGAGTGATTTCATCTCCAAGTGGGATGTACCAGCAGACATTGGACATATTCAAGGGCGCCAAATTTTCTTGTGAATGTTATAAAACAAAAATGAACTGGACAGAACTGACCAACAGGTTGCAGTATTTTACAGGTATGGTGACTGAGAGGGCAATTACGTTCAGCCTTTATACTGAGGCCAAAATTTTTTTACGAGTAAATTGTTCAAAGTAAACGTCCTGTTCAACAGACAGAACATTCAAAACATAACAGAATATTATGCCCATTGAATAAGTCCCCGATTAGACTACAAGCCAAAGAGACATGAACCTGCCTTTAAAGGTAATGATTTGTTGAGTATCTGTGTGGTATCATGCACGGTATCATAAAGAAATCGTGTTGTAGCAAGAAGGTATCTTTCAGAACCTATTTTCAATTGTTGGTGTACGGGTTACAGTGTGCAATGTCATATTCCTCCGACAGGCCAGTGAACATATCGCGCTTCAACACACCTTCATCGGTGGATATCTGTGATAGGGCGCCGTCCCCGTGGCTAACTCCACGGCCGTGATCCCGAAGCTCCAAATGTCTGCTTTGAAGTCATAGCCTCGTACCTGTGGGAACACAGCATCAGCAGTGATGTCAGTGCAGGGTTGTCCAATTACAGATGATTATTGGTAATAATTAACATGACACGCTTTTGGGTCACTGACCTGCTCCATCACCTCAGGAGCCATCCAGCATGGCGTCCCCACAAAGGTCTTCCTCACCTTGTTCCTGGTAACGTCTCCTCCAGTAGCTAAGAATGAGCTTACTCCAAAATCTGCCACACCATGACAAACAGAACATTTGTTTTAACCTGCGATACGTTTGATGTAAACCTTCTTGTAAGACATTTTAAGAGCATATCTGCATTTCTCAGAAATGTACATTTTAGAAGGAATTTAAAATAGTAAACAGGTAAAAAGACAAAAATACATAAACATTCACATATAGTCTCAGGGAGGCAATAATAGTCTTAATATCTGCAATATTGTGTTATAATCGACTCGTACACACTAATACCTCCAAACCTCAGAAGGACTGCGTGGCAAAAGATTTTTATTGCTTTTTTTATTTTTCAGTTTTAGAAATGATAGCTATCCGTGTTCCACTGCGATAAAGTAAACACAAATCATTTCTTTAAAATGGTAATTACTGTGTGCACTCTGTTAAGGCTGAATGAGAAAGGCACCATGTAAAAACAAAGGGCATTTGCGTCACTGGTCATATGGCCTGCAAGTACACCTCTATGACCATGTTATTCTGTAAATATTTGCAACCCTTATGTTAAAAAAATCAAGGTCGGTGGGTACTCAGGTTCTTTGTAGAAGACGTTTTCATGAGCAGAATTAACAACGACTTTAAGCCTCCAGTGACGTCAGGCACTGAATGTAGTCTTGGTTTTTTATTTTACTCTGTGTAAGTGTTGCATCTTTTCTTTGCCGTTTCTGCTTATTTGAGTTATGGTTATCCGTTAGACTAAACCTATTTCCTGAAAACGAAGTAGGCTGTAAATTTATAGAATGGAAAGAGTGTTTCCCACTTCTTTCCTTTGACTTGCACAGCTCAGTTATCGCTCGCATGAATGCATTCCAACGCTCGAGAAAGAGTCTGAAAAGAAAAATAGTTTTTAAAACAAAATCTAAAGGATTTAAATATGCGAAGTGCCTTTTGAGCAATCACTCACATACATGCCTTCTGCAACACTTGGGAGAGATTTTCTAGGTATTTTAAGCAGATGAATAGCTCTCTTTAGCCAAAGCAATAATACCACAGATTTATTCCATTAGTTAGCTACAGATTACACATAATAAGTCCCTACATTTGACTGAAAGAAAATACCAGTTGTGTTTAATTACAGTATTGAGAAAACATAATGGTAGATAGCCACTCTGGTAGGTAAAACAAAGAAACTAGGAAACTGCGAATACGTGAAATAATTCCTCTGTATACATAGTGTGCTATACATATTCCTATAGCATGCTATAGAAAACCATAGTACGAGCAATTTTACTCATCTTAAACAATACTTTCTTGTTGTATATGCTGTATATACAGAAGAGCAGAGATGAGCATGTGCTCTCTGAAGCAGGCAATGCCAATCGTTGCTTTTATCACACCGCAGTTTGCAAGTTGGGCTCGCGCAGACATCAGTGGAAGGAAGATTTCACGGGTGGCTCAATAGGGGTTATGGAGCCCAGATCATCCAGTGGGGGTCACTGGTGTGAGATGCTGTCTTCCCAGCCAACTGAAACCCTCCAATCGCTGGGTGACACCAATTGTGCATCGCCCTGCGGTGTTGCTGGCCACAGTTGGCCCTGACACCATCCTGGTTTAATAGCCGATCGTAGGGCCCATCCATGCACTAGAACAGTGCCTTAACAGGATGAGCCAACCAGCAGCCCTAACAATACTTTTTCATACATTCAGTGCTTTAAGTGTGGCAGAACGGACCAGTATGGCATACCGGAACCTCTACATTTTGCTCTTAAGAGTACTGGAACTTTTTCTAGCGTTCCGCTACTTTTTTCTCGAGTTATGCTACGTCTCATAGCATAGCTCAATGTATGCTCCCCCGCCACTTCAAGCAATGCGTGCATCTCACGATGATGTTTAAGAATGAACAGCTGCTAATTAGGGACAATGTGCCAAAGTTTACTGTATGGAGTGAGTGATGTTATTCACACACCTGCAATCTGAACGGACCCGTCCTCTCCCAGCAGAATGTTCCCAGCTTTCACATCCCTGCGGTCAAACACACGGTGAACACATGAAGGGCACGTGTCTATCTTTCCCAAATTTAGCTCCGCTGCATTGATTGCCATTGTACAGTACATGTTAATTAGTCCACTATCATTTGTAGCACATCGCCTGAGGACACTACTGCTGTCAGAGGTTTGTCCTTGGCATAAAAGAGAATTCTATCAATGTGCAAATGCTCTATGGAGTGATAATCCACTCATTAAATTGCAATTAATTCAGAAATAGGGGATGCATAGTTAAGCATATTTGAGTAATATATTCAATATATTCACTTATTCATTTCAAATGCTATCTCGTTCTGTGAATGACAAAGTCTTTGTAAAAAGTCTTTAGCTTTT
Organism: Ilyophis sp. 1 JC-2022; assembly: GCA_022702515.1. NCBI lineage: Eukaryota > Metazoa > Chordata > Actinopteri > Anguilliformes > Synaphobranchidae > Ilyophis > Ilyophis sp. 1 JC-2022. The sequence continues at coordinate 34,589,942 of CM040398.1, forward strand.
CCAATAGATTTTATAAAAGCAGAAAACTCTGGAGGCCAAGATGAAGAAAAGGCACCTGTATGAATATGTCCCGCATACATTTCCTTACCTGTGGATCTGCCCGTTCCTGTGCAGGTAGTCTAAACCTTCCAGCACTTCCTTTAAAATCGTGGCTATTATGGGCTCCTCTAGAACCCCATGAGTGTGCTCCCCTCGACTGAATGTGTGCTTTATAATATCCAGCATTGACCCTTAACAACGGTAACAGACAGAAGAACACGTGTAAGACTATACAAGGGTCAGAGAGCCAAAAAACCACCAACTGCACTAAATATTCATATCTCTGTCTGCACCTCTTTCATCAACACCGGTCTTCTAACATTTTATAAAATCAGCAACTGTGTTACACACTACACCACAGAACTGTTATTTAAAATCAATGCACTTGAATCAATAACTGCCATGTGGCCAGTAGCAACCCATATATATTTTCCACATTTTATTGAGCACTTTTTTATTGAGTTTTTATTTTCAATTATGATTTAAAATACAAAGAGAAAAGCAAAAGAAACAGCAAAATGATGAGAACAATAACTCACCTCCACTTAGAAGTTTCATGACCAACCAAAGTTCATCTTTAACAACGAAGGACGTGTAGTAAGACACGACATTTGCATGGCTGCATTGGCTCATCGCTTGAATCTCTTTCTGCCATAAGAGAGTAGAAGGGCTTTAATGTGACCAAATATTAAGTGCCTCTTTCAGAAAGCTTTTGTCTTTATTTATTTTTGCATTTTTCTATTTTTCACAAAGACTTTTTCCAGCAAGACTCTAAGGCACTGAGATTTATCTGGCCACAAAATCTACACAATGGTTGTTACATTATTCAGTTGCTGAATTAATCATTTTTCCATTTATTTTCATCAAGATAAAGAGGTTGTGCAAAAATGGCTCATTGTGAATCATCAGATGTGCATAGTATTTGTGTTTCCCTTCTGTCTCTAATTCACACTCATGGAACCCAGAGAGCTACTCTAAAAACAAACAAAATAAGGGATCGATAAAACCAGTCAATAAGCGTGCGAGAGACAAAACAGCCAGGCCCAGGGACATGTGCAGCAAGTCAGGGAGCAGAGCCCATATTTATCACTGTGCTCACCAGCAGCTCGTCCATACTGGTCTGGCATTTCTCCAGGTTGATCCTCTTTATGGCCACACGCTCCTGTCTGGGAATGCAGAGAGCAGCCTGTACCACTGCTGTGGCCCCGCTGCCTGGAATCACAACCACAAACACTCCTTAACATAGGAGGCCATTACAGTACGGTGCACACAATACAATTGTGCATAACAGCTTAATTATTGACAATTAAAACATTTATTTTCACTAATATTAAGAAAGTTTATGGCAGACTACTCCAACACCCCTTCCCCACAGAAATTATTTAGGACAATCTATTTTTGTAATTTAAAAAAAAAGTAAAATACACAAATTTTACCGGCATCTAAAGTATTAAAGATTTATGGATATGTATAAGTCTACTATGTACCACAATATGGTGCATGCAGCACAACTGCAACAGTGTGACACACATTGAACTCTATATCACTGCTTAGGGGAAAACTTTTTCCTGTCACCCGATTACTACTACTCTTAACTCACACTTGAAGTAGGCAGTGTTTTTTTTTTTATTATATAATGCTTGCTCAGTAATTCCCAGAGGTGTAAAGTCCAGGGATCAGAAAGTAAAAGTCCTGCCATGTGTTTCTTCCACCCATCAACTCAGCCAGCTGATTTCACTGAAGACTTGTGCTAATTAGCAAATCCAGGTGACTGGAACAAAATCCTGGAGAGGACGTTTACTTTCTGAATCTGTATTTTACACCTCTGGTAATTCCAAATATCAATCTTGCACTGCACATGTAGATATGTGCCATTTAAATCAAATATAACATCAAGTTATTTGTTATTGAGTGAGGTGTTAGTCACAGCATGACATTTTCCCAATATGCTAAATGCTTTCAAACATCACATCTCCATTAAACAGTGAGCCCACACACTCAGGATAAAGTGTGATGCATTCGGTAACTAATTACAAGAGGAAAAGCGTGTGCACTAGAAAAAAGTGCTAAAATGTTTTCTAGCTTGTATTGCAATAGAGGTCTTTGGGGTGACAGGTGTGTAGGAAGAAAGTCATGCTGTAAACTGACTGCAGAGTGTCACGCTCGAACAAAGAAAGCTTCAAGTGTTGCTGTAAACATGCACACTACACTGATATCACAGCTGTTTACGGTGTGGCAGCATTGTCTAACATAACACACAATTTGCCAAGTGCTGGAGACAGATAACGGAAGAGGTGGATATTCACAGCACTTATGACTACAGGAACGGCTTAACTAGCACCACATATCTGAACCGGTATTCCTTATCAGGCGCACCAGTCAGCTCAATATTTCACAATGAATGTCCCTTGCTGGGCAATTTGCGTTCAAGCGTTCTCTTTTGTTCTCATTAAGTTTACTGAGTGTATCTTCATTGTAGATGCCGTAACTAAAACATCAGAGATTAAATCATATTAATCGAAACAGAAACATGGTGAAAAATCACATTTCTATTGAGGAACAAATATAGTTAATTTATTCACAAGCAAATGAGAGTGGATCATCCGTCAATCCCCTTGAGAACAACATTCCCTCTGGCAACTGACAGATAAAGCAACACATCGTACCGTTTCCCTTATATAGTAGGCTATAATCATCCGTTTCCCTCATATAGCAGGCTATAATCATCCGTTTCCCTCATATAGTAGGCTATAATCATCCGTTTCCCTCATATAGTAGGCTATAATCATCCGTTTCCCTCATATAGTAGGCTATAATCATCCGTTTCCCTCATATAGTAGGCTATAATCATCCGTTTCCCTCATATAGTAGGCTATAATCATCCGTTTCCCTCATATAGGGAAGGATAAAGGTTGATGATGGCGCTTTATCAACCTAAATTAAATTCAGAGGATAAAAACGATACTAGTGACGAGCAGCAGAGGGCGTCGTGTGCATCATTGAAAAATAACAGATTAGGTGCAATATGACCAATGTGTAGAAACTAAATTAAAACTAAATTTTCCAAAGACTTAGGTTATATATTTATACAATGTGTCCTTATGCATAGTAGACACAATTAATAAGACAAGAGGCGTTGGCGTGTACATTATCGTAGTTACTTCAAAAACGAAATAAGTAGCCTAGGTTAGGCTACTGTATCTTATCAAAATTCTAACATTAAACGAAGCTAGCCTACTAACATTTAAACACGCGACAACGTTTTAAGATCGTGTCAATATGGTTGCATTCCTATTGTGTTAAAAGTATTCAGTTAAAATAGTTGTCATATCAAGACAGCATGGGTCTAGTGTAGGTACAGACTAGGCTAATAATATTAGTAATATTAGCCTACTATGTTACTATAGCCTACTACTAGCTGCTACTACTAGCCTACTACTACTATAGTCAGCTAATAATAGTAATAGTTGATCATTATTATTATTATTATTATTCATAATAATAATAACTTTTGTTATTAATTTTGATGCAATAAAAACAAGATTACCGAGGATCAGACAGGGAGTCCACAAAGTTGAAAGTGGCATTCGAATTTACAGCTAGGCTATATATTGCTGTAATTTGCGGACTTATTGTCAATATTTCAGAAAAGACCATAACTGGACACCTGCCACTCAGCAGCATCGCTCGGAGATATTAGCCTCGCGTCGTAGATTGATGCACGGAAAAATATGTTTTATTTATTCTTTCACAAAAATGACCATTCCGGCTGCAAATTATAGATATATTTAAAAACACATCTTTTTCATGACATATCGAAACCAAACCCGCTGTTCACTTTAAGGTACAATATCTTACATCCGCATTGCAAAGCAGAGAGAACAGGACATCGGCTGTTGCATATAGAGGAAAGCCGGTAGGCCCTTGTGCTACTGTCCTTAATACCATTGATAATCAGCGAACTTATACATGACAGCATAAAGTATACCGATGAATTATGGTGTGCAAATTCTTACCGATAACCTCCTGGAGTTCATATGACTCTCTGGTGATCGGCCAGCTCGTTGTTGGCACTGGTTGCGGATTTTGGATATGAACCGGAGATTCGCTGTGCTCCGCCATGATGCTGCTGTTCGTTCCGCTACTTAACGACCTCAGACTGTAAAATTTCCTTTCACCTCCTGACTAGTGTCAGCTGCTGTTGGTGATCAGTGATCACTACCGCCCGGTGCCCGCCATGAAAACATCCGGAAAATGCAGCCGCCTGCATGGTTCAGTCGCACGATGCCACTGCACATTGTGCTTTGAACTTCAAATATCATTGTAAATGCACAGGTCTGCAACTGTATAATGTCATTGATTAATTAATTCATACATAAATGAACAAATAGGCTGAATGTCGCATGCTTGACTGTTTGCGATGATATTGAAAACCAAATATGTGCTTCATTCAATTGGTAGGCTAAATATATATATATTCGGCCGATTACATTATTCCTCTAGATTCTTAATGTATGAGTACATGTGATATGTAATATAATTCATATCACAAATTATTTAGAGCAATACACTATACATAAGCTATTGTATTATAACGAATAGACATTTTATCACTCTTCCCATTTCTCATATAAAACCTATTTTCAGCACAATGTGTATCCTAATGGTATTATTCTGTATAAATGTATTGCTTAGATTAAAAAAAACATGAATAAAGGACATTACAGTCAAAGAAAATGGTTAAAGTATTCAATTTTGCTATAGATATGTTGCAATGGCTTGACAATGCTTTCCAGCACCCACGATACTTTTCAAAGTGGTTCTGTACTATATATGGCTTCATTTCAGACAAATGGTGCTCACCACTTGACAATTCTATTCCCTAAACATTTATACAGAAGTGTTGGATATACAGTGTCACTTAATTAGCATTCACTTAATCTCATATATAATTTATCCTAATGGTCCATGCTTAAAGTATAATTCTGCATCACTTCCACAATTAGGTATTTCTGTTATTGATGTTTTTATTAGTTTATTCACATTTTATTCATAAATCTCTTTCTTTTAGGTTGACATAGCTTGCCTTTGTATCGATCAGAATTATTTTTTATCATCCACCGTCAGAAATTTTGTTTCACCAAATAAATGGAAACCCCTGAATATGAACAGAGGGGACCATTGACATTAGCAAAAGAAAGTTTATCGCATTTGTTTTTTGTAAATAATATAGGCTTGGCCAATAGTAACCTGTGACATTAACATGAGTGTATTCATTAATTTGTACATGCTATTTTATAAAGCAACTCATTTCACTGTAGGCCTACTTAACACGAGATGAAACACGAAATAATCTTTTTTTTACTTGGTTTTCGGGTCTTATTATGAAACAGTTAAAAACATGCATCGGCATTGCTTTTATTTTGATATTTTTGTTCACATTGGACACCGGAAGTTTTTGAAGCGTCACACTGCTAGGCAACAGAAACAAAGACGCCGTGGCCGCTTGTGTTTGAGATTTGAGGAGCGGCTGTAATCTTCAAATATAGTCTCCATCCTTTTGAAGTTTTGGTACCTTCAGCGCTTAAGATATGGATACTGAAACGCCATCTGCGACGTCAGTGGCTGAAATAGTTGGTCAGCGTGAAAACGTGGTAAATAAGCTTATTTCGCTAGCTAGCTAAATTGCGGAGCTAGAGTATACGTTAGGTAGCTGAGCTTGTTAGCTAAAGAAACGTGTCTTACTAGACTACTGCAGCGGTAGAAACGTGTCTTACTAGACTACTGCAGCGGTAGAAACGTGTCTTACTAGACTACTGCAGTGGTAGAGAGCGTGGGCTCCAGAGGAGATAGGCAGTGAATAAAGAAACGTGTCTTACTAGACTACTGCAGTGGTAGACAGCGTGAGCTCCAGAGGAGATAGGCAGTGAATAAAGAAACGTGTCTTACTAGACTACTGCAGTGGTAGACAGTGTCAGCTCCAGAGGAGATAGGCAGTGAATAAAGAAACGTGTCTTACTAGACTACTGCAGTGGTAGACAGCGTGAGCTCCAGAGGAGATAGGCAGTGAATAAAGAAACGTGTCTTACTAGACTACTGCAGTGGTAGACAGCGTGAGCTCCAGAGGAGATAGGCAGTGAATAAAGAAACGTGTCTTACTAGACTACTGCAGTGGTAGACAGCGTGAGCTCCAGAGGAGATAGGCAGTGAATAAAGAAACGTGTCTTACTAGACTACTGCAGTGGTAGACAGCGTGAGCTCCAGAGGAGATAGGCAGTGAATAAAGAAACGTGTCTTACTAGACTACTGCAGTGGTAGACAGCGTCAGCTCCAGAGGAGATAGGCAGTGAATAAAGAAACGTGTCTTACTAGACTACTGCAGTGGTAGACAGCGTGAGCTCCAGAGGAGATAGGCAGTGAATAAAGAAACGTGTCTTACTAGACTACTGCAGTGGTAGACAGCGTGAGCTCCAGAGGAGATAGGCAGTGAATAAAGAAACGTGTCTTACTAGACTACTGCAGTGGTAGACAGCGTGAGCTCCAGAGGAGATAGGCAGTGAATAAAGAAACGTGTCTTACTAGACTACTGCAGTGGTAGACAGCGTGAGCTCCAGAGGAGATGGGCAGTGAATAAAGAAACGTGTCTTACTAGACTACTGCAGTGGTAGACAGCGTGAGCTCCAGAGGAGATGGGCAGTGAATAAAGAAACGTGTCTTACTAGACTACTGCAGTGGTAGACAGCGTGAGCTCCAGAGGAGATGGGCAGTGAATAAAGAAACGTGTCTTACTAGACTACTGCAGTGGTAGACAGCGTGAGCTCCAGAGGAGATAGGCAGTGAATAAAGAAACGTGTCTTACTAGACTACTGCAGTGGTAGACAGCGTGAGCTCCAGAGGAGATAGGCAGTGAATGGTCTGATTAGTTTGTACGTTTTCAAGTTAACGTTAACGTTACATGTTTATTCTCAGATCACCAGGACACGACAGAGAAAGGTCGACCAGTCACCGCAGGTAAGTGCTATGTAACGTGTTTTTTTGTTGTGCAAAAAATGAATCCAGGAAACAATGGACCGAGTTAACGTTAGTTCAGCATGCACGATGTTGTGAAAGAAAATCTATAACTAAAATGCATGAGTGAGGCTGGGAAGTGGGGATGTGGAAGCTGCTTTGCGGACGTGTTGCTGTTGGGTTGGGGTTGATGGTTGTTTGACTTTTCAATGGTTAATTTACTGGTTCAAATCCTACCAATGGTCACCATGTCTAATTTCAAGTATTAAAAAACGCGGGATAAAGTCATTAAACTTTGCTTGTAGTCTCAGAAATGCCATCACAATTTAGATTCTAAAAAGGGGCCATTGTACCTTAAGCTATAAATATTATTGTTTTGTTTCTTACATATTTGTTATGGTTTTTAATGTAAAGTATTTTTTTATAGTGTACTGCTCACTTAATTTTTGTAGTCATTCTTTAATTGCACAAATGCTTGATAGATGCCTTCATCATACCAATGTATATGTTGTTGTTTTACATGTTAGTCAGAGGTGAACTGAGATGGTCTCACAGACCTGTTCAAGAGTAATGTGGTTTTGATTCACCCGTGCGATCCATATGATTGTATAATGAACAGTAGTCACTGGGCTTACATCAGGTCAGAACTAATATTTGGCAATATTTTTAACTTGTCAGAATAAACTATTTCTTCTGGATCTTACTGTTAGCTCCTGTACCCATCTGTACTAATATCATTCTCTTAGCTACTGTACCTTAAAGCTTAAGGCTGTTTGTACAGAAAGCCTTACGCTAAAGACTGACAAATGGCCCAATTGTTTATCCACTGACGGGCCTCAGAGGTGCCTATGTCACTATAACTCCAGCCCATACGATACATGTATAACCCATATAACCCTAACCCTAACCCTAACCCTCCCGCCCATACGATACATGTATAACCCATATAACCCTAACCCTAACCCTCCCGCCCATACGATACATGTATAACCCATATAACCCTAACCCTAACCCTCCCGCCCATACGATACATGTATAACCCATATAACCCTAACCCTAACCCTCCCGCCCATACGATACATGTATAACCCATATAACCCTAACCATAACCCTAACCCTCCCGCCCATACGATACATGTATAACCCATATAACCCTAACCCTAACCCTCCCGCCCATACGATACATGTATAACCCATATAACCCTAACCCTAACCCTCCCGCCCATACGATACATGTATAACCCATATAACCCTAACCCTAACCCTCCCGCCCATACGATACATGTATAACCCATATAACCCTAACCCTAACCCTCCCGCCCATACGATACATGTATAACACATATAACCCTAACCCTAACCCTAACCCTCCCGCCCATACGATACATGTATAACCCATATAACCCTAACCATAACCCTAACCCTCCCGCCCATACGATACATGTATAACCCATATAACCCTAACCCTAACCCTCCCGCCCATACGATACATGTATAACCCATATAACCCTAACCCTAACCCTCCCGCCCATACGATACATGTATAACCCATATAACCCTAACCCTAACCCTCCCGCCCATACGATACATGTATAACCCATATAACCCTAACCCTAACCCTCCCGCCCATACGATACATGTTGACGTCATACAGATGGCTGCTAGAGTCCATATTTTCCCTTTTATCCTGACTGGCCCACTAGGAACTAAATTAGAAAGTCTGGACTTAATGCACTGAGAACGTATAACTTGAAGCACTGGCGAAAGTTGGGAACGTGTGAAGGCTGAGGTCACTGGCGCACACCAGCTCACACGGCCCCGTCGCACACCAGCTCACACGGCCCCGTCGCACACCAGCTCACACGGCCCCGTCGCACACCAGCTCACACGGCCCCGTCGCACACCAGCTCACACGGCCCCGTCGCACACCAGCTCACACGGCCCCGTCGCGGGACTGGAAATGGGGCTACTGTTGTGCAGTTTGCGGTCTCGCTCACGGGAACTCCTCCCTCTGCACGTCTCATCGCCTGTCCTCCCAGCTCCTGTGTGGCCTGTGGATCAGTAATCCTGTTCTTGGCAAGTGTATTTCTATGTGGGATTAGAGTGGAATTAGGCTGCGCCCCTCCCCACAGTGATACGGGCGCATTTTAGCCTTCCCCATTTCCCCCGGCAGAATGGGGAGAAAGCAAGTGGTAAGTCATTCACTGCTCGGTGTGTGTGAGGAATAATGTGGGATTTCATACTGTGGAATCTGTGGTGTGGTCGAGGAATCTTTGGTGTTTAGGTTGGCCAGTGAGATGGCGATGTGCAGTTTATTATGGGCTGTAACTCCATAAATCTGAGGTTACATGCTTTTGTGCTGTTTTTTGTAAGAATGCTTTACAGTCCAATTGAACAAGACCAGCGCTTTAGCGAGCTTGACTTTTGATATTTTAATCAGCTTCCTATCTTGTTCAGAGGATTAGATTGCAACATGGTAGACATATTACTCAGTTTTGTAACAAGGCTGAATCGCTTAGTTAGGTTTCCATGCTGTTCTCTGTTTAGTGATACACTGCTGTTTTGTTTGGGTTGATCAAAGATTCCACAAGATTTCACCGCTGATAAATACTGTTTAAATGTAAACAAGACCAAACGGGTTGTGATGTGGAAAGACGTGTATGGAGTTCTTCATCCCGTCAGTCACAGCGGTTAGTGACGTGAGATTGGGCTGATTAGCGTCTTTTCCGGACCTGATTACCCGGCAGGTGTGTGTGTGTGTGTGTGTGTGTGGGTGTGGGTGTGGGTGTGTGTGTGTGTGTGTGGGTGTGGGTGTGGGTGTGTGTGGGTGTGTGTGATAAGTAGGTTATTTGAATGCATTTCTGCGTACATTCTGCTGTTTCATGTACAGCTGGATTGGTGATGGGTGTCGTGGTGAAAGCTACGCACATTTATCCCCGTCCCACATTGTCTCACCCCCTGGTCATTGTATCTGACTGCCCCGGGTCTTCAAATCTTCCAGTCTGTAGTTAAAATGGCCTGTGAAAAATTCACCCATAAACAGGATATTCTATATTCAGTCAGAATCAGAAACCATCAGTGTGACGGTCAATAGAAACTAGGAGAAATCAGCCTGTTAAAAAAGAATCGGCCTTCTGTACTCCTCTGTACTGATGCTGCTGCTGTGTCTTACTGGACCAGATGCTCTGTGTGATGTACTATGTAGTATCTTTGTACTATGTAGTATCTTTGTGTAAAATTCTTGCATCTCTCTTTTCAGCGTGGACCACGTGCTCTGCCCCCAATACCAAGGTCAGTCCCCCACAGCTGTTGGTTTTCCTGCTGTTGCACTTAGAGATGTGTCGCTTTAAATCAGAAAACTGTGCCAAGAGTCAGTGCATTAAATCAGAAAACTGTGCCAGGAGTCAGTGCTTTAAATCAGAAAACTGTGCCAGGAGTCAGTGCATTAAATCAGTAAACTGTGCCAGGAGTCAGTGCATTAAATCAGGAACTGTACCAGGAGTCAGTGCATTAAATCAGTAAACTGTGCCAGGAGTCAGTGCATTAAATCAGTAAACTGCCAGGACTCAGGAGTCAGTGCTTTAAATCAGTAACTGTGCCAGGAGTCAGTGCATTAAATCAGTAAACTGCCAGGACTCAGGAGTCAGTGTGTTAAAACAGTACACGCTGTTCAAAGCCAGTGTGTGGAAACCAGTTGCTTGTTTGTATCTCTGCATCGTTATAAGATTAAAAGAATAGGAAATTGTAGCTGAACTTAATGTTCTCTGTGTAGGAACCTTATTGGCTTCCCTTTCACCAATCGTAGAGACATGGACATGGCTTTCATGGCAAAACCCACCTTTTTTTTTTTTATGCCTTCAGACTGACCTAGCCCCTCCTCCCTCCCCTCTCAGTCGGCCCTACGTTTCACCTTTTATATATTTTTTTCCAGGCTTCGTAAGTTTGGCCTTACCCCTTTTTTATTTTTTTATTTGCACCTGAGGTACTCCATGAAAAGCGCTCTACAAATTCAAATGTATTATTATTAGATAGCGGCACTACCGGTTGCTTATTTAAACTTGAGTAGGAGACCGTGTCACAGGGCTGGATTAAAATATAATCCTCTCATCGGTAAGCTCCTGACTAAGAGCGCTATATCCAGCAGGCCCCTACCAGCTGAGCGTCATTTCTTTTTTGGGCAGTTGTGTCTTGTTGTGAGTGGTGACTTGTGATGGCTTCATTGAAGTTTGACTGCATAATTGGAGTTGTATCTGTGTAAAGCATAATTTTTTTCTCTTCCTCATGGTCATGGACAAAATGAAGTCAGTATACAGGAGGTCAGTATGTTTCTGTTGCCACGGGTAATCTCCAGGTTGATGTCCCTCTCTGAGGTGGTGTCACATGGTGATGCTGTTGCATCTGATACACAAAATCAGGGGAAAAGTGAAAGGTGGCCCAAGCCTACGGGTCATTTGCTTTTCTGTAGAGTGTGGCAGTGTTCATGTGCTAAACCCATGCACAGTGCAGCACTAGCACAGACAGACAGAACTCCAGTGTATCGTATGGCTTACAGACACGCATGCACGCACGCACGCACGCACAAACACACACACACACACACACACACACACACATGTGCGTGCTAATTTACACACATATGCTCTCATAAATGCACAAAGCCTGATAAGTAACATTTACAGTATAGATTTAGGCCTACCTGTTTGTAAGTTTTTTCTATGTTGTTATAATACCGGTTGTATTCATTTAGGTGAGATGCCGATTCCCAAAACCAAGAAGAAGAAGTCCAAAAAAGATGCCAATGGTGTGGAAGACCGAGAAGGTGCGTTTAACATGCAAAGAACTTCAATGATTGGTTCAGAGTGTGGGATTAACATGGAATGAACTTCAATGATTGGCTCAGTGTGTGTTTCACATGGAACAAACTTCAGTGATTGGCTCAGAGTGTGGGTTTAACAGGGTATGAGTTTATGTAATTGGCCCAGAGGCTTGGTTTAAGAGAGAATGATCTTCAGTGATTGGCCTGTGCACTGATGTGGGTGTTGGTTGCCTTATAGAGCCCGGGGTGGAGATGGGGGGGCTTGGCAGCCGCAGGCAGTCTGAAACCAAACAACCCCTGACCCCTGAACCCCAGGACATCCCACCACAGAGGAAGAAAAAGAAGAAGAAGGTGCAGAATCCAGGTAATCCTGCCAGACATGCATAATCAACTGAACCCAGAGCATTATGTGAAAATGTGTTTGGGAGGGGGAAAGGTGGGGTGAGACTGAAGATGGTAAAATATTAAACAAAGACTGCAACAGGTGTATCTACATTATTAAAGGGACTGTATTATTCTTATACGTATTCAATAGATCATTATTAATGAATTATTATTTTGTAGATGTTCTGATTATAATAACATAGCATCCACCCATTATAATAATATAGCATACACTCATTATAATAATGTGGCGTCCACTCAATAATAATCTATAGTAATGGGTATCGGTAAAAAGAATGCCAAGGATCATACAACAGCGAAATGTGTTTTTAATTAGAATAAGTGTTCATTGGTTCATTCTTCGTTTGGAAGATATGGAGGTGGACCCGGTGCAGCCTGAGCTCGTGAACAGCGACGGGGTGGAGCAGCACACAGACGGGGTGGAGCAGCAAACAGACGGGGAGGAGGCGCCTCGAAAAACCAAGAAGAAGAAGTGAGCAGTGGAGAGATCAGCGTCTGTAGGGAGCAGCTTCTGTAGGGATCAGCGTCTGTAGGGATCAGCTTCTGTGAGGAAGGGCGCTGCTCGTAGATGTGTGCTGCCAGATGGGTGGCAGTGTAGGTGAAGCTGCCGCTGTGTATCGCCGCAGAAAGATGAAGCCCCCAGAGGTGCCGTATTCCAATGAGCTGAGCGCGGAGGATGATGACATCATTACAGATGAGCAGGCCCCCATCCCCCAGCATTCCCTGTTTTCTGCGCCCCTGGGTCAAAGCCAGCCGGTCGGAAAAGTGTTTGTGGAGAGGAACAGTGAGTGTCTTCTGCACTGACCCCAACACCCCACTGCCCACACAGTCTGCTCCCAACCACTCTACACACCAGAACCCCACATCAAACCACTCCACACTACCCCAACGCTCTCCTGCCCTCCACACCAACAGCCCACTTCAAACCATTCCACACTGCACTTACACCCCACTCCACACCAACAGCCTACTCTAGTACCGTTTGAGTGCTTACTGACCACCCAGCTGTTTAACGCAGTGTATGCTATTGTCAGACACAGGTGTGTGCCGGTCAGTACAGGTGTGTGCAGGTCAGTACAGGTGTGTGCCGGTCAGTCCAGCACACTGGACAGGTGAATACATGTGACTGATTGCATTATCACTGTGCAGAGCGTTTTCAAGCAGCAGATCGTTTGGACCTGGGCAAGCCCAGTGATCAGGTGGATGACCTCATGGAGATGAAACCCTTGTGGACCACTCGGGACGTGGCCATGAGGGTGCACAGTGGCTTCAGGTGAGACCCTGACCTGCTCTTCAATTCAAGTCGAAGCCATGGCACCTAATACACACATTTAGAAAGGGGATTTCAGAGGTCCTTGTCTGCACATGATGTAACTCTAACGTAAGCGATATGAATATACTTTCATATGTAGGGATGTCTCAAGTAGAGGCAGTACAAGCAATGTGATGCAACTCTTTTTGATCAGAGAAAGTATAAAAGTATAAAATCTCATTAGATTTATTTCCCTAAGTGTAGGGCCGGGTGTAATGTTTGTGCAATGTTTGTGTAATGTTTGTGTAAAGTGAATGTGTGTCTCCCTGCAGGGTGGTCGGGCTGTTTTCTCACGGGTTCCTGGCGGGTTACGCGGTGTGGAACATCATTGTGGTGTACGTCCTGGCAGGGGAGCGACTGTCCACCCTCCCCAACCTGCTGCAGCAGTACCACCCACTGGCTTACCCTGCCCAATCACTGCTCTACCTTCTGCTCACTGTCAGTACTGTTTCTGCCTTCGACAGGTATGACTTGCCTGTGTGCGTGTGTGCGTGTGCGTGTGCGTGTGTGTGTGTGCATGTGTGTGTGTGCTTGTGAGAGTGTGTGTGTGTGAGTGCGTGCGTGTGCATGTGTGTGTGTGCCTGTGTGCACGTGCGTGCGCGTGTGTGTGCGTGTGCGTGTGTGTGTGTGCATGTGTGTGTGTGCTTGTGTGTGTCCGTACTCTCACTACCGATAGCATTCATTCTGTACTCTCACAATTAATGCTATAGCTACAAAAGGGTAAGGCCTAACCATGTGTGCGTGCGTGCGTGCGTGCGTGCGTGCGTGCGTGCGTGCGTGCGTGCGTGCGTGTCCGTACTCTCACTACCTATAGCATTCATTCTGTACTCTCACAATTAATGCTATAGCTACAAAAGGGTAAGGCCTAACCATGTGTGTGTGTGTGTGTGTGTGTGTGTGTGTGTGTGTGTGTGCGTGAGTGCGTGCGTGCGTGCGTGCGTGCGTGCGTGCGTGTCCGTACTCTCACTACCTATAGCATTCATTCTGTACTCTCACAATTAATGCTATAGCTACAAAAGGGTAAGGCCTAACCATGTGTGTTTGTGTGTGTGTGTGTGTGTGTGTGTGCGCGTGCGTGAGTGCGTGCGTGAGTGCGTGCGTGAGTGCGTGCGTGCGTGTCCGTACTCTCACTACCTATAGCATTCATTCTGTACTCTCACAATTAATGCTATAGCTACAAAAGGGTAAGGCCTAACCATGTATGTTTGTGTTTGTGTTTGTGTGTGTATGTGTGTCTGTACTCTCACTTTCTTTTGCCTCTTATTTCAATTCCATTCACATTCAAGTCAGATATGCTTTATTTATATGGCAGCATAACATTACTAAAGTACTAAATTCATGCAGGATGATATAATACAGAATGGAAAACATTTCCACAGTGAATAACACCCTTCTCAGCCCGAATGACCATGTTGCCGTCTCTTCCTGTCTTTAATCTCTCTCAGGGTGAATATTGCCAAGTCCTCCATGGCTTTGAAAGCTTTCCTCACTTTGGAACCCGCAGCCCTAGCTTCCTTTTGTAAGTGACAGCCAACCAGCCAATCACTGACCTTCTATTGTCTGCCATTCTTTTCTTTTTATTTATTCTGTGAGTGAGCCAATCAGAAAAGCTCACAAATGAATACCAGGAATCCAGCTACTTGAACTAATGTGGGAAAATGTAGGAAGCGTATTGCTTTGGGAACTGACTTGAAACATTGGTGAACGTTCAGTGGTAACTTACCCTCATTTAATTTAGTATGCAGACAGAGTTTTAAAAATCTTTTTACAGATGCATAGAGTGTGTATGCTTTGGTATGTATGGTATGTTGCAAATGAAACATCAGTGGGCACCATTGGCTACTGTTAAAAAAAGTAGCTGGCTGGAAAAGTGTAATGACCTTGCTGTCGCTTGTGGAAAACACTGGATGCAATATCTGAAAAAAGTGATTGATATATTCTCCCCTTGAATAGAATCGCTTGGAATCGTTTAGCGGCATTGAATCGGATCAATCACTTGTCAGCACGGCTCGGAAAATCTCCCCACATAGTGCCGAACAGAAAATTCCAGCTCTCCACAGGTTTATGCTTAGGCTACGTCCAGCATCTTCGTAGTGTGTTTGGATGTAGGCTACAGGTGGCGCTTGTGGCAGTGGGTACTTTAGCCCTCTTGCCAGGCACCTGGCCTGTGTTAGGCGGTTTCAGAAAATTAACGTTCTGATCTTGATGGCTAGAACAGGAAGGCAAGAGGCGAATTCTGAAGCGAAGCCAAGCTTTCACAACGCGCCCTATGGAGCCGGGTGAACCGTTTAAATGCAACTTAATGCAGGAAGTGTGGAGCTCAAAGCACTAAATCTCGCGAACACACCAAACGTTGTAGTTGCACAGACCGTGCAGAGAAGCGCGCGTCTGATTGGGCTGCGGCAGAGTCGTGTAATCATGAAATGGCCTCATAACCATATTTAGGCTAACTTTACGAGAGATGGGTCGCAGTTTGAAAACTGAAACTGAAAAAAAACAAAAAAACACTTGCCGATCGGGCAACCACTGAGTAAAGCCCACCTGCCCAAATGCCCCAAAATTTATGATGCAGTGGTTTGTGTAGTGCATAATGCAGTGGTTTGTGTTGTGCATAATGCAGTGGTTTGTGTTGTGCATAATGCAGTGGTTTGTGTAGTGCATTATGCAGTGGTTTGTGTAGTGCATAATGAAGTGGTTTGTGTTGTGCATGATGCAGTGGTTTGTGTTGTGCATAATGCAGTGGTTTGTGTAGTGCATTATGCAGTGGTTTGTGTAGTGCATAATGCAGTGGTTTGTGTTGTGCATGATGCAGTGGTTTGTGTTGTGCATAATGCAGTGGTTTGTGTAGTGCATAATGCAGTGGTTTGTGTTGTGCATAATGCAGTGGTTTGTGTAGTGCATTATGCAGTGGTTTGTGTAGTGCATAATGCAGTGGTTTGTGTTGTGCATGATGCAGTGGTTTGTGTTGTGCATAATGCAGTGGTTTGTGTTGTGCATTATGCAGTGGTTTGTGTAGTGCATGATGCAGTGGTTTGTGTTGTGCATGATGCAGTGGTTTGTGTAGTGCATTATGCAGTGGTTTGTGTAGTGCATGATGCAGTGGTTTGTGTTGTGCATGATGCAGTGGTTTGTGTTGTGCATGATGCAGTGGTTTGTGTTGTGCATGATGCAGTGGTTTGTGTTGTGCATGATGCAGTGGTTTGTGTTGTGCATAATGCAGTGGTTTGTGTAGTGCATAATGCAGTGGTTTGTGTAGTGCATAATGCAGTGGTTTGTGTTGTGCATGATGCAGTGGTTTGCATTATGCAGTGGTTTGTGTAGTGCATAATGCAGTGGTTTGTGTTGTGCATAATGCAGTGGTTTGTGTTGTGCATAATGCAGTGGTTTGTGTCGTGCATTATGCAGTGGTTTGTGTAGTGCATAATGCAGTGGTTTGTGTTGTGCATGATGCAGTGGTTTGTGTTGTGCATAATGCAGTGGTTTGTGTAGTGCATTATGCAGTGGTTTGTGTAGTGCATAATGCAGTGGTTTGTGTAGTGCATGATGCAGTGGTTTGTGTTGTGCATGATGCAGTGGTTTGTGTTGTGCATGATGCAGTGGTTTGTCTTGTGCATTATGCAGTGGTTTGTGTAGTGCATGATGCAGTGGTTTGTGTTGTGCATGATGCAGTGGTTTGTGTTGTGCATGATGCAGTGGTTTGTGTTGTGCATGATGCAGTGGTTTGTGTTGTGCATGATGCAGTGGTTTGTGTTGTGCATAATGCAGTGGTTTGTGTAGTGCATAATGCAGTGGTTTGTGTTGTGCATGATGCAGTGGTTTGTGTTGTGCATGATGCAGTGGTTTGTGTTGTGCATTATGCAGTGGTTTGTGTAGTGCATAATGCAGTGGTTTGTGTTGTGCATGATGCAGTGGTTTGTGTTGTGCATGATGCAGCGGTTTGTGTTGTGCATGATGCAATGGTTTGTGTAGTGCATAATGCAGTGGTTTGTGTAGTGCATAATGCAGTGGTTTGTGTAGTGCATAATGCAGTGGTTTGTGTTGTGCATAATGCAGTGGTTTGTGTTGTGCATGATGCAGTGGTTTGTGTTGTGCATGATGCAGTGGTTTGTGTTGTGCATGATGCAGTGGTTTGTGTTGTGCATTATGCAGTGGTTTGTGTAGTGCATGATGCAGTGGTTTGTGTTGTGCATGATGCAGTGGTTTGTGTTGTGCATGATGCAGTGGTTTGTGTTGTGCATGATGCAGTGGTTTGTGTTGTGCATGATGCAGTGGTTTGTGTTGTGCATAATGCAGTGGTTTGTGTAGTGCATAATGCAGTGGTTTGTGTTGTGCATGATGCATTGGTTTGTGTTGTGCATGATGCAGTGGTTTGTGTTGTGCATTATGCAGTGGTTTGTGTAGTGCATAATGCAGTGGTTTGTGTTGTGCATGATGCAGTGGTTTGTGTTGTGCATGATGCAGCGGTTTGTGTTGTGCATGATGCAATGGTTTGTGTAGTGCATAATGCAGTGGTTTGTGTAGTGCATAATGCAGTGGTTTGTGTAGTGCATAATGCAGTGGTTTGTGTAGTGCATGATGCAGTGGTTTGTGTTGTGCATGATGCAGTGGTTTGTGTTGTGCATGATGCAGTGGTTTGTGTTGTGCATGATGCAGTGGTTTGTGTTGTGCATAATGCAGTGGTTTGTGTAGTGCATAATGCAGTGGTTTGTGTTGTGCATGATGCAGTGGTTTGTGTTGTGCATGATGCAGTGGTTTGTGTTGTGCATTATGCAGTGGTTTGTGTAGTGCATAATGCAGTGGTTTGTGTTGTGCATGATGCAGTGGTTTGTGTTGTGCATGATGCAGCGGTTTGTGTTGTGCATGATGCAATGGTTTGTGTAGTGCATAATGCAGTGGTTTGTGTAGTGCATAATGCAGTGGTTTGTGTAGTGCATAATGCAGTGGTTTGTGTAGTGCATGATGCAGTGGTTTGTGTTGTGCATGATGCAGTGGTTTGTGTTGTGCATGATGCAGTGGTTTGTGTTGTGCATGATGCAGTGGTTTGTGTTGTGCATGATGCAGTGGTTTGTGTAGTGCATAATGCAGTGGTTTGTGTAGTGCATAATGCAGTGGTTTGTGTAGTGCATAATGCAGTGGTTTGTGTTGTGCATGATGCAGGGGTTTGTGCGGTGCATGCAGTGGTTTGTGCGGTGCATGCAGGGGTTTGTGCGGTGCATGATGCAGTGGTTTGTGCAGTGCATGCAGTGGTTTGTGTTGTGCATAATGCAGTGGGTTGTGCAGTGCATGCAGCGGTTTGTGCAGTGCATGCAGTGGTTTGTGTTGTGCATAATGCAGTGGTTTGTGTAGCGCATGATGCAGTGGTCTGTGTTGTGCATAATGCAGTGCTTTGGGTACAGTGATTTGTAAATGCCCACCTGTCTCATCTCTGCAGTGTACTTTGCTGCTCTGATCCTGTCTCTCAGCCAGCAGATGACAAGCGACCGCATCAACCTCTACCCAACCGCCAATGAGACTCTGTGGTGAGAACACTGCTCTTCCTACCTGTACTGGAGGGGCTCAGTCATGCTGTACAGTGTTGAACAGAGACATGGTACCATCCAGCTCACTGCTCTGCGCCCTACTCCCCCCCCCTTCACAGGCCCCCTGGCTTAGAGCGCCAGATCCTACAGCCCTGGATCGTGGTTAACCTAGTGGTGGCACTGTTGGTGGGGCTGGCCTGGGTCTTCATGTCCACACGGCCTGAGATGGACTACACTGAAGGTGAGAGCATCTGCATCAGTCAGTCATATGAGTAACTACAGCACTCTGGTATTGTTCCACTATAAAGCTAGAACCAATCAGAGTAATATCGGTGGGAAAGGGGTATATTGAGCCGGCCTGGTTTCAGCCCAACTTTGTGAAATGGGTTTAATGGACCAGGCTGGTTCCAGCTCCACAGTGAGAAAGCAGTATAATGAGCCAGCCTGGTTTCAGTTCAACAGTGGGAGGAGGGTTTGAGTTGACAGAAAAACCGTTGCAGTCTCAATTAAGGATCAGCACTTGCCATAGATTATTCTCATTGTGATTTGGTGTACTATTGACGTGTGCTAATTCTCTCTCTCTCTCTCTCTCTCTTTCTCTTTCTCTTTCTCTTTCTCTCTCTCTCTCTCTCTGACTCTCTCCCCCTATCCCTCTTTCTCTCTCTCTCACTCTCTCTCCCCCCTCTCTCTCTCTCTCTCTCTCTCTTTCTCTTTCTCTCTCTCACTCTCTCCCCCCTCTCCCTCTCTTTTTCTCTCTCTCTCTCTCCCCCCTCTCCCTCTCCCTCTCCCTCTCTCTCACTCACTCTCACTCTCACTCTCACTCTCACTCTCACTCTCACTCTCACTCTCTCTCTCTTTCTCTCACTATCATTCTCTCTCTCTCTCTCTCTCTCTCTCTCAGAGTTCTTAATGGCAATGGTGGTGGAGGAGTACCCCAGACGAGATGATAAGGCTGAAATTTCAGCCTGACGGAGTTGTAGCTGCATTTGTGTGTTTGTAATATATTTCAATATGTCTGTATTTATATTCTCATTGTTTGTGGTATTTACATACTAAAAAGAAATCTTTGTTCAATGTATGTAAGAAATCTATTTTTGTATTACCTTGTATTATAATGTGTGTACATATAGCTATTTGTATTTCACATGTTGGTTCCTTTTTAAAAATACAACCGTATACTCTCCACTCTTCTGGATAAATGTGTACTTTGTTGCATTTGGAAAACAATTAGTGCTATTATTGCTACAAAAGGGTAAGGCCTAACCGTGTGTGCGTGCGTGCGTGCGTGCGTGCGCGTGTGTGTGTGAATGGGAAACCCAAAAGAAATGGGATGTTACATTACATTACATTATAGACATTTAGCAGACGCTCTTATCCAGAGCGACGTACATAGTGCATTTTCAAACTAGGAACAAGAACGTTTAAAAACAACCCTAAAAAGGCAAATATGAATCTAAGTACTAGGCGCAGTCAGTATGATTGGGGTTTTTTTTTTTTTTTTTGGGGGGGGAATTACACAACATTAATAACAATAGTCACAGGGAGGTAGGGAGGGGTGGAGAGAGGTGCAGCTTGAAGAGGTGAGTCTTCAATCTGCGCTTGAAGGCAGTCAGACTTTCTGCTGTTCTGACCTCCACGGGGAGCTCATTCCACCACCGTGGGGCCAGGACAGACAGACGTCGAGACCGGGTGCTAGCATGAAGAGGGGGGGGTACCAGTCGTCCTGAGGAGGCGGAGCGCAGGGATCTGGCAGGTGTGTAGGGTCTGATTAGTTTTTGGAGGTATGGAGGGGCAGATCCTCGGACTGCCTGGAAGGCAAGCTCCAATGTTTTGAATTTGATGCGAGCCATCACCGGTAGCCAGTGGAGGTCAATGAGCAGGGGGGTGACATGGGAGTGTCGGGGGAGGTTAAAGACCAGGCGCGCTGCTGTGTTCTGGATAAGCTGAAGGTAAACAGATGTGTGTGACAGTAACCATCTCTAACACGGAGAATGAGGAAATCAGTACGTCTCAACATTTCCCAGGGATGACTGTTTCAGTCGGCTGGGATAGGCGTCTGAAACCCTGCCTTAGTTTAGTGCTCATAAATCCTCTTTGGAATTACAAATTGAGTACTAAAATTCTAAAAGTACTTTTTGGATTTACATTTTAATACTCTGCTTATAATTATGTGAATCCCAAACCTCACTACATCCAATACTGGAGTAAACCCAGCCAGTTGCTAATTGACTTGCAAACATCTGCATATTTGACAAGTTATTTCATGTACTGGGCTGACTGTCGTAAGTAAATAACACTCAGATGCAAATGGGAAAAGTATAGCTAACAAAAGATTTATTTAGCTTTTTAATCTTTGCCTACATATGGGTAAAGAAATATGGCATCGGTAAAGAATCGAGCAGGAATAATTTGGAATGTATTTTCACCAGTGTCATGTGTATACACCATTAATGAAGGCTGTCGATCGCTCTGCAGCGTCAGAATTCCTACGTCCTTTACTGCCACTCTGTGGATTGTATGCATGATAATCATAACTTTATGGAAGGGTAATAAGTAGGCTTTGAGATTACTTTTGTCTTATTATAATGGGCATGCTTTGATGGCCAATCAAAATAAATGAATACAAATTGAGACCAGTTCATTTAGAGGTAGGATTTAAAACATTTTCATTTAAATAGGGGAGTATTTTCGTAATTGACGTCAACTTAAAGAATGTGATTGATAAGTAAAATAAGAATACGCTACTGAGCAGTTTTTGCTGTACAGAAAAATAATGCTACCACATAATAGTTTGAACATTGTGTGCAACACATTGGAATTTACTATTTGGCTAATAAAACTGCATGATTAGGCCAATTCAATTGAAAACTAAAAGTGTATTGTTAAAGTAAACAGCCTGGTAAACAAAAAAGGCTGCCATGATGTCCACCACCTCTGTTTCCAGTTCATCCGCCACTAGTGATATTTATCACACACATACTGTAGTTTTTCATAAACATAAACGGTGAAGTATGAATGAACGGTGAAGATCTCTATTCTTTTTTGAATCGCAGACAAGATAATCCATGCGCTCTGAGATGTATTGCGTTAGTCTCCGTACAGACCGTCTCAATGATTACCGAGTTTTGTGGCTGCAGATCTATTGTGGTTGACGTGGTAGGCTCTGTGATATCAGAGGCTCGTCAATAAAGAACGCGCCCTGAACTCTAAACTAACGATCTGTGTCCATAGTTTAAGGCAATTATAAGAAAAAAGGACCAAACATGTTGGATTTTGCTATCTTTGCTGTCACGTTTGTTGTTATCCTGGTCTGTGCAGTTTTGTATTTGTACCCGGTAAGTCAGTCCAAAAGAAAGGCACTTGAAAATAAACGTGACATTAAGTTAAAGGACAATGCTGTTTAAAGTTTGATAACGTGATAATGTGCTATTTTGATGAGACTGTTGGGTATCTATCTAGCCACTGTATTTACGTTGACAGCATTACCATAATAATTAGCTACCGCTATCTAGTTAGCACGTATTATTTTAAAAGGATTGAAGATCAAAATCAGTTGCTGGCAGATTTTCACATGTACTGGAATTGGTAACACTCATTTGGATTAACCAAACGTTATACATACAGTTATAGAGCTGGCAATAGCGAACTAGAGTAGCTAACGTTAGCTACCGTTAACAGAGATGGCTCGGCTTGGACTGGACTGCACTGTAACGTTACATCGCTTATAAAATGTTAGAATAGGGGAATCTTGCTCTTTCATCATCTGCATATTTTTTTCGATTATGAAAATATTCTAATATAGTAAACGTATACTGTTGCAACACATGGGCTATTTGTGTACTATATTCCCTCTTAGAACCAGACTATCGACTGATTTTACCATTAACTTGCATGAAGCTATTTATGTATGTTTTCCACATTTATGTCGTCTGATATTTTTTGTTTAACGCAGTCAAGCAGACGAGCCTCTGGGATCCCAGGTCTGAACCCAACAGAGGAGAAGTAAGTGTGGCTTTTCCTGTTGCAATTTACTTTTACTTACTGATCTATGTGGAGGGTTGGGGTACATGTGTGGGGGTACATATGTTTTTCCCTATTGACCAGTGTGGATATGTGTTTGCCTCCCTCCACATGTCAGGGATGGAAATCTGCAGGATATCGTGAACAGAGGCAGCCTGCATGACTTCCTGGTTGGTCTGCATGATAAGTTTGGCCCTGTGGCATCATTTTGGTTCGGCCGAAGCCCTGTTGTCAGCCTTGGTTCAGTTGATCTGCTACGGCAGCATATCAACCCCAACCGCACCAGTGAGTATATTGCATCACAATCATGTAGCAGATACTCATAACCTCCTACACATGAGGGTACAATATGGTGTAGGGTCACTTACCAGCCATGTGTTTGGCCTGGAATCATGAATAAGCAATGATTTTAGATAATGTAGATGCACAAAGCAGTGATTGTTAAAGCCTCTTCGATGGCTCGTCCAGATAAAGCACAATTGTTGGGTGCAAGTGGGAGCATAGTGGGAGCAAAGGCTGTATCACAGCACTGTGATCCTGTGTTGTCGCTGGTTGTGTATACCCAGTTCTCTTGCTTATATATTGGGTTTCACTGCCAGTCCAGGCTATCACCTGAAGATGAGGATCGTGGCTCAGTGTATACAGGGCTACTGGAGGTCAGATTGAATCACATTACATTACACTACAGGCATTTAGTAGACGCTCCAGGGCGACTTACACAACTTGTGTCCTCAAGAACACTCAACAGTCAAACTCCAGTCAATAACTTTATAGCTGTCCTCACTGGCTGTGTTCATGTGAGTACACTGGCTGGGATAAACTGCTTGGCTGTTGAGTGTTCTTGCAGACACACCCATCTGTGACAGTGACTTATTCTAACAATGGTTAAAGTGGCCATCTGTACCAGATTGAGTTAAAGGTTGGGGTCGTGCCACTGCCCTCTGCTACCATGGTAACTGAGCCACAGGCCTCATCTTCAGGGTGGTTGACCTATTAGGTTAAAGTTTTCCATGCAGTACTTTCCCAGATCTTAAGTGTAATCTTAACTAGGTGTCAAATGCAAGCTTTCTGTGCTGATGCTCTCAATTCTCTCTCAACTCACAAATATAATTTTTAGTGTTGCTTTTTCAGTTTTAAACTCTCCCAGAATGATGTCTCTGTCTACTGTGAAGCCTGGTGTTACGACATATTTAAAATTTATTTTGGAATTAATTCACACATCATATGGAAAATGGCTTTGGTTTCTTATTCACTGTTCTGCATTCTAAAAGTTTTACCCAATGGTTTTGTGATTATATTTATTCTCATTTAAAATTAACTTAGTTTGGTGAAATTATTTATGAACAGTAGAATTTGACTTCCCAGAATACACAAGATGTGACTGTTTTATAGTCACTGAATCTTAGTGGCTCACCTACGTCAGTAATCTGAGTTAAACTGACGGATGACCACAGATACACGTCTGACTGTCATGTGACGGGTATGTGGAGCATTACAAACAGTTGCCCTTCCTCTCTTACCTCCATTGCTACTTGTAGCGGACTCGTTTGAGACCATGCTGAAGTCATTGCTGGGTTACCAGTCAGGATTCAGCGGGGATGCAACGGAGGCTTTGATGAGGAAGAAAGTGTACGAGAGTGCCATCGACCACACCCTGGAGCACAGCTTTCCCGCGCTGCTGAAGGTGTGTCATCAATCTGCCTTCACCTGTCTACACCTGCATCTCTGCCTTCACCTGTCTACACCTGCATCTCTGCCTACCTGTCTACACCTGCATCTCTGCTTACCTGTCTGCACCTGCATCTCTGCCTTCACCTGTCTACACCTGCATCTCTGCCTACCTGTCTACACCTGCATCTCTGCCTACCTGTCTCCACCTTATCTCTGCCTACCTGTCTGCACCTTATCTCTGCCTACCTGTCTGCACCTTATCTCTGCCTACCTGTCTGCACCTGCCCCCATCTATCTGTGCCTTCTCAGGTTAACTCGCCTCCCTTTGGATGCTGGGTAACAAACACCTGACTAGTGCATACAAAGCGAGTGGTTGTCAGAGTTTGTGGATTACGCATGACCACGTTAGTTTTGCTTGATGTTTGCATATGTGTAATTATCTGTGGGAGTGGGAAATAACCTTTATGGATAAATCGCTATTTAGTTGTTTATACTAATTTAGCTCCTGATTAGGTGCAACATTTTTGTTTATTTTTGAGCCTGTCATTCATGCTCAATAGGGTTGCGGGAAAGTTGGCAATCGAATTCGGTCTCTTAGCCTCATAGTCCACTCATTCTTATATAATTCATATCACTTCCTACTGACCATGAAATGAAGGTATTTAAGTAACAGAACCCATTACTCATATTGGAAATGCATACCAACTGATATTTCATCATCTCAGCAGAGGAACGCAGGTATAATTGATATAATTAGAAGAAAATGCTGATCAGAGTGTATCACACTGCAATGTCCCCCAACCCAATATAATTACCAGTAGGTATGGCATTGACACTGTGTGTGAAATGCCTCATCTTTCTGCTCTGATGTTAATTACATGAAGAACAGCTCTCCGTACCCCTTCCCATCTCTCTGTTCAGCTGGTGGAGGAGCTGTCGCAAAAGTGGCTGTCCTTTCCTGACTCCCAGCACACCCCTCTCTGTGCACACCTGCTGGGGTTGGCCATGAAGGCTGTCACTCAGCTCTCCATGGGCAACCGTTTCCTTGACGACATTGAGGTCCTCCGCTTCCGCAAGAACCATGAAGTGGTAAGCAGCGCCCTCTAGTGTGTGTGGGGTGCGCGTGTGTTTGCGCGTGTGTTTGCGTGTGTGTTTGCGTGTGTGTGTGTGTGTGTGTGTGTGTGTGTGCACATGAGTGTGAGCGAGCGTGTGTGTTCATGTGTGTGTACACGTTCATGTGTGTGCTGTTTTCCTCACCTGACAGATCTGGTCAGAGATCGGCAGGGGTTATTTGGATGGGTCTCTGGAGAACAGTTCCACCCGTAAGAAGCACTATGAGGACGGTGAGTGAGACAACAGCTTCTCTTCTCTTCTTTGGGGTATATTCACTTGTATTAAAGGAAACCTTTAACATTTGCATTTAATGTTGTATCATAATAACACAATTAGTGAATATTCTATGCATTTGTACATACATTTGGTTTTGTCAAATGTTAAAAAAAGCTTAGAAATGTGCATTATACATTGTATGAGTTAAGCATATTGTGACATCTCACTCAGTTTTAAAGCTATCCACAAAACATTTAAAATGACTAAAATTATGACCAAATTAGAAACATAAATAAGATTTGAAAGCCAGAGGCCACATGTAGCTATGTACTGTATTCTTTAATGGTCCTAACATTTGGAAAACAATGAGTGCTATACCGCCGTGCAAAGACAAAAGGGCGTAACTTCATCTTTGGTCGAAAATTAGTTTTTTACATTTTCGGAACTATAAAGACCCGCTTTATCATGTGGAGAAATATCTTGAGTCAATTGTGTTGTTTTTTTGAGAAAATAGTGGGTTGTCTTTGCCGTAACTTCCAAAAGTGCTACAGAAGCCAAGGCAGAAGGACGTAACATCAGTTAAGGTTCCTTGCCTTTGTTTCACGGCACTGTGAAACGTTCGAGTTGAGTTACGGTAGCTACTCTGCCTTTGTTTTGCTTGCTGCGCATCAAAGTGGAGTTACTGTTTACGGCGCTGACGTTACCTGTGTTATACCTTTGTATAATATCTGTCACCGAAGTATTTCTAACACACGCATAATAGCTTGAATAAAATGAAGTTACTGTTTACCGCGCTGAAGCTATGGTGTTTTACCTTGGTATTGTAGGCTATATGTTAATCACTGAAGCATTTCAGATACACATAGGCAGACTGAATAAAGTGAAAACATATTGTTGTTGTTGTTAATGAGTCTAACCTAGCCTTAGCCTATATCAGAATGGCCCATTGCGCTCGAGGGAAAATGTTAGTGTAAATAGCTTTGAAACGCTGACACCCAGGCAAAGATAAGAAAGACTAGCCTACTGAGGATAGATTAGATGGGCAATCTACAAAATTACTAGCTTGCTCGAGCAAACGTTAGCTAACGTTACATGCTAGCTAATGAGAGAACTGGAAAACTGCTCACATATGCAATCAGAACTGCGTTCAAAGCATCCAGGACAAGCGAATCCTGTCTGTCAATTCGTGCAACACAACACGGCTGAATGTCTGACTGCCGAATATAACAGCGGTAACGCACACCTCCTTGTGAGAAGTAGGCTACACACACACGCACGCATGCAAGCAACGCACAATTAAAACGTTAGCCTACCTTTTATAGCCCAGTAAAATATCAATTGTAAAGCACAAGGATGCCCTTCTCTCACGAGTATCCGTGTACTACTTGATTGCGTAGCATGGTGCACTTGATAATTTGGTTGAAAAAAGTTCTCTGGCATGCAAAAACTTTGCTTATCATCTATGTCTGGATTCATCGCATCCATCCAATCATTCAAGTCCTAAATCTGTCAACGTGTTAACCAATTGGCTAGATTTTTGTCTTTATTTATATCACAGTGACGCCCTTTTCACCGTATAGTACATATTTGACTAATAAATACTGAAACTTAGGCTACATACAACATCTCAAATTTTACTGATATTTAACATATTTAACGTTGGGCATGATTTGCAACTTGCCATGTTAAGGGGTGGGAAAGAAAATATTGCAAGGTTTTGTTTCAAGTCGATACAAACTTGGGCCTCATGATGCGAGTTAGTAATGCACCATCGAAAGACAATCAAAGTAATGCGAGTACTTAAAAATCCTACAAATTGATTGATTTATTCTCATTCACATTATATTAAGCGGACAGTTGCATGATATATTTCGAGATATTATCTAGATGTTATCATGTTATTGTTTATATTGTGATCAACAAAAAAGTGAGAGATCAAATGGAAGTTACAGCTTTTTGCTTTGGCATGACCCCTTATCATTTTGTAGACCATACAACGACAAAATACCTTAACTTCCGAATAAGGGTCAAAGGTCAAGTTTGAGCTCAGGATTAATATGTACATAAAATAACTTCATAAAAAGACAAACAACTGCCACATTTCCAATAATCTGCCTACAACTCATTTGGCTGGGCAACAATAAAACTTTAAAGCCATTTTTCTCAGTTCACACTCTGGGAAGTGAAGGCCTTTTGCCTTTGTAGGGCAGTATAGCTACAAAAGGGTAAGGCCTAACTGTGTGTGTGTGTGTGTGTGTGTGTGTGTGTGTGTGTGTGTGTGTGTGTGTGTGTGTGTGTGTGTGTGTGTGTGTGTGTGTGTGTGTGTGTGTGCGTGCGCTGTTCAGCACTCTCTGAGATGGAGGCTGTGCTCAAGTCAGTGGTTAAAGAGAGAAAGGGTATGAGCTCCAGCCAATCAGCATTCATGGACTCCCTGCTGATGGCCAACCTGACAGAAAGACAGGTAATATTACCTAAAAACCACTACATCACTCAGGCACTTAGAGATAAGCACACCTGTGCAGACAAGAACACTTAAAAATAGGTAAAAATACATATTGCATTGTACTTAATTGACTCACCTAGGGTTGGACGGTATAACGGTAACCTGAGATATTTGAAAATAAAGACGGTATCCATTTCAAAACTGTCATAAAACTTCGGCTCCATATCTATCTAATAAACTGCCAAATTTGTGATGTTCTGAAAATAAAATTCTTGAATCATTGACTTTTAGTTTAAGTGTAGGCTATATGACAAGATTTACACGTCTGAACAGTGGAGATGTTTCCCATATAAATAGCCGAGTGACCTGAGCTCTAAAAGTTAGATTGCATATCATGCAAAGCAATCATAACCTTGACTGAAGTCGTGTCGGTAAGAGAAATTCAGACCTGGGAAAACTTAGAGGCTACTGCTGCATCTTCTGGAAAATAAACAAATTCCAAATCCATTAATTTGGGGAAACACAAGCTGGGCCAGAATAGTCAGGCCAAGAATCAGGCAAAGTTTTTATTTATTTATATATTTTTGTAATTACCCGGTAATACCATATACCTCAGTAATATTTGAGGACTCTTTGACGGTATTAAAAACGTATTCCGCCCAACCCTAAACTCACCTGTGTTATCTGTGGAGTTTCTCCTTGCCACTATTGCCTTTGGCTTGCTCTTGTGGGGGGTTTAGGCTGGCTTTCTCTGTGACGCATGTTGTGACAAGATGACAACTGGTTGTGAAATGCGCTCTATAAATAAATACTGACTTGATCTGATTGTGTGTTGTGCTCCTGTAGATTGTGGAGGACAGTATGGTGTTCACTCTGGCAGGCTCTGTCATCACTGCTAACTGTGAGTGTCGGGCGCGCTGTCGTTCTAAAGTGCGCTTCTGTTGATCTCATTGCTTGCACTCTAAAGTGCACTCTTTGGATTGTACTGTTATCACTAGAGGACACGTGTTGGTGTCGTTTTAACCGAGAACATCAGTAATTTAAGTGCACAATTCACATTGGATTACTATTAACTACCATACAGTGTTTTTCATCAGAGTGACTTTTTCATCTGTTGAATGTCAGTGTCTGTTTATAGGTGCAATACTATATATATATATTATATGAATATATTAAGAGATATATTAGAGATTCATTATTAGTTGTGGAGAATTTGCAGATTATATACAGGGTACATGCACAATGGTTCCCTTAGCATTGATATAACGAGGATGCGTTCCTGACAGCTAATTATTTCTTTCCCATAATTAATACATTTTGGCCATAATATAGAAATCGGAATATGGCTGCAGTTTAAAGAATAAGCTTACGGAAAAAGAAACTGAAATAGGAACAATAAGCAACAGAAAATCTGTGAAATATTGCTTTGTTTTTATAAAGCGTGCGCTTTTTCTCATAGCTTTTCATCTCCCTTTGAATGATTAATGAAAGAGGTCCACACTGTGTGAAAGATTGCTCGCCAGCTTGTTTTATAAAGCGGTTTGTGTGTAATAAAAATAAGCCTACTGAAGGGGATGTAAAAGTAGTGTGAATTAATTCCTTATCTTAATTTTGTTTTTCAACTCATCCCTTGGGTAGAGGAACAGATGTAAGAAGGGTTGGATATACATTGGGGACGGAAAGTATTCGGGCAGTGACACAATTTTTGTTGTTTTGGCTCTGTGCTCCAGAACATTGGATTTGAAATGGAACAGTTATGATGAGGTTAAAGTGCAGACTTTCAGCTTTAATTTGAGGGTTTTTACATCCATATCAGGTGAACCATGTAGAAATAGTCGCCCTTTTTATACACAACCCCCCCACCATTTTAGGGGATGAAAAGTAATTGGACAAATTAACATAAACCTAAATAAAGTAATCATATTTAATATTTGGTTGCATATCCTTTGCGTGCCATGACGTCCTGATGTCTGTGACCCAACAACATCAAAAGACTCTTGATATCTTATTTTCTGGTACTCTTACATAACTATTTTATATTCTCTATGGAATCTGGGGGATTGGGGGGAGGGGGGCTGTGGGGACTAGATTTAGCTGTAAATTACACTGGAAACACTAAGGAACACATGGTTGGCTAAATGGGCTAAAGTCAAAAGGGAGTGGAGCCTCATCAGATCACTCTGCTGCCAGATATGATCGATATGAATGATGATATTTAAGGGTTGTTTTTCTTTTGTTATTTTTTTTCAGAGTTTTCATAGAGTTCATAGAGAAGAGAAGGAAAATGAGTGATCAATCCAATCATATATCTGCATCCATCCATATCTTGATGATATGTCGTTTGATGTTTGAGACCTTGAGGCGATGATGACTTACAGCTTGCAGCCAACCAGCTTGTGTTGTTATATGTGTGTGTAATTTACGTCCAAAAATCTAGCCCCCCCCCCCCCCCCCCCCCCCCCCCCATAGAGATCCATTCCAGTATTGCAATGCAGTGAGATAGTTAGTGTAAATAATAAAAAATAAAAGAAAATAGAATATCAAGAGTTTTGTTGTTTGTTCACAGATCAGATCAGCCATGGTATGCCAAAGGAATGCAACACCAATATAAATATTTTGACTTTATTTATGTTTATGTTAATTTGTCCAATTACTTTTTGTCCCCTAAAATGGGGGGGGGTGGGGGGGTGCGCATAAACAGGGCTACAATGGCTACACGGTTCACCCGATATGGATACAAAAACCCTCAAATTAAAGCTGAAGGTCTGCACTTTAACCTCATAGTTGCTGTTCCATTTCAAATCCAATGTTCTGGAGTACAGAGCCAAAACAACAAAAATTGTGTTACTGCCTGAATACTTTCCGTCCGCACTGTACCAATTTTAACAAACATGCGTGTCCCAGTATCTGTATGTTGTCTCCTCAATGGCCCTCTCTCTAAGAGAAACTCCTGAGGTGTCTGCATGCTGATCAGCTCCTTCATTTACACTGGACTACAATTACAGATGTGCTCTCGTAACCATTATATTAGTGGATGCCCTCTCGTGTTACTAATTCAAAGCAAATTATTCTTAAGATTAGTATTTAACTCAGAAACACACACAATTATATACATTCGCTCTGCATCAGATACAAAAACACATCTGTTTGTTATGTCTTTTTTTTTTTTTTTACCCAGTGTGCATCTGGGCAGTGCATTTCCTGTCTACGTCAGAGGAAGTGCAGGAAAAGTTGCACAGAGAGCTGCAAACCGTCCTGGGGGAGGAAGCTATTACTCTGGACAAGATTCCCCAGCTCACGTGAGACCTGAGGCCTGAGGTTTTGCTCAGCATGTGATGTCACAGTCAGTCAAGGTGGATGAGATGTTGTAACAGTTGTGTGTCTCCAGGTACTGCCGCCATGTTCTGAACGAGACCGTGCGCACAGCCAAACTGACACCCGTCGCAGCCCGGCTGCAGGAAGTGGAAGGGAAAGTTGGCGAACATGTCATTCCCAAAGAGGTACTGATCCAATCCGCTCACACTTGGGATCCCATGGTCCCTGTATTTGCTTGTTGCACATGCACGGGATTTGCCTGTCTATGTTGTCTAAGTGTGTGTGTGTGTGTGTGTGTGTGTGTGTGTATGTGTGTGTATGTGTGTGTTGGGGAGCATGGGTCTATGTATTTTGTGTGTATGATGTGTGCATATTTGAGTGTGTGGAGAGAGTGATGGAATGGATGACCCTATATTTTGGGGGTATGGGGGAGGAATGGGTCAGAGAATTAAGCTAGTGCTAGACTTGTTAAACTGGGACTGCAGGATACTAGCAGGACAATACAAATTACAAACAAATGCTCAAGAATCTATTGTGCTCTATAGAGTACTCAAGTGAGTATGTCATATGTGGGCGGAGTTTGGGTTCGGAAGTAAATTTTCTATGACGGATGGAACGGGCTTCGGAGACTATGTACAATATCTTGAAATCTGATTTATAGAATGAGCCGGAACGTTTCTGGATTAGCCTGTGTGGAGCATACATCGCATGTTCCTATTTAAATTTTTTTAAAGTAATGATTTAATGATTGTAGTCCTGTTTGTAGTCCAATCAGATATCATCATCTCGTCTGGAAAATTTTGGCAGTGCATACCACCTTGCTAATTCGGCTATTTTACTTCATTGAACCGTCCAGAGGGAATTATGGGACGTCGAGTTTTTAAACAGTGCCAAGGCTGGTATATTCACGAAAATATACTTGAAGCTGGTCCAGAAAAATGACATATTTTGTGAACTGACATTATATTGAACAATCCAGGGAATTGATGGTAAGACATAACCAGTAAGTTTTAGTTCATGTCTATGGCGTAAATGAATGGGGAAGTCACTTCCGAAACCATTGTGAAGTCACTTGAGTACTCTATATGTGTGTGCTGAATAGCATTTTCAGATGTCTGGAGTTAGCTCAGCTAAAATTTGGCAAATCTAGCGCAGAAGGACATGTGAATGCTGTGTGTTTCAGACCCTCGTGATCTATGCCTTAGGCGTGGTCCTACAGGATGCAGATACCTGGACTCTGCCCTACAGGTGTGTATCTTACCTGTCTAACACCAAGAATCCTGTAATCATAGGAATGTTTAAAAAGTACAAAGCCCAGTGTTTTACCAAACTGTCGACTGCCATCTTGATATTCCGCCTCAGTGGTTCTCTTTTGAACATTTCTGCGGTCTCCCTCGTCTCCCAGGTTTGACCCAGATCGATTTGAGGAAGATGAAGCCAAAAGGAGCTTCTCTCTTCTTGGTTTCTCAGGAAAGCAGACCTGCCCTGAGCTCAGGTGAAGTGTGTGTGTGTGTGTGGGTGTGTGTGAGTGTGTGTGTGTGTGTGTGTGTGTGTTCATGTAGAGAATGTATCATCATCATGCTTGCGCTGTTTTAAACATTTTGTTAGATCAGTATGTGATATGAGAAGAGGAGATAAGAGATGGTCGATACCATGCCATACATTAGAGCCGTTTGTTTCGGTTGATCTTCAGTTTGAAAAGATTTATTTTCTCCTGTCCTTTATTGTTTTAGGCACTGTCAAAAACACGAGGCCTTCGCTCTTTATTTGAAGCTCCTGGGCTTCCTGGGCCCTTTCAGCTTCACTGCGTATTCTGATTATTGTGCGCGTAGATTTAAGGTTGTCGACACCTAAACATCGCAAGGCCCTCTAAACACCATTATGTACAGAAATAATTACTTATCTCCTTCTATTCTAGTTACTTTTTGCAGTGTAACTATTCCGTCTGTTGCTTGTGCATTTTTTTTGAAAGGTGAAAAATTTTAATCATAAATTTGAATTTGAAAATTAATTTAAACAATGCAGAGGATGCAAATGAGTCAGTTTTTATTATTTTTTTATTTTTATACAAAAAGTCGTATACTGAATCTATTAAAAACAAGTTTGTGTGTGTGTGTGTGGGAGGGGGGGGCATTGGAAAAAGTGCAGTAAAATATAGAATTGATTTGCATGATGCTCAAGTCTGTATCTGTGACCCTGTCTCTATCTTCTCACAGGTTTGCCTATACAGTGGCTACTGTCCTCCTCAGCTCTTTGGTGCGGAAATTAAAGTTTCACCAGATAAAGAACCAGGTGGTAGAGGCCAGGTATGAACTGGTGTCTACCCCTAAAGATGATACCTGGATCACTGTGAGCAGGAGGAGTTAATTCAAAAGTTGTCCCGGATTCCATATACAGAGGAAGAGTGTGTTTATCATGACATGCATTTGTCAATTTATTCAAGCTTCCATGATTACAATCCAGATGATCAACTTTTTCGTAGATGACACCAGAAACAGTCCAGCAGGAAGTAAATGATGGGACAGTATTAGCCTGGCTGCTTGGTTCCTACATTTTTATCTCATTTATCTGAGCTCTCATCTGAACAATAACTTTAATTAAACCTTAATATGAAGGAAGGTCTTACTCCACCTGGTGCCCTGCGGTGGCATGGGTGCCCTTCTTGGCATCAGTGTTCAAGACAACCTGTGAAAACGGCAGTTATTAATCATCTCCCATCTTACACTTTTGACACAATGGGAATTACATTTTGTTTTGTAAATAAAGTTAACTTGCACACTTGGGTCTGCTTTACATTTGTTTAAAAAAAATAAAATAAAAAAAAACCTGTGGATGTGCCATATCTAAAGCATTTTAAACGGCAGTGGTAAACCCTACTGACAAAGTGTGAAGATAATATCGGAAGCATTTGGTTATACGGGATTGAAATGTTACGATAATGGCAGGGATGGGTTTTTCTCTGGCTGCTTAGTTGGCAGACCTATCTTGTGAAACGAGACAGGGGACAAGTAGGTCCGTCATGTTCTCATCATGCAATGTCAGTTAAAGAACAGTGCTGTGCGGGTGTTTCTTCGAGGTATACACATGATGCTATTGATCTCAAGAAGTAGGCTAAAACTCCTGAAATTACAGTATAACAGCTAATCTGCAATATCAGATAATTCCATTTGAGCCAACGTGGGAAGTTGATGCACAACACTGATTGGTAAAAGGAAAAGACAGCATCTTGCACACAGTCGTGACAAGCCCGAGATCTGTCTCTAGAAAGCTAAATGCTACAAACAGTTACGCCATCCTCCAATTACATCAGTTTTGGACCGATATTTGATAGGCACCTGGCAGCCAAATTGCATTTCTATCTAGCTCATTTGCCGCAACTAATAAGGCCGTAAAGTAACAGTAAATAAAATAACAAATTTAGCACATGACAACACACGCTGTTTATGGAGAATATTAGTTAATGCCAGTGTCCACACAGACCGATCGCGAGCTAACTAGCTCGGGCTGCAGTGTGTTTTGTTATCCTCGAGAGCGCAGGAGGAGCGGAAATGGCATTCCCGCCCGTTTCCTGCGCGAGAGCGCTCGCGCATCAGCGCGTTAAAAGATGTAAAGATGGCGGAGCTACAGATGCTGTTGGAAGAGGAGATTCCGGCAGGTCGGAGAGCTTTGCTGGACAGTTTCACAAACCTCGAAAGAGTCGCGGATTACTGTGAAAATAACTACGTCCAGGTAACAGGACGGGTTTTGTTCAAACTCACTCCGGGCTCTGGTGCTCATTGCACTTCGCGAGTGGCGGAAGCGGGGGTTGGTGGTTTTGGTTTTTCCCGTGTGGCTGATCCGCGGTTTCTCCGCGCTGTGTTTGCGATACACTAGCTAGTCAGAAAGGTACTTCACTGCGTTATATTGCCCATTTCTGTGCAACTGTCCCGTAATATAACGTGTGCTGTCAGTTGTCAGTGTTGCCTGTTTAAAACACTTCACACGCGTATTTCCAACAGTGCGGTGCGGGTTGAATAAGTATCTGGATTCGCTGCTCTCTTTCCCGGGACGCAGTGTAACGCAGCGCTGTCGAGGTCCGCTCATTTCGCCGATATTAAACTAAGCTGCTGTGCTGACTTCATATGCTCTTTCTAGGCGTATATCAAATAAACTGTACTTATGTGTGGTTATGTGCAAATACATGTTTCTAACTAAGTGTGCTAACGTTAGCTTGTGTGTCAGCGACCGCAAGTTTGCTTGATAGCCATGTTGAAATTCTACAGGCTGGGAGCAAGCGTCATAATGGACCGGGTTGAATGACCGGGGGAATGACCGGGGGCGACCGGGGGAATGACCGGGGGCATGTGGGAACAGTGGGTATCCAAAGTTCGCGTTAAGCGTGGAGCAAACAGTCGTCTGGAAGCTGGTGTCTTACCGTGCAATCTCCCTCCAATTAAGGAGTGCAGAATTTCCCGTGAAATGCGATCAAGACTTCCTAAACACAGGAACTTTAAAGGATCCGAATCGGTATTCGGGTATGACCCAACTTGTTAGCCGAATGTTTTACATTTTCAGTTTATTACATCATGCTGTAGCTGGCGTCTTATTGATGGTTTATGTCGGAGAGGAGTGTGCGCGGCTTAGCAAGCACGAATGTGTGGCTCAGTATTGTATCATGGCTCGCTAGGTTTCAGTAAGAGTTCAGTCAGAAGCCTAGCCTATGGCTAGCATGTCATATGTAATCGACATTTGCCTGACAAATGTCATATAACTCGTATGCTTGCCCTGTTATGCCATTAGCTTGTGAAAAGGCAAGGCACTGTAAATGTGTAATTGCGTAACGTTAGCGAGTAAATGTCTAAATGACGTCGGACCCAGCAGGGGAAATATACATCTTAATTTCAGTTTAACGAACCGTGGTCGCCAACGGGGTGCACGTATCTGCACTAGTGGGTGTTGTGGTATTTGTGATTAGATTCATGAGTTTGACATTGATTGTGTGTGTGTGTGTGTGTGTTTGTGTATTTTGTTAGTACGTGCATTGCCTCCAGATGTAGTCTTGCTTCTTCATAAAGCCAGTCAGTGCCCACCAATCCAGCTACTTGGAATGAGACACAGTACACCTGGTCGGGGCCCTGTCAGCCAGTATAGTACACGGTCTGGATGATTAATTTGGGTCCCTGAGCCAGTTAGAGATTCAAAGCCTGTATGGTGTTGAGATGTATATGGTGTGGCACATTTCCATCAAATAACGGGGGATGCCTATAACTAGCTTTCACCTGTAAAATAAATACATACAATGTTTTGACACTGCTTTTGAAAACTGTTTACTGCCACTCAGACATTTGTTGGCTTGTTTAACTAGTTTCAGTTATAACTCTATATCTATATAATCTATATCATATGGTCCATGCTCTCAATGATCACTATGCAAACTTAGAAAGTACTCTTAAATGTCCCCTTTGGAAGTTGGACTATTCTTAATATTTTAGAGCTCAAGCCAAGTTGCTTCACCTTAACGTGTGCGTTTATATTTACAGTGACGTGCGGCTTTTTAAGATTCATTGATTCCTGAAAATCCTGTTTGCCAACGTCATCTACTGAAACTACTAGGATAGTGTTTTAGATTGTTTGAGTCCTCAGCAATCCAACGTAATGACCTTGTGAGTCGTGAACACATCTCGTCTGGAATGAAGCCATAATGGTAAAGGTTAAAGTGCACCTGTCCATAAGCACAGCCTATTGCACAGAGGAACATGCATAATAAAACTAACTGCTCAAAAGACCAGCATATGTTTAAAAAAAGAATTGGCTTTGAATCACACACCACCAGAATACACTGTTTCCCTTTCCGTCTGATGATTGTCAAGATGCCTCATGTAGTTCTTCAAAATTTACAGGCCCTTTTTTTTTTTCCCACCATCCTTTGGATGAGATGTTAAACTGAGGTTCTGACTCACTGTCATCATTAAAGACCCCATGATGGCACCCCCCCTCAAGAAAATTACACATCCCACAGAGGAGTTGTATGTCAGAGCAGATTGTGTGTGTGTGTGTGTGTGTATAAAACCAAGCCTCCATTTGTTCTCTCAAGCCCAATTGTTTTGCTGCAGTTTAACAGCTGAAATAATTGTGCAGATTTCGCAAGTTGTACTCCAAAGAATCCGCTGGTGTCGTGAAAGGAGCGAAGGAGGAATATTTTCCCAACGCTCCGACAGGCTGTGCCGCCCACACACAACCTGGTGTGGATTGGCCTGTGTTTGGTGTGAAATGGGCATCGTGGAGCCAGACACCTGCTCAACTCATTTTTCTGCCCACAGCTGATGTAGGGAAGAGAGAGGCTGAAGAGAGCGGGCGAAGAGAGCGGGCGAAGAGAGCGCGGGCGAAGAGAGCGCGGGCGAAGAGAGCGCGGGCGAAGAGAGCGCGGGCGAAGAGAGCGCGGGCGAAGAGAGCGGGCGAGGAGAGCGGGCGAGGAGAGGGGGCGAAGAGAGGGGGCGAAGAGAGGGGGCGAAGAGAGCGCGGGCGAAGAGAGCGGGCGAGGAGAGCGGGCGAGGAGAGGGGGCGAAGAGAGGGGGCGATTACTGTACAAGGTCTGAGCGGACCTTTTTCATTAAAGCACTAAAATGCGTATAACCTGATATGGACAGTGTATTTGCAGTGTCTTCTGCAGGAGTGGCGCAGTGATGCCTCCCGAATGGCTTGGTGGGTAAAGGCTGTTGCAGCTTCCTGTCTGAGCCATGCGGAGCACTCGCACTCACCCAAACTACATGACATCATATCCTGTATGGCTGCGAAAAGCGAAACGCGAAGCAAATATTCGCATAATTTTCTGCGAGTGTGCCCGCCCTTTTATAGTCTGTTTTATTAGCCAACTATGACTGATGTAAACCGTGGTGCCACACAATTGTCTTTGTCCCATTGGGCAGCAATGGGATTTTTTTCCGATTAGTCAGGAAATACTGAGTTTTCAGACCATAACTGTCTCTTGGGCCATTTCTATTCTGAGGTGTTGCTGGATATTCGGCTGTCCACTGCAATATTCAGCTGCAATCGTCCGTCTAAATGGCGCAAAAGCTCAATGTGTGAGTGCATGTCATGCCCAAGTTCCCTGCCTCAGCTTGAGAAAAATGGGCCTTATTTGGGCCCTTAAAGTGCCCCTGCAGGGAGCCCCTCGCACGTCATCAGGGATGTTGGCACTAGATCTCCTGTTGTATGCTGTGCAGTGTATGGCATGAAGTGTGTACTATGGTCCCTGGTTACATATGAGTGCATTAGACGAGTGCACAGCTTTAGAGTACTCCAGCGGCAGTGCTGCTTGCACAGGGAGGACTGGTCTGGTGTTGAATCAAGAGCATTTTCTCACTGTTGGTGCCAAATGAGGGTGGGGCATAAACTTAGCTAATACCCTGATTATAGCTTTTTTGTGGCTTAGCCATTCATGCTTCTGTAGGTACAAAATGGATAAATACTTTAAATGCATATTTCATTTTTGTTTTATGTGAAAATTGTAAAACATGTCTTGTATATTTATGGCAGTATGTCAGGGAAGTTGGAAAGGTTTCTATAATCTCCTGTGTTGACTTAGTCTTGTGTTTCCCTAATATCTGGCTGTTTGTGATTTTGGACTAAAGCACCTGGCGTGCTGTTGATATTGCCTTAAATACGGTGCAGACAGAACCAAATGGATGTGCTGCCTGTAATTTTGAATCATTCGTGGGTACAGTGTGATTTTGGGTGTTCCCTGAGTGGGTGAGGGACATCTGAACATTTAAACCAGGCACAGGCGTAGTTACTACGGTAATGAGAGACTGAGATTAGACGGCCATCTGCAGATTGTTAATTACACACTGAGGCTGTATTTGCTGATCACTGGTGCCAGAGGCAGCTAATTTATACTTTGCTTTGTATCGGAGCCAGGATGCAGACACCTGGCCAGTTCAGTTTCCTCCTGTGATCCAGTCCTGTGTTTACTAGCAGCCAAAGAACAGCGATGCAATAAGCATGGGTTAAAAGGGGACAAACATGTGTTTTATTAATATTTATAAATATTTATTTTTTATTGAGGGCTGTATTTTGTCTAGGGGTGTTAAGTGTTTACAGTTGTTTAATGGTTAAATGTTATTGTGACGTGAATTTTTTATTTACTATTTATTTTTCAATTTGAATGTGGGAATATCTTGGTGACATCTGATTCTCCAGCCTGGCTTCAGTAAACAAAGGCAGCAGCCAGGCACTCAAACTGTTGGGCCAATGGCATGTTCTCAGTGCTTCAGGGGGACGAGACGTCCTCTTCAGCCCAAATTTAGTATTTTTTTCTGCATCTGTTATTCCATCTTATTGTGCTAGATCTCCCTCTCTCCGTTTGAGTGCTTTATTGGCACGGCTTCAGATAGTGTTGCCCAAGCACCTCAGCAGAACTACAAAGAACAATAGCAGCTATATCAGCTGTACAGCCAAGCTGTGTGAGGGGGAAGGAATTGGGAAAAGAACTTGTAATACGAGTCAGTATTAGCGTTTATAATAATTACCCCAACAAAGATGCGTAATTACGTATGCAGTCACCCGTGTGGTTACTGCTCTCGTCGTGCACCTCTCTCTCTCTGCCTTCCTGAAGTGTGAAAGGCATGTGGGCGTCCCACACCATTTCATATTAACCGTACATATGCCATTTATCTTAAACCCATAAGCACTGACAAAGGACACCCCCTTGTGTAACGGGTAGACTCGTCTGGCTGTCAAACACGGAACAAGCACATTTAATATAACTACTTGGAATCTGTGCGAAAAGCTTAAATCCCTCCTGAAGTCGTTTAGCTTGGCTAATTAGCATATACGCATAATCAACAGCACAAAGTGTAATAACTTCTTCATAAATGACATTCATTTACATGCAGATTCAAACTTCAATAACGCCTTTATCTTGGCTGGCTAATGAGTATTTCTCCAGTACAGGCGACCTGCGGAATGTGTTCTGTGTGAGTTTTGTGTGCACAGTGGTTTGGGAAGAGGCTGTGTCCATTAAAGAGGGAGAGAGGGAGAGAGGGAGAGAGGGAGAGAGGGAGAGAGGGAGAGAGGGAGAGAGGGAGAGAGAGGGAGAGAGGGAGGGAGAGAGGAAGGATGACTGACATTACTGGTACGCTGTTCTCTCAATATAGATCATGGGCGGGGCCGGTTCCTGTTCTGCCATGTCCTCATGGAAGTTTTGTGTATGTGTCACGAGTTTATCTACACGGCTTTGGTCGGGGGTGAAGTTAAACGTGTAGAATCCATGGAGAACAGACGGCGTGCGTGTCTGTCGCTCGTTTGAGGAAAAGAGCCCATTCCTGGGACGGCTGTTCTGTGGAGGGGAAGCAGGCCTGATTTCTACATCTGTGAGCAGTTAGAGCCTCTGTGTAGAGTCCTGCGGATAAACACACACCCACCGTTCCTCTCCAGCCTCCTCTCCCCATGTCATATCCCATCTCAACCATCCAGCACTATGCTCAATTGGAAATGGAAGAGCATAATCAAGCTGGAATTGCCAAGCTCATTTTGGCTTATTCCATTCTCACCAATTGATAAAAAATAATTTCCAAGGGGGCAGTTTAAAAGAAAACAGGATGCTATTAAATTTTTTATTTGAATTTTCCCTTTTGAAAAGTAAATTTTAAAGTGAGAAAGGACCATAAAAATTATCCATGCCTCAGGGTAGATGCTAGTTGTGTTTGACTTTCAACAAGACTTAAAATACTGTGAACGCAGAATACATTTTTCTAAATGTCAATGTCAGTTCAACACTGCATCGACACGGATTTTAATGAGATTTGGCATTCTGTTTTGCCTTATAAGAAACCCCTGGAACCCAAATTACACTTTGTTAATCTGGGAGATATTGGCTAATGAAGTTTGGGCTAATAAGCACGTACCCATAACCTTGCTGTTTACTTGCTGTATCTCCATTACTTTAGGTCGTAGAGGAATGGTTTTTATATCATATTAAAGGTATCTTCCAGCTCCATATGTATACACTATATTCAGCAAAAATGATTGTTAGGATTGATTATATTTTTAAATTTGATCTGTGAAAAAACCTATATTTTAGAATATAGGTTATCTCATTGCAGACAATCCCATCCATGATTGGAATGACATACGTTGCCCTCCGTGATGTTCTGGACAATTCTTTCTTGATTTGGCTCTGTACTCCACAATTAAAAATTTGTAATCAAATAATTCACGCGTGGTTTAAGTGCAGATTCTCAGCTTTTATTCAAGGGTATTTTTATACATTTTGGTTCCACCATGTAGAAATGACAGTGCTTTTTATACATAGTCCCCAATTTCAGGGCATATTAATGTCATGTAAATGAAAGTAGTTATGTTCAGTATTGTTGTATATCATTTGCATGCAATGGCTGGTTGAAGTCTGTGACCCACAGACATCACCAGGTGTTGAGTATCTTCACTGCTGATGCTCTGCCAGGCCTGACATCACCAGGTGTTGAGTATCTTCACTGCTGATGCTCTGCCAGGCCTGACATAACCAGGTGTTGAGTAT
Source organism: Ilyophis sp. 1 JC-2022 (assembly GCA_022702515.1). Lineage (NCBI taxonomy): Eukaryota > Metazoa > Chordata > Actinopteri > Anguilliformes > Synaphobranchidae > Ilyophis > Ilyophis sp. 1 JC-2022. Next base: position 34,632,335 of record CM040398.1, read on the forward strand.
CTTCACTGCTGATGCTCTGCCAGGCCTGACATCACCAGGTGTTGAGTATCTTCACTGCTGATGCTCTGCCAGGCCTGACATCACCAGGTGTTGAGTATCTTCACTGCTGATGCTCTTCCAGGCCTGACATCACCAGGTGTTGAGTATCTTCACTGCTGATGCTCTGCCAGGCCTGACATCACCAGGTGTTGAGTATCTTCACTGCTGATGCTCTGCCAGGCCTGACATCACCAGGTGTTGAGTATCTTCACTGCTGATGCTCTGCCAGGCCTGACATCACCAGGTGTTGAGTATCTTCACTGCTGATGCTCTTCCAGGCCTGACATCACCAGGTGTTGAGTATCTTCACTGCTGATGCTCTGCCAGGCCTGACATCACCAGGTGTTGAGTATCTTCACTGCTGATGCTCTTCCAGGCCTGTACTGCAGCCTCGTACGTATTTATTTTTTTGTGTAATTAAAATGATTTATAAAAGTACTGTTTTCTTCAGGGTTGTTAGCAAGCTGCCAGAAATGGCTAGCACGATGTCGGCAGGTCGGTTTGTTTAACATAGATATATACTACCAGGAACTCTTGCTTCTGTGGAAATTTTGACCAACGAGTGGTTTCTGATGCATCCGTGCATTAACGCAGTTTCTGGTGCAAGAATTGCCTACCGGATCTACGTTCCAAATAGAATGCGAAAAAGCCAGGAAAAGGTCATTTAATAAAAAATAAATAAGAAAATATATATAAAAATGACATACGATGACTGGTTATTGTTTGCATTGACAGAATCCACTTCGTTCACATTCGTATACGTGCTAGAAGTGGCATTTTGAGACCGGTTTTAGCTGCCCTATAGAAGTGAATGGAGAGCAACAAATACCCTATTCTGGATTATCACTAATGAACAACTAATGAACATATTTCACCACCATTTGGCAGCAAAGTTCTTTCTCAGCAAAGTTTAAAAAGCTGCTCTTGCTAATTTTTTATTTTTTTTTCTTTAATTTTAATAACTGCAAAACTCATGGCAACGTGCAGGCTAACTGCTGGAGGAAAAGTTTCTTTGGCTCCTACGTTACGTTGAATCAGGGATCAGGGCCGCGTCGCCGTTCATATCTTCTCCTTACTCTAGCAGGTGACGCTTTTTTAACATTTCTTTATGGAGAGTTTTTTTTAAAGACTGGTAGTCTTTGAGAGAGGACCTTTTTTTTCTGTGATGGTTGCAGGCCTTGCTCTTCCTCTGTGGTACAGCATTAAAGAGAGCCTCCCAGCTGTGTTTGTTACAGCGCAGTAGTGATGGGTCTGCTCCGCCTGGAGGGACGGCCACAGAATGGGAGACGTGCAGAGGGAAAGAGAGGGGGAACAAAGGTGGATGATGGGACTGGAGGTCGATCGTGTGTGTGTGTGTGTGTGTGTGTGTACTGAATCATGGGTGTATGCATTTGGACTTTGAGGTGTTTACTCTGAATTATAAGGGCTGTAGTGCTGTAATTACATTTAAATGGTAAAGGTGTTCTTGAGTCATTGGCTATGCTATGCTATTTAAATTATGGGCATGTGGAGTGAGAATTATCAGGGTGTACTATTTGAAATACGGGGTGTGCTCTGAGTCTGAATCATTGGGTTGTACTATTTCAATTGTGGGGGTGTAATGTGTGACTCATGGTGGTGTCTTTTAATTACGGGTGGCATACCATTTGAATTACAGGGGTGTGCCATGTGAACCATGGTGTGTATACTATTTAAATTATAGTGGTGTATTGTGAATCACTGAGGCTTTACTATGTGAGTTACGGGGTGTTGTGTGTACTGGGGGCAGCGATGGTTTTTGTGAAATGTGTATTATCCCGCTGAACAGCACGATGCGCCTGTGTTCATCACGCTGGAGCGGTTAACGCAGGCGGGAGCATACGCAGTTTAAACTGGGTCAGTATTAGCGTAGCTCCTGACTTCCCCCGATAGCGCAGTCACGGCTGCAGTTTCTCACACACACACACACACACACACACACCGCATCGCCCTCTCCTCTGGATATGGTGCCCCTTAATATCCATTCATTTACCAATATTCTTATGGTGATTATAACTAAATGGCCTAGTTAACGGACTAATTGACTCTCGCCCCACGAAACCCTAAAACCCCCATTTGAGCAAATGATTCGGCTTCAAATCTAGGAAGCAGCAGGACAGGAATGAATGCAGGTGTTGTCCTTCCAGAGGGTTTTGGGGATATAACATTCCCAACATTAAAAAGGGAAGTGATGTAATGGTCCACGTCGAGCTTGGTAAGTAGCTGGCTACATGCCAAGCGTGCATGTAAGATATTGCATTGAAATGGAAAGAACGCTTTTAAGTGGGAGCTGGGAAGTCACTAATGAGCTGTAGGCCTGCGCTTTTAGGAATAAATGAGGGCATTGTTCTTTTTACTCCAGGAATGAGTTGGTGATGACTAGAGGAGACGGTGTGTTTAGGGAACCTTGGGGTTGTCCATAATACCCTGTGAACAAGACTGAGCGTGTGCCGTTTGGGGATGTAGTATTTCAAAGGCCGTTTCTCAGATCCCTCTGCGCACAGTAGACATTGATTATTCTATTCAGTTCATTTAAATTCTGAACAGACCGGCTGCCCTCCCAGCACCGATAACTGAAAATCGGCATTCAACAGGCATATAAGTAACGCTGACGGACTAGCCGTGTCCTCATGGAAGACGTGGCTGAAAAAGGTTAAATGTAAGAAAATAAAAAGTTTTGAGGTTGCAGCTGATGTGATATGCTTTCTGAGCTTTCACAATGAAAGGCATTCACCTCCACGGACACGGAGCACCAATGCAAATCAGAAGAACACGGGTTATTCACCGCTCCATGTATTCATTCATCTCCAAGCCTTGGGAGCCTGTGCATGCATTAACATTGCAGGGTTCGTATGGTGAACAGGGCTGTCGCCCGGAATTGTGGGCCCCCGCCACCCATCTCTGTCAGTCAGGGCACTTGGTATCATCCCCCCCTTAGGGGACCACTGATATGGGGCACCACTGGTGAATATATACAGTCAGTGATCATAATTCATTGGACAGTGACACATTCTTTGTTATTTTGGTTCTGTACTCTAGCACTTTGAGGATACAATGATGTTGAAGTGCAGACTGTCTGCTGTAATTTGAGGGTATTTTCATCCATATACATGCCCCCCCCCACACACATTTTCGGGCATTAAAAATATTGGACAGTTTAACATAATGTAGAATAAAGTAATCATTTTAAATATTTGGTCGCATATCCTTTGCATGCCTTGACATCACTCTGCTGCCTGATATGCAGTAGATATGGCTGGATAACTTGAAGGGTTTCTGACTTATTTTTCTATAGAGTTCAGTAGGACAATTTGCCAGGAGAAACAACCCTTAAAGTGATCATCCATATCTACTGCATATCTGGCAGCAGAGTGATGGTTTGAGGCTTGTTTGATACCTCAGACCCTTGATGACTTTCAGACATTTTGCCAATCATGTGTTCCATACTGTTCCAGCATAATCTACAGCTAAATCTAGTCCCACCCCCCAATTCCCATAGAGATTCATTCAAATGCAGAGAGGTTATAGTATATGGGGGGTGACTATGTACAAAAGGTTTGATAATTTCTAAACGGTTAATCCAATATGGATGAAAATACCCTCAAATTAAAGCTGACAGTCTGCACTTCAACCTCATTGTCATTGTATCCTCAAAGTGCTAGAGTACAGAACCAAAATAATAAAGAATGTGTCACTGTCCAATGAATTATGGTGCAGGTGTGATAAACATACTGCTGCTGGGGGGAGAAACTCATGCCTCAGTATTGTGATTACATGATGTGTTGCATGAACTTTATCCTGCATTCAGGCCTGGGTCCCCAGTACTGTGTTTGCAACATCCACAATATTAAGTCAAATTTGTTATGTACTCTAAGAGCCCTACACAGTGTTGCATGCAATTCCGTATCTGTGGGCAGGCGGCAGTGTTTAGGTTGTCAGACTCGGACCAGCTGTTGGTCAGTAGCAGGAAAAACGGGCAGTTGTTGGTCAGTCTGAGACAGAAAGGGTTCTCCTTGCAGAATTTGGGGCCCTGTAGCAGGCAGGGCAGTTACACAGCGGAGTGTAGGGGCCCTGTAGCAGGCAGGGCAGTTAACAGCGGAGTGTAGGGGCCCTGTAGCAGGCAGGGCAGTTACACTGCGGAGTGTAGGGGCCCTGTAGCAGGCAGGGCAGTTACACAGCGGAGTGTAGGGGCCCTGTAGCAGGCAGGGCAGTTACACAGCGGAGTGTAGGGGCCCTGTAGCAGGCAGGGCAGTTACACAGCGGAGTGTAGGGGGGCCCTGTAGCAGGCAGGGCAGTTACACAGCGGAGTGTAGGGGGGCCCTGTAGCAGGCAGGGCAGTTACACAGCGGAGTGTAGGGGGGCCCTGTAGCAGGCAGGGCAGTTACACAGCGGAGTGTAGGGGGGCCCTGTAGCAGGCAGGGCAGTTACACAGCGGAGTGTAGGGGGGCCCTGTAGCAGGCAGGGCAGTTACACAGCGGACACAGCGGAGTGTAGGGGGGCCCTGTAGCAGGCAGGGCAGTTACACAGCGGAGTGTAGGGGGGCCCTGTAGCAGGCAGGGCAGTTACACAGCGGAGTGTAGGGGGGCCCTGTAGCAGGCAGGGCAGTTACACAGCGGAGTGTAGGGGGCCGTGCTGAGGGCCGGTCCTGTTTAGCTCTTCTGTGGCTCCTTTTATGCATTCTTTTCTTTTTCTGGCACAAGAGATGAAACGAGGCTTCGGATACCCCCTTTCCCTTCTTAAAATGTTATTCTCTCCTCCTCTCCACAGTCGCCTGATAAGCACAGAGCCCTAGAGGAAACCAAAAACTACGCGACTCAGTCTCTGGCCAGCGTCGCGTACCTGATCAACACCTTAGCCAACAATGTCCTGCAAATGCTGGACATCCAGGCGTCCCAGCTGCGCCGCATGGAGTCCTCCATCAACCACATCTCTCAGGTGAGCGCGCCGCATGGAGTCCTCCATCAACCACATCTCTCAGGTGAGCGCCTGAAGATGCACGCCTCATAAACCTCCCACGCTGCCGTGCGTGCTCGGGGCTAGAGGGGATGCCTCTTCTCTCCACACACCATCTTTCTGTCCCCCAATATTACATCTCCACCCCGATTATCTGCTCTCCACCCATATTACACCATCCCTATCTGCTCTCCACCCATATTACACCATCCCTATCTGCTCTCCACCTGCATTATAGTCTCTCCACCCCTCTCCTCTCCTCACCTGCACGTTCCTGAATGTTGGATGCATGTCCAATGTGCTTTCACTGACCGTTTCTTTGGACAGACTCTGAAGTCCACTGCAGTGGCAGCGTCTTTATTCTCTGTCCTGGGTCTGCAGATGTTAGTGTGTTAATGATTCAGGTCAGTTATATTAACACTAGTCGGGTCAGTTATATTAACACTAGTCGGGTCAGTTATATTAACACTAGTCGGGACAGTTATATTAACACTAGTCGGGTCAGTTATATTAACACTAGTCGGGTCAGTTATATTAACACTAGTCGGGACAGTTATATTAACACTAGTCGGGTCAGTTATATTAACACTAGTCGGGTCAGTTATATTAACACTAGTCGGGTCAGTTATATTAACACTAGTCGGGACAGTTATATTAACACTAGTCGGGACAGTTATATTAACACTAGTCGGGACAGTTATATTAACACTAGTCGGGTCAGTTATATTAACACTAGTCGGGTCAGTTATATTAACACTAGTCGGGACAGTTATATTAACACTAGTCGGGACAGTTATATTAACACTAGTCGGGTCAGTTATATTAACACTAGTCGGGTCAGTTATATTAACACTAGTCGGGTCAGTTATATTAACACTAGTCGGGTCAGTTATATTCACACTAGTCGGGTCAGTTATATTCACACTAGTCGGGTCAGTTATATTCACACTAGTCGGGTCAGTTATATTTACACTAGTCGGGTCAGTTATATTAACACTAGTCGGGACAGTTATATTAACACTAGTCGGGTCAGTTATATTAACACTAGTCGGGTCAGTTATATTAACACTAGTCGGGTCAGTTATATTAACACTAGTCGGGACGGGACAGTTATATTAACACTAGTCGGGTCAGTTATATTAACACTAGTCGGGTCAGTTATATTAACACTAGTCGGGACAGTTATATTAACACTAGTCGGGTCAGTTATATTAACACTAGTCGGGACAGTTATATTAACACTAGTCGGGTCAGTTTTATTAACACTAGTCGGGACAGTTATATTAACACTAGTCGGGTCAGTTATATTTACACTAGTCGGGTCAGTTATATTTACACTAGTCGGGTCAGTTATATTAACACTAGTCGGGACAGTTATATTAACACTAGTCGGGACAGTTATATTAACACTAGTCGGGTCAGTTATATTAACACTAGTCGGGACAGTTCTATTAACACTAGTCGGGACAGTTATATTAACACTAGTCGGGTCAGTTATATTAACACTAGTCGGGACAGTTATATTAACACTAGTCGGGTCAGTTATATTAACACTAGTCGGGACAGTTATATTAACACTAGTCGGGTCAGTTATATTAACACTAGTCGGGACAGTTATATTAACACTAGTCGGGTCAGTTATATTAACACTAGTCGGGACAGTTATATTAACACTAGTCGGGTCAGTTATATTAACACTAGTCGGGACAGTTATATTAACACTAGTCGGGTCAGTTTTATTAACACTAGTCGGGACAGTTATATTAACACTAGTCGGGTCAGTTATATTTACACTAGTCGGGTCAGTTATATTTACACTAGTCGGGTCAGTTATATTTACACTAGTCGGGTCAGTTATATTAACACTAGTCGGGACAGTTATATTAACACTAGTCGGGACAGTTATATTAACACTAGTCGGGTCAGTTATATTAACACTAGTCGGGTCAGTTATATTTACACTAGTCGGGTCAGTTATATTAACACTAGTCGGGACAGTTATATTAACACTAGTCGGGTCAGTTATATTAACACTAGTCGGGTCAGTTATATTAACACTAGTCGGGACAGTTATATTAACACTAGTCGGGTCAGTTATATTAACACTAGTCGGGACAGTTATATTAACACTAGTCGGGTCAGTTATATTAACACTAGTCGGGACAGTTATATTAACACTAGTCGGGTCAGTTTTATTAACACTAGTCGGGACAGTTATATTAACACTAGTCGGGTCAGTTATATTTACACTAGTCGGGTCAGTTATATTTACACTAGTCGGGTCAGTTATATTAACACTAGTCGGGACAGTTATATTAACACTAGTCGGGTCAGTTATATTAACACTAGTCGGGACAGTTCTATTAACACTAGTCGGGACAGTTATATTAACACAGTTATATTAACACTAGTCGGGTCAGTTATATTAACACTAGTCGGGACAGTTATATTAACACTAGTCGGGTCAGTTATATTAACACTAGTCGGGACAGTTATATTAACACTAGTCGGGACAGTTATATTAACACTAGTCGGGTCAGTTATATTAACACTAGTCGGGACAGTTATATTAACACTAGTCGGGACAGTTATATTAACACTAGTCGGGACAGTTATATTAACACTAGTCGGGACAGTTATATTAACACTAGTCGGGTCAGTTATATTAACACTAGTCGGGACAGTTATATTAACACTAGTCGGGACAGTTATATTAACACTAGTCGGGTCAGTTATATTTACACTAGTCGGGTCAGTTATATTAACACTAGTCGGGTCAGTTATATTAACACTAGTCGGGACAGTTATATTAACACTAGTCGGGACAGTTGCATCCTTCCATTCCTTGTCAATCATTTTTCTTCATCAGTGGAAGTGAATGATGGCGACAAACTATTTTCCTCCATTGCAAAGTGTTTTTCTGAATCCTGGGAAATCCTCAGCACTGTAGTGGGATTATGTTTCGCTGCAGCCATCATGCTTACAGGGTTGATTTTCTTGTGAAATTCGTTTTTGACGTGTTTTCTTTACAAATGCAAGTAAATGTGAAGCTGCAGAGGCTGTTCCTCAGTGTCAGTCTCAGGTTGGTTGTTGAGTTGGAAATGATTACACATTAATTTACATGTGATCAAACGCGATTACACATTAATTTACATGTGATCAAACACGATTACACATTCATTTACATGTGATCACACGATTACACATCCATTTACATGTGATCACACGATTACACATTCATTTACATGTGATCAAACACGATTACACATTCATTTACATGTGATCAAACACGATTACACATTAATTTACATGTGATCAAACACGATTACACATTCATTTACATGCGATCACACGATTACACATTCATTTACATGTGATCACACGATTACACATGAATTTGCATGTGATCAAACACGATTACACATTCATTTACATGTGATCAAACACGATTACACATTCATTTACATGTGATCAAACACGATTACACATTCATTTACATGTGATCAAACACGATTACACATTAATTTACATGTGATCAAACACGATTACACATTCATTTACATGTGATCAAACACGATTACACATGAATTTACATGTGATCAAACACGATTACACATTCATTTACATGTGATCAAACACGATTACACATTAATTTACATGTGATCAAACACGATTACACATTCATTTACATGTGATCAAACACGATTACACATTCATTTACATGTGATCAAACACGATTACACATTCATTTACACGTGATCAAACACGATTACACATTCATTTACACGTGATCAAACACGATTACACATTCATTTACACGTGATCAAACACGATTACACATTCATTTACACGTGATCAAACACGATTACACATGAATTTACACGTGATCAAACACGATTACACATGAATTTACACGTGATCAAACACGATTACACATGAATTTACACGTGATCAAACACCATTACACATGAATTTACACGTGATCAAACACGATTACACATGAATTTACACGTGATCAAACACGATTACACATGAATTTACACGTGATCAAACACGATTACACATGAATTTACACGTGATCAAACACGATTACACACGAATTTACACGTGATCAAACACGATTACACACGAATTTACACGTGATCAAACACGATTACACACGAATTTACACGTGATCAAACACGATTACACACGAATTTACACGTGATGAAACACGATTACACACGAATTTACACGTGATCAAACACGATTACACACGAATTTACACGTGATCAAACACGATTACACACGAATTTACACGTGATCAAACACGATTACACATGAATTTACACGTGATCAAACACGATTACACATGAATTTACACGTGATCAAACACGATTACACATGAATTTACACGTGATCAAACACGATTACACATGAATTTACACGTGATCAAACACGATTACACACGAATTTACACGTGATCAAACACGATTACACACGAATTTACACGTGATCAAACACGATTACACACGAATTTACACGTGATCAAACACGATTACACACGAATTTACACGTGATCAAACACGATTACACACGAATTTACACGTGATCAAACACGATTACACATGAATTTACACGTGATCAAACACGATTACACATTCATTTACACGTGATCAAACACGATTACACACGAATTTACACGTGATCAAACACGATTACACACGAATTTACACGTGATCAAACACGATTACACACGAATTTACACGTGATCAAACACGATTACACATTCATTTACACGTGATCAAACACGATTACACATTCATTTACACGTGATCAAACACGATTACACATTCATTTACACGTGATCAAACACGATTACACATTCATTTACACGTGATCAAACACGATTACACATTCATTTACACGTGATCAAACACGATTATACACGAATTTACACGTGATCAAACACGATTATACACAAATTTACACGTGATCAAACACGATTACACATTCATTTACACGTGATCAAACACGATTACACATTCATTTACACGTGATCAAACACGATTATACACGAATTTACATGTCATCAAACACGATTACACATTAATTTACACGTGATCAAACACGATTGCACATGGTCACTTGTGATTACACATCAGCACGAAGGGATTCATTTGCACATGGTTTCATAAGGTAGCATTATTGCATGGTCACGTGATTAATTAGCTTGGGGTTTAACATGATTACGCCATTGGGCATGGTAACACATGTTGACCTTTGCCCTCTGTTTTGACCCACGTCTTCCTTTCAGACAGTGGACATCCACAAGGAGAAGGTGGCTAGGCGGGAGATTGGCATCTTAACCACCAATAAGAACACCTCCCGCACACACAAGATCATCGCACCAGCCAATCCAGAGAGGCCTGTGCGCTACATTCGCAAGCCCATTGACTACAATGTGCTGGATGACATTGGCCATGGGGTGAAGGTAGGGCCGGTTATGGGCACCAGGATAAGGACTGGCTGAGAGATATTGGAGGGTGGTGTTGTGTAGGGACAAAGGGTGGGTCCAGAAATATGCAGGGACATGGTGTTGGGTACAGAAATATGCAGGGACATGGTGTTGGGTACAGAAATATGCAGGGACATGGTGTTGGGTACAGAAATATGCAGGGACATGGTGTTGGGTACAGAGAGAAAGGCAGGGACATGGTGTTGGGAACAGAGAGAAAGGCAGGGACATGGTGTTGGGTACAGAGAGAAAGGCAGGGACATGGTGTTGGGTACAGAGAGAAAGGCAGGGACATGGTGTTGGGAACAGAGAGAAAGGCAGGGACATGGTGTTGGGTACAGAGAGAAAGGCAGGGACATGGTGTTGGGTACAGAGAAAGGCAGGGACATGGTGTTGGGTACAGAGAGAAAGGCAGGGACATGGTGTTGGGTACAGAGAGAAAGGCAGGGACATGGTGTTGGGTACAGAGAGAAAGGCAGGGACATGGTGTTGGGTACAGAGAGAAAGGCAGGGGTGTAGTTTGTTTTATTGGGATCCCCATTGGCTGATGCCTTGGCGATTGCTAGTCTTCCTCGGGTCCTCAGACATTAAAATCATGCATCGCAAGAATAAAAGCAAAATAGACATAAAAAAGACTAAACAAAAGAGAATACAGCATAACCATATATCAGAAAGAATTATCCTGTACAGTGGTGTGTATAGTATTTTGTAGATTAACAGGGGCCTAGTCTTGAGTACAGAGAGATTAGCAGGGACAGTGGTGAGTAAATGATGGAGAGAAAAAATGGGGATGTTTGGTAAATGGTGTTTGGTTCAGATGAGAGGGCAGTGCTGGGGCATTTTGGGTCCAGTGAAAGATTGCTCAGGCGGGGTAGTTGTTGTTGGTTGATTGTTTGGATGGACCAGTAAAGGTATGGCGTATACCCTCTTAAAAAAACATTTCCTGTGTATCCGCCATGATATCGGATTATTTAAAATGTTCTCTTAGTCTGCTCAGTGGTAGTATGTTTGCATCTTGAGTGAATTAATTTTCATTTTGACTTTTAACTCTTTACTAGTTTTCTGTATTTCTAACACTTGGTGATGTATAACACAGGTTGTCATTTTGACTTTTAACTCTTTACTAGTTTTCTGTATTTCTAACACTTGGTGATGTATAACACAGGTTGTCATTTTGACTTTTAACTCTTTCCTAGTTTTCTGTATTTCTAACACTTGGTGATGTATAACACAGTTTTCTGTATTTCTAACACTTGGTGATGTATAACACAGTTTTCTGTATTTCTAACACTTGGTGATGTATAACACAGTTTTCTGTATTTCTAACACTTGGTGATGTATAACACAGGTTGTCATTAATCTGGTTGTTTTGCATTTGTCTCTAAACTACTCTTCCACTAACGCTTTGATATTGTCTTTCTCTGCCTCTTGTGTTTGCTTCATGTATGTGTTAAGTGGTTGCTTAGGTTTAAGGTAAGGATATATCCAGGACCTGTTCTGCCACGCTATCTTTTCCATTGTAACAGTCCTAACATGCCGGCAGTATTTATATACTAATATATATATATAGGGGTCCTGCTGCTTTAGGTTTGATTGTCATCATATAGTGGCGTAATATAAAAAGGTAAAGGTAAATCTGGTCTTTTTTACCTCGTCAGCCCTTGTTTTAGGTGCTGCTCACTGCTATTTCCAAACTCTCAACTTTACAATCAAAGAAATCAAGTAATCTGATCACGTGCATAAAAAATGGCCCAGTGCTACTTCAAACAAGAGGTTTTATTTGAGCATAAAGGGCAGCGGCGTTTCATTCGACTGACCTTCTTCAATCTGATAGAATGGCTTTTCTTTGCCAAATAAATTATTCTATCATTTTACTGCCTAATGTAGGGAATCGCAGTGATTTATTTTAAAATGTGCTAAATGTTTTCCAATACCGATTGGTTGATATTGTACAAATAGAGATGTGGTTTAATGTGTTCCCCTGCCTTGCGATATTGCTTTTATTATATGTACATAATACACGTCTGATTGGGTCGGCGTGCGTGCGTGCGTGCGTGTTTGTTTGTGCGTGCGTGCGGTAAATACCCCACTCTTGCATTCCCCATTAAAGCCCTAGCCCACCACTATGTCAGGACTGCGGTCTGTCAGCATCCCTCCGTCTGACACAAACCAGCTTTCTCCTGTCTGTCATCAGTGAAAAGGGGCGGTGTTTTACCAAGTTTGTGGGAGGAGCTCATCTCCAGCCCCGGCTTGTTGACGGTTACCTCCACAGGAGGCGTCTTAAAGATAATGAACTGTCTTGTGGCTTGGTCAACCCAAACAAACAACGGGCCAGTTTCCCAGACATGGATTAAGTTTAGTCCTACATGAACAGAAAGATTTTACAAAGATCTCCATTGAAAAATGTTTTTGGTCTAGGACCAGGCTTAATCCATGTCTGGAAAACCAGCCCAAAGGGTGGAAGAGAGGAGACTAAGAGGGTGGAGTTAAGGGTGGAGAGAGAGGAGGGGTTAGAGTGGAGTGCATTTGGAGAAGGAAGGATCAAGAGAGGAGAGATTGGAGTTGTGTTGGTGGGTACAGTACAAACGCTGTGGAAGGAAGCGATGGTGTGGTCCGTTTCATTCACAGATGGGTTCCCAAATACACAAGGCTGCCGTGCAATAGCATGCAGCAGCGTACATGAGAATTTACAGCGAACAGGATCAAACCATTGGGAAGGCAGATACACAGGAGCTATAAAAGAAAGTCTCCAGTGATATTGTTCTGCTAAGAAACCGTTCCGGTGTGTGGACTCGTGGCTGTGCCAGTGTTGCCAGTGGCAGGTAGCCCCGCGGAGCAGCGTGTTGATTCGTCGTTACGTCGCCCAGGGTTTGGGTCATGCGTATGCGGCTGTAATCTGCAGCAGCTGTGGATGCTCTGCTCAGCTGGCAGACTGCATGGTAACCAGTGCCATGGTAACGTGCACTTCAAAGGAGAATGCGCTCTGGAATTTAAGGAGACATTGCAATGTGTTTGGCTATAAATACAACTGGACCTTCCAGATTGGGAGAGAAAAGTGTTGAAATCATACATTTTGGATAAAAATAAACAAAGACCAAATAATTGATTGTAAATTAACTGATTTTGAGTGATTTATTGCATTTCTGTATTGGATATAAAGAAGCATATTGCCCTTTTTTAGTACTGCGGTCTATCCTGAAATGGATAGATGTTTTTTTGCCGAGGAATCTGACTGCGCAGTTTCATGGCTCTGATGAAATGAAGAAGTAATGGCAATGTGTGTTCCGTTGCCAGGGTGACCCTTCCTGTGGCAGTGTGAGAGCTGGGCTGGTGACAGAGTGGGGGCTGCTGTTTGTGCTTTATGATTGTTATGCATGACCTTTTTTTCCCCTGGCTGTTTTCCCATAGTTCATAGCGTTTTTCTGTGCGTTTCTGCATTTGTCTGTGTATCTGTGTTTGTGTTCCTGTTTGTGGTGCTGACTGTCCCCCCCCCCCCCCCATATCCCACCCACTCTGTGTAACCCTGCCCCCTGTCTCTTATAGGTCAGCGCTCAGAACATGAAGATGGGCGGTCTCCCTCGCACGACCCCTCCCTCTCAGAAGCCACCAAGCCCACCCATGTCAGGGAAGGGAACTATTGGGTATGTAATGGAACCAGTCACTCAAAGCAGCCACGCTGCACTCTGAAGGCTACCAGACTCTTATTGTGTCTGTCACGGTCTGTGTGTGTATTTGTTCTTTACTGCTCGCCCAGGGTTTCAAAAGTGTGCTGTTATTGGCTGGCACACTCTCCGTTCACTCTGTGGAAAAGTTAAGGCTGTTCAGTGACATTTGACATAAAGCAGAGGTTCATGCCATTTAATTAGGCTAAGAACAGATTTGGAACAGGAAAACTAGCCAAAATAACTTTTACAGTATGATCCATAGTTGTAGATTGTGTGTAGTTTTTTTATCCGCTGGAAACCTGGAAGACTCATTTCAAAAGAATTCCCTCACGCACGAGTCATCGTGACCGGGCCCCAGGAGCTCTGTCTTTAATTTAGTGCAGAAACCGATCCAGTCACGGAAGAAAGAGCCGTCTCTGTCTGGTCTGTGTGCTTATTGTTGTCTGTGTGTGTCATTCTCTACGTGTTTGTTTTGTTTTTGATCAGCCTTCTGGGGGTGCGTCTTTTCCACTGGGCAGAAGATCATGGAATTGGTTGTGCCGGGGCTCTTCGTGTGCTCTGCTCTAACATTTTCACCTCCCCTGTCGCCTCCTTAGAATAATTATCTTTCCAGGATTGGGGGATCATGTGACTTGGATTTGTGACCAACTCGGCTCAGAAATGACTCGCACGTTTCCGGGAATCGGCATGCGATTTTAGAGAGAAATATGTGATACAGTTCATAGTGAGAGAAGGGCATTCAAGCAACATGTGACCACAAATTGGATTCCTCTATAAGACCAAGTGCAGGATTGTGAACTCTGTGAAGAGTCTATGATTATGCCTCATGCGCCCTGCCTGGGGGAATGTATCTTTCACACGAGGTCCTGATTCACTGTTGTCATTAAGGATCCCAGGGGTAAAATGGCAGCCGTGCATCACCCTGGTGGTGGGTACAGCTTGGCTGTGGTTTCCCGTCCTCATCAGGGCTTTCAGATTGTGATATGAAAGGCAGTATGCGGACATATTCATTGAATTTCCATGTTTAAAAAGAATGAAATGTAATTATTTTTATTATTAAGTAATCCATTAACGTTGACATGACAATAAATGGGATTGCCATCTCATCATAATAAGTTGTCTTCTCATTTGAATGGAAAAGATTGTAATATGATAAAGTGGGAAGAGGAGGGAGATGCACATGGTTGGTTTCTGTAGTTTCTGTATTGAGCAGGATCAGTACTGGGTGTTTTCCACTTGGTTACTTCAGATTGATTAGGTTAATTGTGCTCAAATTTATCAAAGAAACACAGACTGTCTATTCCTCCAGTGTGCTTTGTAAAGGCAGTGTAAGGCTGTGTCTATTCCTCCAGCGTGCTTTGTAAAGGCAGTGTAAGGCTGTGTCTATTCCTCCAGCGTGCTTTGTAAAGGCAGTGTAAGGCTGTGTCTATTCCTCCAGCGTGCTTTGTAAAGGCAGTGTAAGGCTGTGTCTATTCCTCCAGCGTGCTTTGTAAAGGCAGTGTAAGGCTGTGTCTATTCCTCCAGCGTGCTTTGTAAAGGCAGTGTAAGGCTGTGTCTATTCCTCCAGCGTGCTTTGGAAAGGCAGTGTAAGGCTGTGTCTATTCCTCCAGCGTGCTTTGTACAGGCTGTGTAAGGCTGTGTGTATTCCTCCAGCGTGCTTTGTAAAGGCGGTGTAAGGCTGTGTCTATTCCTCCAGCGTGCTTTGTAAAGGCTGTGTAAGGCTGTGTGTATTCCTCCAGCGTGCTTTGTAAAGGCAGTGTAAGGCTGTCTATTCCTCCAGCGTGCTTTGTAAAGGCGGTGTAAGGCTGTGTCTATTCGTCCAGCGTGCTTTGTAAAGGCTGTGTAAGGCTGTGTCTATTCCTCCAGCGTGCTTTGTAAAGGCAGTGTAAGACTGTAGAGCGGACTGTGTCTATTCGTCCAGCGTGCTTTGTAAAGGCAGTGTAAGGCTGTGTGTATTCCTCCAGCGTGCTTTGTAAAGGCAGTGTAAGGCTGTCTATTCCTCCAGCGTGCTTTGTAAAGGCGGTGTAAGGCTGTGTGTATTCCTCCAGCGTGCTTTGTAAAGGCAGTGTAAGGCTGTGTCTATTCCTCCAGCGTGCTTTGTAAAGGCAGTGTAAGGCTGTGTCTATTCCTCCAGCGTGCTTTGTAAAGGCAGTGTAAGGCTGTGTCTATTCCTCCAGCGTGCTTTGTAAAGGCAGTGTAAGGCTGTGTATGACCGACTGTGTCTATTCCTCCAGAGTGCTTTGTAAAGGCCGTGTAAGGCTTGTGTCTATTCCTCCAGCGTGCTTTGGAAAGGCAGTGTAAGGCTGTGTCTATTCATCCAGCGTGCTTTGTAAAGGCCGTGTAAGGCTGTGTCTATTCCTCCAGCGTGCTTTGTAAAGGCAGTGTAAGGCTGTGTCTATTCCTCCAGCGTGCTTTGTAAAGGCAGTGTAAGGCTGTGTCTATTCCTCCAGCGTGCTTTGTAAAGGCGGTGTAAGGCTGTGTCTATTCCTCCAGCGTGCTTTGTAAAGGCGGTGTAAGGCTGTGTCTATTCCTCCAGCGTGCTTTGTAAAGGCAGTGTAAGGCTGTGTCTATTCCTCCAGCGTGCTTTGTAAAGGCAGTGTAAGGCTGTGTCTATTCCTCCAGCGTGCTTTGTAAAGGCAGTGTAAGGCTGTGTCTATTCCTCCAGCGTGCTTTGTAAAGGCAGTGTAAGGCTGTGTCTATTCCTCCAGCGTGCTTTGTAAAGGCAGTGTAAGGCTGTGTCTATTCCTCCAGCGTGCTTTGTAAAGGCAGTGTAAGGCTGTGTCTATTCCTCCAGCGTGCTTTGTAAAGGCAGTGTAAGGCTGTGTCTATTCCTCCAGCGTGCTTTGTAAAGGCAGTGTAAGGCTGTGTCTATTCCTCCAGCGTGCTTTGTAAAGGCAGTGTAAGGCTGTGTCTATTCCTCCAGCGTGCTTTGTAAAGGCAGTGTAAGGCTGTGTCTATTCCTCCAGCGTGCTTTGTAAAGGCAGTGTAAGGCTGTGTCTATTCCTCCAGCGTGCTTTGTAAAGGCAGTGTAAGGCTGTGTCTATTCCTCCAGCGTGCTTTGTAAAGGCAGTGTAAGGCTGTGTCTATTCCTCCAGCGTGCTTTGTAAAGGCAGTGTAAGGCTGTGTGTATTCCTCCAGCGTGCTTTGTAAAGGCAGTGTAAGGCTGTGTCTATTCCTCCAGCGTGCTTTGTAAAGGCAGTGTAAGGCTGTGTCTATTCCTCCAGCGTGCTTTGTAAAGGCAGTGTAAGGCTGTGTGTATTCCTCCAGCGTGCTTTGTAAAGGCTGTGTAAGGCTGTGTGTATTCCTCCAGCGTGCTTTGTAAAGGCTGTGTAAGGCTGTGTGTATTCCTCCAGCGTGCTTTGTAAAGGCGGTGTAAGGCTGTGTCTATTCCTCCAGCGTGCTTTGTAAAGGCAGTGTAAGGCTGTGTCTATTCCTCCAGCGTGCTTTGTAAAGGCGGTGTAAGGCTGTGTCTATTCCTCCAGCGTGCTTTGTAAAGGCTCTGTAAGGCTGTGTGTATTCCTCCAGCGTGCTTTGTAAAGGCAGTGTAAGGCTGTGTCTATTCCTCCAGCGTGCTTTGTAAAGGCAGTGTAAGGCTGTGTCTATTCCTCCAGCGTGCTTTGTAAAGGCAGTGTAAGGCTGTGTCTATTCCTCCAGCGTGCTTTGTAAAGGCTGTGTAAGGCTGTGTGTATTCCTCCAGCGTGCTTTGTAAAGGCAGTGTAAGGCTGTGTCTATTCCTCCAGCGTGCTTTGTAAAGGCTGTGTAAGGCTGTGTGTATTCCTCCAGCGTGCTTTGTAAAGGCAGTGTAAGGCTGTGTCTATTCCTCCAGCGTGCTTTGTAAAGGCTGTGTAAGGCTGTGTGTATTCCTCCAGCGTGCTTTGTAAAGGCAGTGTAAGGCTGTGTCTATTCCTCCAGCGTGCTTTGTAAAGGCTGTGTAAGGCTGTGTGTATTCCTCCAGCGTGCTTTGTAAAGGCTGTGTAAGGCTGTGTGTATTCCTCCAGCGTGCTTTGTAAAGGCAGTGTAAGGCTGTGTGTATTCCTCCAGCGTGCTTTGTAAAGGCAGTGTAAGGCTGTGTCTATTCCTCCAGCGTGCTTTGTAAAGGCTGTGTAAGGCTGTGTGTATTCCTCCAGCGTGCTTTGTAAAGGCAGTGTAAGGCTGTGTCTATTCCTCCAGCGTGCTTTGTAAAGGCTGTGTAAGGCTGTGTCTATTCCTCCAGCGTGCTTTGTAAAGGCTGTGTAAGGCTGTGTATTCCTCCAGCGTGCTTTGTAAAGGCAGTGTAAGGCTGTGTCTATTCCTCCAGCGTGCTTTGTAAAGGCTGTGTAAGGCTGTGTGTATTCCTCCAGCGTGCTTTGTAAAGGCAGTGTAAGGCTGTGTCTATTCCTCCAGCGTGCTTTGTAAAGGCAGTGTAAGGCTGTGTCTATTCCTCCAGCGTGCTTTGTAAAGGCAGTGTAAGGCTGTGTCTATTCCTCCAGCGTGCTTTGTAAAGGCAGTGTAAGGCTGTGTCTATTCCTCCAGCGTGCTTTGTAAAGGCAGTGTAAGGCTGTGTCTATTCCTCCAGCGTGCTTTGTAAAGGCAGTGTAAGGCTGTCTATTCCTCCAGCGTGCTTTGTAAAGGCAGTGTAAGGCTGTGTCTATTCCTCCAGCGTGCTTTGTAAAGGCTGTGTAAGGCTGTGTCTATTCCTCCAGCGTGCTTTGTAAAGGCAGTGTAAGGCTGTGTCTATTCCTCCAGCGTGCTTTGTAAAGGCTGTGTAAGGCTGTGTGTATTCCTCCAGCGTGCTTTGTAAAGGCAGTGTAAGGCTGTGTATTCCTCCAGCGTGCTTTGTAAAGGCTGTGTAAGGCTGTGTGTATTCCTCCAGCGTGCTTTGTAAAGGCGGTGTAAGGCTGTGTCTATTCCTCCAGCGTGCTTTGTAAAGGCAGTGTAAGGCTGTGTCTATTCCTCCAGCGTGCTTTGTAAAGGCGGTGTAAGGCTGTGTCTATTCCTCCAGCGTGCTTTGTAAAGGCTCTGTAAGGCTGTGTGTATTCCTCCAGCGTGCTTTGTAAAGGCAGTGTAAGGCTGTGTCTATTCCTCCAGCGTGCTTTGTAAAGGCAGTGTAAGGCTGTGTCTATTCCTCCAGCGTGCTTTGTAAAGGCAGTGTAAGGCTGTGTCTATTCCTCCAGCGTGCTTTGTAAAGGCTGTGTAAGGCTGTGTGTATTCCTCCAGCGTGCTTTGTAAAGGCAGTGTAAGGCTGTGTCTATTCCTCCAGCGTGCTTTGTAAAGGCTGTGTAAGGCTGTGTGTATTCCTCCAGCGTGCTTTGTAAAGGCAGTGTAAGGCTGTGTCTATTCCTCCAGCGTGCTTTGTAAAGGCTGTGTAAGGCTGTGTGTATTCCTCCAGCGTGCTTTGTAAAGGCAGTGTAAGGCTGTGTCTATTCCTCCAGCGTGCTTTGTAAAGGCTGTGTAAGGCTGTGTGTATTCCTCCAGCGTGCTTTGTAAAGGCTGTGTAAGGCTGTGTGTATTCCTCCAGCGTGCTTTGTAAAGGCAGTGTAAGGCTGTGTGTATTCCTCCAGCGTGCTTTGTAAAGGCAGTGTAAGGCTGTGTCTATTCCTCCAGCGTGCTTTGTAAAGGCTGTGTAAGGCTGTGTGTATTCCTCCAGCGTGCTTTGTAAAGGCAGTGTAAGGCTGTGTCTATTCCTCCAGCGTGCTTTGTAAAGGCTGTGTAAGGCTGTGTCTATTCCTCCAGCGTGCTTTGTAAAGGCTGTGTAAGGCTGTGTATTCCTCCAGCGTGCTTTGTAAAGGCAGTGTAAGGCTGTGTCTATTCCTCCAGCGTGCTTTGTAAAGGCTGTGTAAGGCTGTGTGTATTCCTCCAGCGTGCTTTGTAAAGGCAGTGTAAGGCTGTGTCTATTCCTCCAGCGTGCTTTGTAAAGGCAGTGTAAGGCTGTGTCTATTCCTCCAGCGTGCTTTGTAAAGGCAGTGTAAGGCTGTGTCTATTCCTCCAGCGTGCTTTGTAAAGGCAGTGTAAGGCTGTGTCTATTCCTCCAGCGTGCTTTGTAAAGGCAGTGTAAGGCTGTGTCTATTCCTCCAGCGTGCTTTGTAAAGGCAGTGTAAGGCTGTCTATTCCTCCAGCGTGCTTTGTAAAGGCAGTGTAAGGCTGTGTCTATTCCTCCAGCGTGCTTTGTAAAGGCTGTGTAAGGCTGTGTCTATTCCTCCAGCGTGCTTTGTAAAGGCAGTGTAAGGCTGTGTCTATTCCTCCAGCGTGCTTTGTAAAGGCAGTGTAAGGCTGTGTCTATTCCTCCAGCGTGCTTTGTAAAGGCGGTGTAAGGCTGTGCCTATTCCTCCAGCGTGCTTTGTAAAGGCGGTGTAAGGCTGTGTCTATTCCTCCAGCGTGCTTTGTAAAGGCGGTGTAAGGCTGTGTCTATTCCTCCAGCGTGCTTTGTAAAGGCAGTGTAAGGCTGTGTCTATTCCTCCAGCGTGCTTTGTAAAGGCGGTGTAAGGCTGTGCCTATTCCTCCAGCGTGCTTTGTAAAGGCAGTGTAAGGCTGTGTCTATTCCTCCAGCGTGCTTTGTAAAGGCAGTGTAAGGCTGTGTCTATTCCTCCAGCGTGCTTTGTAAAGGCGGTGTAAGGCTGTGTCTATTCCTCCAGCGTGCTTTGTAAAGGCAGTGTAAGGCTGTGTCTATTCCTCCAGCGTGCTTTGTAAAGGCAGTGTAAGGCTGTGTCTATTCCTCCAGCGTGCTTTGTAAAGGCAGTGTAAGGCTGTGCCTATTCCTCCAGCGTGCTTTGTAAAGGCGGTGTAAGGCTGTGTCTATTCCTCCAGCGTGCTTTGTAAAGGCAGTGTAAGGCTGTGTCTATTCCTCCAGCGTGCTTTGTAAAGGCGGTGTAAGGCTGTGCCTATTCCTCCAGCGTGCTTTGTAAAGGCGGTGTAAGGCTGTGCCTATTCCTCCAGCGTGCTTTGTAAAGGCAGTGTAAGGCTGTGTCTATTCCTCCAGCGTGCTTTGTAAAGGCGGTGTAAGGCTGTGCCTATTCCTCCAGCGTGCTTTGTAAAGGCGGTGTAAGGCGGTGCCTATAATGCCTATTCCTCCAGCGTGCTTTGTAAAGGCAGTGTAAGGCTGTGTCTATTCCTCCAGCGTGCTTTGTAAAGGCGGTGTAAGGCTGTGTCTATTCCTCCAGCGTGCTTTGTAAAGGCGGTGTAAGGCTGTGTCTATTCCTCCAGCGTGCTTTGTAAAGGCAGTGTAAGGCTGTGTCTATTCCTCCAGCGTGCTTTGTAAAGGCGGTGTAAGGCTGTGTCTATTCCTCCAGCGTGCTTTGTAAAGGCAGTGTAAGGCTGTGTCTATTCCTCCAGCGTGCTTTGTAAAGGCAGTGTAAGGCTGTGTCTATTCCTCCAGCGTGCTTTGTAAAGGCGGTGTAAGGCTGTGCCTATTCCTCCAGCGTGCTTTGTAAAGGCAGTGTAAGGCTGTGTCTATTCCTCCAGCGTGCTTTGTAAAGGCAGTGTAAGGCTGTGTCTATTCCTCCAGCGTGCTTTGTAAAGGCAGTGTAAGGCTGTGTCTATTCCTCCAGCGTGCTTTGTAAAGGCAGTGTAAGGCTGTGTCTATTCCTCCAGCGTGCTTTGCAAAGGCAGTGTAAGGCTGTGTCTATTCCTCCAGCGTGCTTTGTAAAGGCAGTGTAAGGCTGTGCCTATTCCTCCAGCGTGCTTTGTAAAGGCAGTGTAAGGCTGTGCCTATTCCTCCAGCGTGCTTTGTAAAGGCAGTGTAAGGCTGTGTCTATTCCTCCAGCGTGCTTTGTAAAGGCAGTGTAAGGCTGTGCCTATTCCTCCAGCGTGCTTTGTAAAGGCAGTGTAAGGCTGTGTCTATTCCTCCAGCGTGCTTTGTAAAGGCAGTGTAAGGCTGTGTCTATTCCTCCAGCTTGCTTTGTAAAGGCAGTGTAAGGCTGTGTAGAACAGTGTGAACAATCTTCAGCCCTCACCTAAGCCGTGCTGTTTAAACACAGCACTGAGTAATAACTTAAAACGAGTTGCTAGCTTGAACAAAATGCTGACACTAAGGCAGAACAGGCTCTGCCACTGGTGATAATTACAGCTCATTAAATGTGTTTATATTAATTTGTAATCCTCCTCCATACCACACTGCCTTTGGCAACAGGGTGCTGTTGAAGCTGTTCACATTCAAGTTGCCCATATCGTCAGGCACCAACATATATTTGAAGTGAATGTGTGCTTGAGCTCAGATTGATGGGATTTGTAGTTGTGGCAGTAGTCGAAACTTCAGACACACCAGCGCAAAATTAACCCAAACAATTACATGCAGAGAATGAACGTCCCCGTAAAACCAAGACCACTTTTTGTTGTTTTTTCTTCCCTTTTCCCCTTCTTATTCCCCCCCACCCCCCACCCCCCAGCTTCCATGGTCGGATTGTTTCACATTTTATTTTTCCCTTTCAGTTTTTCACCCTGTGGATGTTTAAAATGCTCTCGTACCCTCTCGCAGGCGCCACTCCCCCTATAGGACGCTTGAGCCAGTGCGCCCCCCTGTGGTCCCTAACGACTATGTCCCCAGCCCGACACGCAGCATGGGCCCGGCACAGCAGAGCCCTGTGCGCACTGCTTCAGTTAACCAGAGGAACCGCACCTACAGGTACCTGCACACAGCCAAGACACGCCCACTGTGGGCCAGGACACGCCCACCACAGACTAAGACACGCCCACTGTGGGCCAGGACGAGCCTGCTGCAGGGCTGTGTGTGTGTGTGTGTGTGTGTGTGTGTGAGTGTGTGAGTGTGTGAGTGAGTGAGTGAGTGAGTGAGTGAGTGAGTGAGTGAGTGAGTGAGTGAGTGAGTGAGTGAGTGAGTGAGTGAGTGAGTGATCCCCTGCTGCTTTCATGGACAATACCCCCACCGGCTCCACCTAGAAGCAGTTTGGGAATACTGTTCCATTGACCGGCATGAGCCATACCTCTCACCCTGAAATGCCGTGACCTCATATCCTGACACACCGTAACTTCACATCCCATAAACATTATGACCTCACATCCTGTATCAACTTCACCTTTCAGCCTAAAGGACAACAGGGATTCTACCAGGGATGGCATGGGCTGTGTTAAATTTGGGTACAAATCCTTCCAGGCTGAAAACTCTAATGCCCTTTTAAAAATGCACAGTCTGTATGCCCGTCACTGTAATTGCCTTATAGCACCCATCTCTAGCAGAGCTGTCCACTATGTCCAGTGCTCACAAAACTAGTCGAGATCTCTCACACCAGGGAATCAGCAGATCTCTCACACCAGGGAATCGGCCAGATCTCTCACACCAGGGAATCCGGCCAGATCTCTCACACCAGGGAATCGGCCAGATCTCTCACACCAGGGAATCGGCCAGATCTCTCACACCAGGGAATCGGCCAGATCTCTCACACCAGGGAATCGGCCAGATCTCTCACACCAGGGAATCGGCCAGATCTCTCACACCAGGGAATCGGCCAGATCTCTCACACCAGGGAATCGGCCAGATCTCTCACACCAGGGAATCGGCCAGATCTCTCACACCAGGGAATCGGCCAGATCTCTCACACCAGGGAATCGGCCAGATCTCTCACACCAGGGAATCGGCCAGATCTCTCACACCAGGGAATCGGCCAGATCTCTCACACCAGGGAATCCGGCCAGATCTCTCACACCAGGGAATCAGCAGATCTCTCACACCAGGGAATCGGCAGATCTCTCACACCAGGGAATCGGCCAGATCTCTCACACCAGGGAATCAGCAGATCTCTCACACCAGGGAATCCGGCCAGATCTCTCACACCAGGGAATCGGCCAGATCTCTCACACCAGGGAATCCGCAGATCTCTCACACCAGGGAATCGGCCAGATCTCTCACACCAGGGAATCCGGCCAGATCTCTCACACCAGGGAATCGGCCAGATCTCTCACACCAGGGAATCAGCAGATCTCTCACACCAGGGAATCAGCAGATCTCTCACACCAGGGAATCAGCAGATCTCTCACACCAGGGAATCAGCAGATCTCTCACACCAGGGAATCAGAAGATTTCTCACACCAGGGAATCAGCAGATTTCTCACACCAGGGAATCAGCAGATTTCTCACACCAGGGAATCAGCAGATTTCTCACACCAGGTTATCAGCAGATCTCTCACACCAGGGAATCCGGCCAGATCTCTCACACCAGGGAATCGGCCAGATCTCTCACACCAGGGAATCGGCCAGATCTCTCACACCAGGGAATCGGCCAGATCTCTCACACCAGGGAATCGGCCAGATCTCTCACACCAGGGAATCGGCCAGATCTCTCACACCAGGGAATCGGCCTGAAATCTGTGGACCCGCCCACACTTTGCTCTTTTAAGCCCAGTTCTGTGTGAGGGTGTGAGAGAGGCCTTTCATTACAGCGCTGTCTGAGCCCTCCCACATGCCCGCACAGAGCAGCCTTTGCATGTGCCTTTCTCTCTTTCGCTCTCTTTCTCTCTCTCTCTCTCTCTCCATCTCAGCCTTTCTCTCTCTCTCTCCATCTCACTCTTTCTTTGTCTCACCATCTGCCTCCATCGTTTTCTC
This sequence comes from Ilyophis sp. 1 JC-2022, assembly GCA_022702515.1. NCBI lineage: Eukaryota > Metazoa > Chordata > Actinopteri > Anguilliformes > Synaphobranchidae > Ilyophis > Ilyophis sp. 1 JC-2022. Next base: position 34,657,035 of record CM040398.1, read on the forward strand.
TACGTCTTACTTTCTGCCACTCTATCTCTCTTTCTCCCTCTCTCCTTGTCTATTTCACCTCTGCCTCTGTGCTTCTGTTTCTTTTTCTCTTTCTCCTTCTTTCTCTTTCCCCTCTCTCTCTCTCTCCGTCTCACCACTCCTTTCTCCCTCTGGCTGATAAATGGGTTTAGCGCAACAGAACAGCTTGTTGGCAAAAGAAAGAAATGTGAAGGCCTGAGTCATGAGCAGTGAGCAGTCTGTGGGGGGCTGTTTGGCACTTTCACAGAACAACAGTGTGAGTGATGCGCTTTACATGCCATTTCCATGGTTACACATCTGGAAATGAATGGGCCAATATGCTTCTGCTCCATCACCTTTCTCGCCATGCGTCGTGAAGGAAGCACTCGTAGTAAACGTTTTACTGCTGTATGCAGCATAAACCAGCCGTAAAGCCCCCCCCCCCCATCGGGATCATGCGCAGGGCAGGGCGGCAGGCTCGTACACTCTGAATTTCATGTGTGCAAATTCATGGAACCTCTTTCACTCTCCTCTCTTTGTCCATTCACTCTTTATGTTTTTGACATCTCTAATCACATTTCCCTCTGATGGCTCTCTCTCCAGTGTGTTGTGTTCCTCCCTCCCTCTCTCTCTCTCTCCATCGCTCTCTATCACTATCTTGATCTATCGATCGCTCTCTCTCCTTAGTACCCTCTCCCTCATTCTAGCAATATCTCTCTCCCCCTTTTTCTCTTTGTCAATCTCACTGGCTTTCTTGTTCTCTTTCTGCTCTCTCACTGTCTCTCCCTCCTCTCTGTCTCTCCCTCCTCTCTGTCTCTCCCTCCTCTCTCTCTCTCTCTCCCTCCTCTCTCACTGTCTCTCCCTCCTCTCTCACTGTCTTTCCCTCCTCTCTCACTGTCTCTCCCTCCTCTCACTGTCTCCCTCCTCTCTCTCTGTCTCTCCCTCCTCTCACTGTCTCTCCCTCCTCTCTCTCTGTCTCTCCCTCCTGTCTCTGCCTCCTCTCACTGTCTCTGCCTCCTCTCACTGTCTCTCCCTCCTCTCTCTCTCTCTCTCCCTCCTCTCTCACTGTCTCTCCCTCCTCTCTCACTGTCTCTCCCTCCTCTCTCACTGTCTCTCCCTCCTCTCTCTCTGTCTCTCCCTCCTCTCTCTCTGTCTCTGCCTCCTCTCACTGTCTCTCCCTCCTCTCTCTCTCCCTCTCCCTCCTCTCACTGTCTCTCCCTCCTCTCTCTGCCTTGCTTTTCTAGTTTTTTTTCCTCATGATCCTCATGAGCCGGTCTGCGTTATAGACCGATTGGCAGTTATGTAAGCCGCGTGTACTCGGCACACTGAAGCCGTGCTGAGCAAGCATCGTGTGCTGTCGATGAGCCTGTATGTTGTACATCTTGAGCTACAACTGGAGTCTCCACAAGCGTTTCATTTCACACATGCATTTATCCAGGCTGGGTATCAGCGTTGCATCCCTTTGCTCATGGCTCCAATGGAATACCCTGCCTTATTATTACACTATTAAAATAATACATCCTGGGAAAGGCTCCTGACGGAATTAGTTTCATGTTGTAAATGTTTTGTAAACCTATTTTGGTTTGTGTTCTAAATGTATTGTGACTTAATCTGCTGATGCATTATAAACATTTTGCTCTTAGTTTATCCATTTGTGTTAAAATGTGTTTCTCCTCAGTATCCGTGTTTTAAACCTTATTTATTTGTTTGATCTAAATGTTACGTTATTTAGTTTCTGCTTGTGTTATACACATATTGTTTTGTTTGTGTTAAACATTGCTCTTTAGTTTCTGTTCATGTTTTATAAACGCATGGCATCGTAGTTTATATCGCATAGGCCTACATCTATAGATACATTTTTTTAATCATAATTTGAGGGTGTAATGAGATGCAGAGACAGTGTAATTTTAGTGTAATGATATGTGGTGGCAGTGTAAGGAGATACGGAGACAGCGTAATGAGTTGTGTTGACAGTGTAATTTATCAGTGTATTGAGTTGTGGTGACGGTGTAATTTGTCAGTGTGGTGTGCGTGCGGGGGCAGTGTAATTTGTCAGTGTGGTGTGCGTGCGGGGGCAGCCGGTACGTCATCCCGTGTCCTTCCTGTTCTCAGCAGCAGTGGAAGCAGTGGAGGGAGCCACCCCAGCAGTCGCAGCAGCAGTAGAGAGAACAGTGGGAGTGGCAGCGTGGGCCTGCCCATTGTCGTGCCAACGCCCTCCCCGCCCAGCGCCTTTCCAAGTAAGAGCAACTCTCAGCTGCACCTGCTGACGTGATGCATCCCCGCTCTACCACAAATACACATTTACACCAGTGTGATATATCCCCACTCTACCACATATACACATTTACACCAGTGTGATACATCCCCACTCTACCACATATAGACATTTACACCAGTGTGATACATCCCCACTCTACCACATATAGACATTTACACCAGTGTGAAACCTCTCCACTCTACCACGTATACACTTTTTCACCAGTGTGATATATATCCACTCTACCACATATACACATTTACACCAGTGTGATACATCCCCACTCTACCACATATACACATTTACACCAGTGTGAAGCCTCTCCACTCTACCACATATACACATTTACACCAGTGTGAAACCTCTCCACTCTACCACATATACACATTTACACCAGTGTGAAACCTCTCCACTCTACCACATATACACATTTACACCAGTGTGAAACCTCTCCACTCTACCACATATATACATTTACACCAGTGTGAAACCTCTCCACTCTACCACATATACACATTTACACCAGTGTGAAGCCTCTCCACTCTACCACATATACACATTTGCACCAGTGTGAAGCCTCTCCACTCTACCACATATACACATTTACACCAGTGTGAAACCTCTCCACTCTACCACACTGGGTTACCCCTCTGCACGAGCATGACTCTCTCCAGTCTCTCATACCTTTATAAAAGTTTGTTGCCCAAAGATTGTCTGTATATGACAAGATGGAAATCTTTAAAAAAATTATATAATGAATAAAATCAGTGACGAAGTGTGTGTGCATGTAAGTCCAGATTGTCGTCCATCAGGCACTGCACATGCGTTGAGACTTAGTCTCAGACTCCTATATCAGACTTGTATATTAATGAATTTTTGCAACACGTTGAATAACTTTGAGGGCCTTTATTCGAGCAAAAAGTGAAAAGTTGTGGCTCATGCTATTTTTCGTATTGTCTTAGCTAGGTTAGCTCGCCAACATCATGAAACCTTCATGAAACTCAACATGGAGGGATGGTTGTCAAACCCAGAGCAAACCCGCATCATAAATATTCATTAGGAAGTACTGTGTAGAATGGTGGTATTGACACATTTAGTCAGAAAAATTGGCTCACTTGTGAAACGTTTGGGAAACAATCCCATTGATTACCATTCAGAAAGAAAATACCGCATCCTTTGCATAAGTTTGTAGTTCTCCTGATCAGACAAAATACCAACTTGGAGCTCTCGCTTGTACCTCTGCCTCTCTGGGCGCTGGACATTTTTCTTTAGCAATTAGACTACTTGAGTCAAGGGTCAGGGGTCAACTAAATGAGCTTCCCTCGATTACGGAAGATTGCACCAGGTTTTGCTTTCCTTTTCTATCAGACCCCTGAGAATCATTGGAAAGAAATGAACTCTCCTCTTCACAATCACATCATGTGCATAATAACAACACAAGCACTTTTAAAATGAGAATCACAGAGGCACCTTTAACACACTGCATTCTCATTTTTAATTCACTTACTATTGCACACCTCACCCCCCCCCATCCCCCCTAATTCTCGTATCCCAATTTAGAATGCCAAATTTAGCCACGTCTCTTCACTGCAACATCCATCATAAGCGTGAGAGGCATGTGTTCTTTCCAACGTGTCAGCAGCATCTTAGCGCAGTGATGGTGCTGAAGCGCTGTTCATACGCAGCAGCATCTTAGCGCAGTGATGGTGTTGAAGCACTGTTCATACGCAGCAGCATCTTAGCGCAGTGATGGTGTTGAAGCGCTGTTCATAAGCAGCTGCATCTTAGCGCAGTGATGGTGTTGAAGCACTGTTCATACGCAGCAGCATCTTAGCGCAGTGATGGTGTTGAAGCACTGTTCATACTCAGTGATGGTGTTGAAGCACTGTTCATACGCAGTGATGGTGTTGAAGCACTGTTCATACGCAGTGATGGTGTTGAAGCGCTGTTCATACGCAGTGATGGTGTTGAAGCGCTGTTCATACGCAGCTGCATCTTAGCGCAGTGATGGTGCTGAAGCGCTGTTCATATGCAGCAGCATCTTAGCACAGTGATGGTGTTGAAGCGCTGTTCATATGCAGCAGCATCTTAGCACAGTGATGGTGTTGAAGCACTGTTCATACGCAGCAGCATCTTAGCGCAGTGATGGTGTTGAAGCGCTGTTCATACGCAGCAGCATCTTAGCGCAGTGATGGTGCTGAAGCGCTGTTCATACGCAGCTGCATCTTAGCGCAGTGATGGTGTTGAAGCGCTGTTCATACACAGCTGCAGCTGGCAGGCTGCAGGCGGACTCGCCCAATGAGGCATTGAGCTCACGTGCTTAGACAAGGAAGCCCTCCTGACCAATCCCCTGCCTCCCTGGGTCATGCTACAGCCAGTTCGGTACCTCTTGTGGAGCTGGCAGATTTAGTACCAGACTGCAGCATGCTAATAAGTGGTAATTCTTTAGCAGGATGGTCCAGCCAACACCCCACAAACTGACATTTTATTCATGCAACATGTATATACAACTGCCACTTTCTGAACTTAAGGTGTTGCTACGACGACCCTGTCTTTGATGTGACCGTCCCAGATGTTTCCTGTGATTTGCAGCCATCCTCCGCTGTTTCACGGTTGGGGTAGAAAGCCCTAGAAAGGATTGGTTTCTAGGTTTCAGTACGCACCTATTTCAACCACAATCACTGTTTGGACTCTAAAAACCAGTGAGGAGGTGGCAAGCCAATTGACAAATGCAAATTGAAGCCTGAGAGAATCTGACTTTCCTCGGGCCAATCCTGTGTGATTGTTGTTGTGGTAAAGCTCTATGCTTTCCAGTAATGCAGTAAAGCAGTTTACTTTGCAGTCAAGTAGTTTGCTGCAGTAAAATCCTATACTTTGCACTAGAGCAGTGTGGGCTGCAGTGTTGCTGTATAATTTGCAGTAACCAGTATGCTTTCCAGTAATGCAGTAAAGCAGTTTACTTTGCAGTAAAGCAGTTTGCTGCAGTAAAATCCTATACTTTGCGCTAGAGCAGTGTTGGCTGCAGTGTTGCTGTATAATTTGCAGAAACCAGTATGCTTTGCAGTAAAGCAGTTTGTGCTGTAATTAAGTGGTGTGTGCTGCAGTAAATCGGTGTGTTGCAGTAAAGTGGTGGTCTCCCAGGAGCAGGTGAATCTCCATGGAAACTTGTGTATAGCGCAGAATGGTCTGCTTAACCTGTCTCCTGCTAAAACTCATTTCACCACAATACAGAGAAAAGGAAACATTTGAAAAAAAATAGTTTCTTATCTTTCTGTTCCTTCTTCCTCTTGTGCGTTTTCTGCTTTTACTGAAGCCTCAGCGGGTAGCCCTCCTGCTCCCCCTGCTGCTCCCCCTCCTGCTCCCCCTGCTGCCCTCTCTCTCCCACCCAATACCCCGCCTAACGCACCACCTCCTTCCCCCGACCCCTCCCCAGTCCCTCCCGCTGAGTCCCCTCCTCCTGCTCCTGCCGCTGCTGTCACTACCACCTCCCCTGCACCAGGTGAGTTCCCCCGTCAGTACTCTACCACCCTCCCCACAGTGTCACGCTCTCCCCGGATCTCCCCCCTCACGCCACATTCTGTCTCCATCGTTCCTCCCGCGGGTCAGAGCCAGTCTGCGTTCCTCAGAATGGCCTGCGCTTCTCCGTGCGGTGTCGGCAGTTCACTTTCCATAAATCCCATCATGCGCTGGGGGGGGGGGGCGGGTGGTTTTCAGGAATGGTTCTCCATTTTGGTTTTAGTTTTGGACTTCTCAACCTTTGCATTTGTTTGCGCTGTGCGGCTGAAATCAATCTAGACTCATTGTTTCGGAATAGATTTAAAAGTTTGTCGGTAGGTAAGACTTTCTGGGACTCGGGTCCTTTCAGGATAGTAATGGGATTGTGTGTATGTGCAGTGTAGTGTAATGTAGTGATATTGTGCTAGGCCCGGGGGAGGTCAGGGGTGTCGGGGTATCAGGCTGTTATTCGGCTATTGTCTTGTTTCTGCTGCCTGCTAAACTCATCCGCATGCTCTGTGCGTCTGTTCTATGAGTGTCGTGTGTATGCGTGTTGTATTGCACATTTTACCCTCTGTGCTGCATGCAGAAATGGCATGGAAATGTGCTGCACGGTGGCTTGGTCAGTTCAGTGTCTGGGTGGGTTGGTCAGTGAGGAGAATTTGCTTGGTTATTATAAGTGTTGGGAGTTTCCGCCTGAGTTTACCTCACCGAGGAGATTCAGACTGATGCGTATGAAGTGATGCGTCTTTACACAAATGTACTGAAGAATGGCGGAAGTGATTTGAGGGGTGAGTTTGGAAGTAATGAGGTGAACACCTCCACCGTCTGGTCTCTTGCCTCACTGGCGCCCCCTGGTGGGTTGTGTTGCAGGCAACGCTCCTCAGTTCTACAGCATGAACCGGCCGGGATCCCGACACAGCAACCCCTCTGTGGGGGGGTCCCTGCCTTACCGCCGCCCTCCCTCTGTGACAGGCCAGCCAAACCTGCCCCAGAATCAGGTCAACGGAGGACCATACTACAACCAGAGCCAAGGTAAGAGCTGAGTACCCATCCTCAATGCCTGATATTATTACCACACACATTTTCACAAATGGGTAAACAACCTTATTGGCCTAATTTAAAAGATGTAGCGTTTTATTCAACGTCCCCTGGCTTTCCAAGTAAACACCATTTACTCCTGTAAACAAATGTCAAGGAAACCGAATGGGGTAATGTATATCTTTGAATAAGTGCATACTTGTTGTATATGGCTGTTGCCCCTATGCTTTTTCTTTCAATCTTGGACAAAAAGTAGGTGTAGCTATCATCGTATAGGGCTGCAATTGGCTTGATATAGGGCTGCACTTGGCTTGATATAGGGCTGCACTTGGCTTGATATAGGGCTGCACTTGGCTTGATATAGGGCTGCACTTGGCTTGATATAGGGCTGCACTTGGCATCATATAGGGCTGCACTTGGCTTGATATAGGGCTGCACTTGGCTTGATATAGGGCTGCACTTGGCTTGATATAGGGCTGCACTTGGCTTGATATAGGGCTGCACTTGGCTTGATATAGGGCTGCACTTGGCTTGATATAGGGCTGCACTTGGCTTGATATAGGGCTGCACTTGGCTTGATATAGGGCTGCACTTGGCTTCATATAGGGCTGCACTTGGCATCATATAGGGCTGCACTTGGCTTGATATAGGGCTGCACTTGGCTTGATATAGGGCTGCACTTGGCATCATATAGGGCTGCACTTGGCAGCTGACACAATAAATGTCTGTCCCATCACAAAGGCTATTAACAATAAAACTAACCAGTTCCTGTTTTACTATACTATATGGAACAAGTATTGGTTCCACCAACCACCACAGTTATTAATTATACTCTCAATGTATAGGACACATGAGCGCGTTTAAGGGGAAAAACGTTTTGCAGGCATGAATTATAGGGGTTCATTTATCTGAAAAAGGTTAAATTAGCCATGGCAGGGATGCCGGTAAACGCCTGTATATTTTGTATATGTTTACATGTACACGCATGAAGCAGAGTGTGTTATATCCATCACGACCTGGCACAACGTCCCCTCTAGACCACTCCCCCACTGGGTGTTTCATCACTAACTGTTGTCACGGTGACTGTACTGTTCGGCGCTGGGCTCACGTTTGTCTGCACACTAAACTAACTTGCTTCTCTCTTCTCTCTTGTCTTGGGCCCTATCCTCTCTCTGCTCTGTCTCCCTCTTTTTAAAATTTCTCTCTCACCACCACCCCCCCTCCTCACCTTCTGCCTCAATCCCTCCATCTGTCTCTCCCTCTGTCTCTCCCTCTCTCTGTTCCCCTGTTCCTCTCTGGCTGCGTGCGCAATTGTGTGATGAGCTCCGCTAGCCCCTCCGCCCCCCTCCATCCTGCAGATCACACCCCAGCTTCCTCTGATGGGCTTCGTGGCTCGGGTTCAAGAGACCAGTAAGTGGTTTTGAGCTTCACCCCCTTCCCCCCTCCATCACAGGACGTACAGCGCCCTCTGCTGTCTCTCACAGGCTATGACAACCAGGCCAGGAATCCCTCCAGCTCTGTTAAAGACCTCTCCCCAGAGTGAAGGGGAGGCTTTGTTTGGTGACGTAAAGATGGTGCCCAACGTAATTGAGTGTGTCAAAGCATGCCCCCTTCTGTAACTCGCAGCTCACAGCCTCTGTCTCTGAATGAAGGGTCGGAAAAAACAGCATCCGGTGTGTGTGTGTGTGTGTGTGTGTGTGTGTGTGTGTGTGTGTGTGTGTGTGTGTGTGTGCGCGATTGCTTACATGTGAATATGCTCTATTGAATTGTGCTTCACCTCACTCTGTGTCATTGGTGATCTGTCCCTAGATAGAATGCAGAAATAAGCCCCGCCTGAGTGAAAGGCGCAGGGCGTGGACGTGCAGTGCCCTCACGCCTGTGGGGAGCCGTGTACCTGTGCAGACCCACAGCTGACGATCTACAATCTGCTGTTCAGAGAGACAGCGATGTGTTATTAAAATGTATACGTTCATAAATCTCCCTCCCTCTCTCCAGTCTCAGACACCCCTCCCCCACCGCCTCCCGCGGAAGAGCCGGTGTTCGAGGAGTCGCCCCCGCCTCCCCCTCCTCCGGAGGACTACGAGGAGGAGGAGTCGTCCGTGGTGGAGTACAGTGACCCCTACGCGGAGGAAGATCCACCGTGGGCCCCGCAAACATACCAGGAGAAAGGTACCGACCTGCGTCTATCCTCTCTCTCCTGCAGCCAGAGTACCTACCTGCACCTGTCCTCTCTCTTTCTCCTACAGCCAGAGTACCGACCTGCACCTGTCCTCTCTCTCTCTCCTGCAGCCACATTACATTTTAATTACTTATTTTTGCTTTTGTTTGTTTTTGTATTTGTTGGGTAATTATTAAAAAGATTTATTGCAGAGTTATCTAGAAGTGTTAGATGCACTGCATTAAGCTTCTATAACAAAAGGCCAAACACCTGTTCCTCATTAAACTAAGGATGCCCAGTAAAGTGTGGGGAAAAAAACACAGATAAATGAGCCTGTATCAAAATATAAGCAAATATTCACAATATATTTATTTATTATATTTATTTTTGAAATAAATTGATACTTTTATTCACCAAGGTGGCATTAAATTGATCAAAAAAATACAGTCAACATATTACAAACTACTATTTTTATTTCATTCCATTTCTACTTTAGCAATTGTAGCCATATTTACACATCGCCCTTTGCATCCTTTGCATGCCATGATTTCCTGCTGTCTGTAACCCAACAACATCAAAACTCTATCATTTTCTGGTACTCTTACAAGTGATACCATAACCTCTCTGCATTTGAATGGATCTGTACAGGAATTGGGGGTTGGGACTAGATTTAGCTGTAAATTACACAGGAATAGTATAGACATGGATGTTACAAACTACTATTTCATTCCATTTCTAATTTAGCAATTGTAGCCATTTTTACACATAGACCCCCCCCCCCCCCCCCCATTTTAGGGCACCAGACGTAATTCATATAAATTTAAATAAAGTAATCAGTAGATACGGATGGATCACTTTAAGGGTTGTTTCTCCTGACTAATTTTTCTATTGGACTATGGAAAAGTAAGTCAGGAGAAACAACCCTTTAAATGATCCATCCATATCTAGTGCATGTCTGGCAGCAGAGTGATGGTTTGAGGCTCGTTTAATACCTCAGACCCTAGATGACTTAGTCATTTAGCCAACCATGTGTTCCATGTATCAATTTCTTTCAAAAACATAAAAATGAAAGAAATGCTTCCTCTCCAGTGGTGGCCATCTACGACTACGCCCGAGACAAAGAGGACGAGCTGTCCTTCCAGGAGGGCGCCATCATCTACGTCATCAAGAAGAACGACGACGGCTGGTACGAGGGGGTGATGAGCGGCACCACCGGCCTGTTTCCCGGCAACTACGTGGAGTCCATCATGCATTATGCCGACTGAGGCCCGGAGGGCACCCTTCCCACCACCACCACCACTCCTGATATACATAGAGATACATGCACACAGTGCACACATGGCCTACATATGTGTTTGTATGTATCTGTGTGTGTGTGTGTGTATGTGGTGGGGTTGGTCAAAGGTCTAAGACTGCAATAAGAATGTCCCCTTTGAGTACTGGGGGGTGGAATTAGTAAATGAATCATTCAAAATTCCAACAGTAAATTCACAATGACGACCACAATTATGATATTACATTGAAGGGTACCATTGTAATAAAAGAGAACGCAACCATTTTATCTGTTTTTTTATTTTTTTTATTATTATTTTTTTGTTTGAATGAGAGCTGAAGAATGGAGTGAAATAGTGACCTCAGGACAGAACAAATCCCTCCCACCAGGCTGTCACTTCTCCTGACTCCTCCCCTTTTTAAATACTCTTTATCAGCTAAAGCCGGGGCTGCTCGGATCCGCAATTTATCCTTTCTTCCTGTCTTTCCCTTCCCTTGCTTCAAGGGGAGAATCCCCAAAATGCCAGGATGAAATATGGCAGCCACACAGTGTGATTCGGATCCAATTTAAGAAAGGGGAGGGGCTGCATCCCAATATTCTTCACTCCCCACCTCCCTTTCTCCACTCTACCACTCCTCTCCTACCCGGAAGTATGCAAAACTGTGAACGTTTCAAGTACAAGTATTTGCATGTACAGTATACAATGTACCTGACATTGCGGTTTGCGCCGAGACATTAATTAACATGTAACCATTAACACGTAATTAAAATGTAATCAGCAACATTAGATTAAAACACAAAAATCTGTTTCCGGGGCATGGAGTAGTGGATGGTTAACGGAGGAAAGGTTGCATTTTTCGACTTTTAACGGACGCACACCAGGGGTACATACGTTAAATAAACCGTTAAATCCCCCCCTCCACCAAGGGTATAAAATGCAAGCTTCCAGCAAGAAGGGAATCCCACAATGCAATGCTCCACATGGAAAAAGTGGGCGGTCACCACAGAACTATGTGGCGGTCACATTTCAACTCTATGGTGTTGCACTTCTGAAATGTTGCGAGGGCAGTTCGGTTTTGTTTTTGTTTGTTTTTCATCAATTGCAGAGCACCTTTTAAGTTTGCTTGCTGCCCGTAGCAAATTGCGTCACAAGATAGCTCCCTCGAGGGAAGACTGCAAGGGAAGGGAGCGTGTTAAATTGGATTCGAATGCAGCCCTGGGGCTTTTACCTTTGCCAGGGTTGACCGGGGTCTTGGGAGTGGTGCATTGTGGGATAGCCGGTGCAGAAATATGGGCCAGGTGTACAGCAGGTGATTTTTTGGGTGGAGGGGCACACTCCTCTTATTCCCCCCAGGACTCCTGCTGTAAGTTTTGGGACACTAAATACATGCAGATGTTTTGGAGACTTTTAACGCCGAGAGAGAAGATGGACAGATCACTTTTCTCACTTTTTTTAATTTGTATTTTTTGAACACTCAATGGATTCTGTCACAATGGCGGTTTATGCTCAGCTCAACTGACGGAGATGCACCTGGCATCATGGCCTTTTTTAATCTTTCATCATTACATTGAATCTGTTTTGCACATTTAGTTTTTCTCTCGTCTTAGAGAATGAGACCCGGTGAGCCCGCACACACACACACACGCACACGCACGCGCACCCACGCAACACTAAATCCTGTAGATGACTTGATGCTTTGTTGTTGTATTTAAGTTGCTTTTTTTCTGGTTGCGAGCTGTTGTGTTGTGGTTCAAACCAAAAGCCCAGTTGATTGAGATGTTGTATGTAGTATTACACAAGACTGCATGCTCGAATAAAACTTAAATTATTCATCTTCATTTCATCCCAGCTCTTTGCTTTATTTGCTTTGGTTATCAGCGTTTGTGTTTAGCAGTGGTGGCTAGTGATAGTTTTAATGCAATAGGAACATCTGGAAGTATTGGAGGACAGTCTAGTGCCATATTGTAATGTTGTTTTAAATGTCCATGTGATGCTTTACAATACTGACCACCAGTGCTTCTGTACAGGTTGAGCTGGTCCTCCTCCCCAGTACTAAACTCTAAATCTGTCTGGAACAACAATAAGCTTCTAGTCCTTAATATTAATGTCTTGGATTCAAAATATTGGGATATATATATATATATAGGGACATTTATAAGTTGCAAAGCTCCCAAATAATTAGATATTTATGGATTTGAGTTGTAATTATACAGAAACTTTTCATTCAAAAACCTGAGATAAAAAGCGATGTTCATTTCCCTGATGCAGGATCCATTGGAATGGTGGAACTTGGCAATAAAACCTGGGCAGGGTGTGAAGGTTTGAAATGCTTATATTTGTATTTTTAGCACTGAAAGCACATTGTGGGAAGGGCCGTGTAATGCAGTGATGTCTGAAAGATGTGTTTCTCCACCACAGAGGTGTCGTTGAGCCATTCGGTTTGGAAAGGATCTGTAATCTGTCAACATGAAATTCCACGGAAACTTCATAACGGGATGAGTTTGTGTTTAATGCAAAAAATCTGCCTCAGAAACTGTTATGCACAAAGAGTGATCTGTATTTACATGCTGTATGTGAATTTGGATGGGGGTTTTGCTGTGACTGAGGTGGGGGCGGGGGTGGGTGTTTATCTGTGTTTCGAACCTTGTTCCTCACGGTGGGTCTGTGCTCCTGACTCGTGCATGTCCTTATTCTGACCTCTGAGCATCCAGGACACCTGGATATTCTGACCCTGTAACCTATGACCTTTGACCCCTTCAGTCACTGGTCAGACCAGGAACAGAACCAACATTCTGAGATGAGTACAATAAAATAAGATTATTGTAAATAAACATGTTTAATGGGTTTTTATCCATGTCAATGAATCGACTAGGTGTCTGTTTTGTGAGGTTTCTTCAACAGGATTGCCAGAACATTCTACAGGTCCCGACGATGCTGCAGATTTCCCCTAAGCTCTTGTGATGATTTCATGTGGCTCTCAAGATGGTAGTATTGTGCATCTCATTTTAACCGGTGCCTCACTCTTGGTGCAGTGTGTGTACAGTGCCTCTCACTCTGGGTGCAGTGTCTGTACAGTGCCTCTCACTCTGGGTGCAGTGTGTGTACAGTGCCTCTCACTCTGGGTGCAGTGTGTGTACAGTGCCTCACTCTTGGTGCAGTGTCTGTACAGTGCCTCTCACTCTTGGTGCAGTGTGTGTACAGTGCCTCACTCTTGGTGCAGTGTGTGTACAGTGCCTCTCTGGGTGCAGTGTGTGTACAGTGCCTCTCACTCTGGGTGCAGTGTGTGTACAGTGCCTCTCACTCTTGGTGCAGTGTCTGTACAGTGCCTCTCTGGGTGCAGTGTGTGTACAGTGCCTCTCACTCTGGGTGCAGTGTGTGTACAGTGCCTCTCACTGGGTGCAGTGTGTGTACAGTGCCTCTCACTCTGGGTGCAGTGTGTGTACAGTGCCTCTCACTCTGGGTGCAGTGTGTGTACAGTGCCTCTCACTCTGGGTGCAGTGTGTGTACAGTGCCTCTCACTCTGGGTGCAGTGTGTGTACAGTGCCTCTCACTCTGGTGCAGTGTGTGTACAGTGCCTCTCACTCTGGGTGCAGTGTGTGTACAGTGCCTCTCGCTCTGGGTGCAGTGTGTGTACAGTGCCTCTCGCTCTGGGTGCAGTGTGTGTACAGTGCCTCTCGCTCTTGGTGCAGTGTGTGTACAGTGCCTCTCACTCTGGGTGCAGTGTGTGTACAGTGCCTCTCACTCTGGGTGCAGTGTGTGTACAGCGCCTCTCACTCTTGGTGCAGTGTGTGTACAGTGCCTCGCACTCTTGGTGCAGTGTGTGTACAGTGCCTCTCACTCTGGGTGCAGTGTGTGTACAGTGCCTCTCACTCTGGGTGCAGTGTGTGTACAGTGCCTCTCACTCTGGGTGCAGTGTGTGTACAGTGCCTCTCACTCTGGGTGCAGTGTGTGTACAGTGCCTCTCACTCTGGGTGCAGTGTCTGTACAGTGCCTCTCACTCTTGGTGCAGTGTGTGTACAGTGCCTCACTCTTGGTGCAGTGTGTGTACAGTGCCTCTCTGGGTGCAGTGTGTGTACAGTGCCTCTCACTCTGGGTGCAGTGTGTGTACAGTGCCTCTCACTCTTGGTGCAGTGTCTGTACAGTGCCTCTCTGGGTGCAGTGTGTGTACAGTGCCTCTCACTCTGGGTGCAGTGTGTGTACAGTGCCTCTCACTCTGGGTGCAGTGTGTGTACAGTGCCTCTCACTCTGGGTGCAGTGTGTGTACAGTGCCTCTCACTCTGGGTGCAGTGTGTGTACAGTGCCTCTCACTCTGGGTGCAGTGTGTGTACAGTGCCTCTCACTCTGGTGCAGTGTGTGTACAGTGCCTCTCACTCTGGGTGCAGTGTGTGTACAGTGCCTCTCGCTCTTGGTGCAGTGTGTGTACAGTGCCTCTCGCTCTTGGTGCAGTGTGTGTACAGTGCCTCTCGCTCTGGGTGCAGTGTGTGTACAGTGCCTCTCGCTCTTGGTGCAGTGTGTGTACAGTGCCTCTCACTCTGGGTGCAGTGTGTGTACAGTGCCTCTCACTCTGGGTGCAGTGTGTGTACAGCGCCTCTCACTCTTGGTGCAGTGTGTGTACAGTGCCTCGCACTCTTGGTGCAGTGTGTGTACAGTGCCTCTCACTCTGGGTGCAGTGTGTGTACAGTGCCTCTCACTCTGGGTGCAGTGTGTGTACAGTGCCTCTCACTCTGGGTGCAGTGTGTGTACAGTGCCTCTCACTCTGGGTGCAGTGTGTGTACAGTGCCTCTCACTCTGGGTGCAGTGTGTGTACAGTGCCTCTCACTCTGGGTGCAGTGTGTGTACAGTGCCTCTCACTCTGGGTGCAGTGTGTGTACAGTGCCTCTCACTCTGGGTGCAGTGTGTGTACAGTGCCTCTCACTCTGGGTGCAGTGTGTGTACAGTGCCTCTCACTCTGGGTGCAGTGTGTGTCCAGTGCCTCTCACTCTTGGTGCAGTGTGTGTACAGTGCCTCTCACTCTCCTGGTAAACTAGCTGCATTTTCTCAGACATAAACGGTCTCATTTTGTCATTGAAAATTGCATAGTGCCGCTTTGCTTTTCTGACGGAGTGGAAGTGGTCGCAGTCTTTCAGGCAGTGTTGGTAATGCAGATGTTAATGCTAAATAATGGGATTCTAAGCCTCTAATGATAATGGAGTCGATTAGAGGCCCATCACTTGCGCTGTGGTTAAGGAACAGGATACATAACTAGATAATTTGTTGAATTTGTAGATGAAACGATGTGCAGTACTGTCACTGGAAATGTTTCAGTGGAATATCTGGCTCTGTTTTATGACTAAAATGTAAACTATGCCACATTACCTTTGATGAGGCATCCAGAAAATAATCTTTAAAACTGGCCCGTCTCTTATTGCAGATTATGGGAGCGGGGCAGATTCCTCCATCAATCAGAGTGAGCTATGCTGTGCTTTAATGGCCTCAGGCTCTTAAACCGCCTATAAAGAGCTTACCTGTGGAAATTCAGGACCAAACATGTCTCGCTGTTCCCCGGCTGGTTGGTCGTGTTTTTGTAGACTGCATTCGATATCGGCTGCTTTAGGTGAGTGAACTGGCAGAAGAGCCAGTTCAGATCGAAACGTCAGTATATTGTGTGCTGTTCATAGAACAGTCTGCAGGATTACACTGGGATATTCAGAAGAAAGGGTGTAGAGTATATAAAAGAAGCTCGATACCCAGTACGTTTGCAAAAACCTGGTCTGAAGTGCAGCAGGACAGGGGATTTCCATTCAGAAAGGTGCAAACGCTTTAGAAACTTTACAAGCGATGCTGTAGTATTTCTCCGCTTGCGTAGTGCTGTTCTTTTCACATGCCTGTTAGTTTGGCATTGTGTACGGTGTCAAATTTGCTCTATTGCCGCACTCGCTGCTTGTAGTTACACCCCTGGTATGCCCACCAAACGGTAGCAAACGCAGCTCAAAGATTGTGGTAGACCATAGGGAAATGTCTGGAGTAAACGGTGCTTATGGTGGAAAACCTTTTGTCTTGAACACACCCCTTTGATTCAAGTGGAGAAAAATCACTGAGGGAAACCACTGCAGCGTCTTCGTTTGCGCGTGAAACATAAATGAATACGTTTGATGATGTGCTCGTGGTCCTTCTGGAGAACGCGCTTTGTACCCGCGACGCCAGACCCTTCAGGACCCACCCAGTTCCAGAATGATCTGGCCTTCGGAACAAAGGAGGCTCTTGTGGCGTCTCTTGCCTTGGTGAACAGCCGGTCCTCTGGTCCGTATGGAGCTCAGCTCTGTCAAGCTGCAGTTTGTTTGCCTTATCCAGCTGCTCTTTCACTGCAAGCTGTTTTTCCCATCTGAATCTGAAGAGCCAAAACTAAAACAAACTGTCGTCATATCACCACTACACATTGATTTATAATACACCTAAGCATTAATCACAAAGCATAGCCACCACCTAGTTGAGCGGCCAAAGTAATTAATTGCCAATATACAGTAGATTAAATTATTACAGCACTTCAAGTGCCCTCTTGTGGTTTTAATGAGTACTTTTTTCTTGGGAACGTGAACAGAATTCCTACTTTGAAATGGACAGTATAAACAGGTTTCTGAAGGATATATTCTTTGAGCCATCTCAATGTCTACATTACACATGCTAGAATAGAAGGAAGACATACAAGATTATATATTTACTCACAAATAGTGGCGCTTGAAAGTATTCATTCTCCTTCACTTTTTGCACACTATTGTGTTGTAGATTTAATTTTAAATGGATAAAATTGACATTTTTGCCCATCAATCTACGCTCAATAACCCATAATGATAAAGTGAAAACATGTACTTAGAAATTTTTGCATATTTATCAAAAACTGAAATTTACATAAGTATTCATACCCTTTGCTTTAATGTATTTTTAAAGTATCATATTTAATATTTGGTCGCATATCCTTTGCATGCTGTTACTTCCTGAAGTCTGTGTGTCATCAACATCAAAAGACTATTTTATTTTCAGGTACTGTTACAAGCGATACTATAACCTCTCTGCACTTGAATTGATCTCTGGGAATTGGGGGGTGAGACTAGATTCAGCTGTAAATTACGCTGGTACAGTATGGAACACATGACTGGCAAAATTGCTGTAAGTCATCAAGGGTCTAAGGTATGAAACAAGCCCCAAACCAAAGGGTATGAATACTTATGTAAAAGAGATTTCAGTTTTAGATTTTTTATAAATTTGCTAAATACATAATACATATTATGGTTGTTTCTGTGTGACTGAAAGCTGTGGATTAACTATATTTCTTTGGGAAAACTGAAGTAAGCTGAGCTCTTGGAAGTGTTTAGATACAGTATGGCTCTACTTCTCCAGCCTGTAGTGAAACTGGAATTTTTCCCAAGACATTGCTGGCTGATAACATGAGCAATATGTTTTTAGTTTTTTTTTGGCTGATTACACAAGCAATATGGGATATTGCACTGATATCATTATAAATGTGTTTTTGGTATAACATGTCCAATATGCGCTTTTGGCATGATAGCATTAGCAATATGCGCTTTTGGCATGAAAGCATTAGCAATATGCGCTTTTGGCGTGATAGCATTAGCAATATGCGCTTTTGGCGTGATAGCATTAGCAATATGCGCTTTTGGCATGATAGCATTAGCAATATGCGCTTTTGGCATGATAGCATTAGCAATATGCGCTTTTGGCATGATAGCATTAGCAATATGCGCTTTTGGCATGATAGCATTAGCAATATGTGCTTTTGGCATGAAAGCATTAGCAATATGCGCTTTTGGCATGATAGCATTAGCAATATGCGCTTTTGGCATGATAGCATTAGCAATATGCACTTTTGGCATGATAGCATTAGCAATATGCGCTTTTGGCATGATAGCATTAGCAATATGCGCTTTTGGCATGATAGCATTAGCAATATGCGCTTTTGGCATGATAGTATTAGCAATATGCGCTTTTGGAATGATGGCATTAGCAATATGCGCTTTTGGAATGATAGCATTAGCAATATGCGCTTTTGGAATGATAGCATTAGCAATATGCGCTTTTGGCATGATAGCATTAGCAATATGCGCTTTTGGCATGATAGCATTAGCAATAGGGCTTTTGGCATGATAGCATTAGCAATATGTGCTTTTGGCATGATAGCATTAGCAATATGCGCTTTTGGCATGATAGCATTAGCAATATGCGCTTTTGGCATGATAGCATTAGCAATAGGGCTTTTTGACTGCAGCATTCACGCTATGGGTTTTTTGCTTCGGGGGTTGATTGTTACACAAAATGGAATTATGAATAACAGAATATAATGACAAAACTGGCCAAAGCAGCTTCAGCTCCTAAAACCTACCAGTTTACTGGAGTGTGTTGCTGCTACAAAAGGAGTACTCCCAGTAGGACTAAAAAGAACGTCCCATATCATGGAAATTGGAGTTTAGCTACTTTTAGCATTTATATGCAGTGTAGCATGATACCTATGTGCTGGTCAAATATGAAGCCGGTACTGCCTGCCATTTTTTTGTTGTTGCATAAGAAAAAAAATCACTTGGTTTAAAAGTCTGTTCAGAATTTGCTCCAGCTGTGACGTCATTACTGGACTCCTTTTACAGAAATGCTCCTGTTTGTGTCTTAATAAAATACTAATGCTGTTCTTATCACAGTACATTCAGCTTCAAAGCCATGGGGTGTTTGTTTTTTAGGAAAGTAATTGATGAGTGTGAATATGTTCTTTCTTAAGTCATATCGCTCCTTTTAATAATGCGAGTCTACAATTAATGATATTCTAGATTATTATTTCTACACAAGGTTTCTGTGTTTTATTTAAATAAACTTAATTAGGTTAAATTAGATGTGCTTAAAATCTTGGTTGCCTTTATGCTTTCACGTATAATAAATAGGTGTGTTATGTAATAATGTTCCACCTCCTCCTATACAATTTATACATTCCAAACAACACGAACCCATTGAATGCATATTTATTTTTTTCCGAAATTCATTGAAGTTTCTGCTCGAAATATTGTTTCTCATTTAAACTCACCTTTGCTTAGTTTCTATTTTATAACAAAATGTCAATTTCTTTTGTGACTGAAGTAACATTCCATACATTGTCATAGATTATTTACTTAGGGAAGTTAATATCTATCTTCGGCTACCAAATTTCAGCTCACCTCAAATTCTACAAGGGTGAGCAACAATATTGCACATTCAGCAGTAGGCTACAGTATTGCAACATAAATGTTTAGTTTGAAATATGTAAATTCACAATTTAGTCCGTTATCAGACGGTTATCCAAGTACTTACAGTAGTGTGGTGTCGAAGTGAATCGGTCCAGTGCGTTTCACAGGGTTTTTTCTTAATGTAACCAGAGTTTCAGAAATCCTAGACTCTGTACGTGTTTGTTTGCTTCCAGTTTCCTCATTCAAATGGTGGATTTAAAATAAAAATGAAAAACATCTGGCATTTCATAGCAACACAAGAGGCACTGGGAGATCACCACGTATAATTTCAACAATATTGAGATCAGAGGTTTAAATGCAAGAGACAGTTTATTTTTATTTCTCCCGATTATTAATATATTCCAGATCTTCTTCACTTTAAAGAGCCTCTTTGGCTTCCTAGAATACATACAGTATATCCTTCGCTACATTTTTATTTTTTACATAATTCACTTAGATTATTGATTTTAAAAATGATAATTATCTACCAATACAAAATCATTTGTCCTCAGAATGGAATTGATAAGGAATGTGGTCTGAATGTAGAAGTTAACGTGATCCTGCAAATATGTATGTTCATGTATGTGGTCCTGCATGTGCCTGTGTAGATGTATTTATGATGCTGCATGTGTGTATGTACTAGACCTGTTTTTGTGATCCTGTATGTATGTAAATGTGTTAATGTGATATTGTATATGTGCATGCAATGTGTTTGTGTGATGCAGTATGTGTGCGTGTAGACGTGTTTATGTGATGCTGTATGTGTGCGTGTAGACGTGTTTATGTGATGCTGTGTGTAGACGTGTTTATGTGATGCTGTGTGTAGACGTGTTTATGTGATGCTGTGTGTGTGCGTGTTTGTGATGCAGTATGTGTGCGTGTAGATGTGTTTATGTGATGCTGCGTGTAGACGTGTTTATGTGATGCAGTATGTGTGCGTGTAGACGTGTATGTGATGCTGTGTGTAGACGTGTTTATGTGATGCAGTATGTGTGCGTGTTTATGTGATGCAGTATGTGTGCGTGTAGACGTGTTTATGTGATGCTGTGTAGACCTGTTTATGTGATGCTGTGTGTAGACGTTTTTATGTGATGCTGTATGTGTGCATGTCGACGTGTTTGTGATGCTGTGTGTAGATGTGTTTGTGTGATGCAGTATGTGTGCGTGTAGACGTGTTTATGTGATGCTGTATGTGTGCGTGTAGACGTGTTTATGTGATGCTGTGTGTAGACGTGTTTATATGATGCAGTATGTGTGCGTGTAGACGTGTTTATGTGATGCTGTGTGTAGACGCGTTTATGTGATGCAGTATGTGTGCGTGTAGACGTGTTTATGTGATGCTGTGTGTGCGTGTAGACGTGTTTATGTGATGCAGTATGTGTGCGTGTAGACGTGTTTATGTGATGCTGTGTGTAGACGTGTTTATGTGATGCAGTATGTGTGCGTGTAGACGTGTTTATGTGATGCGGCGTGTAGACGCGTTTATATGATGCAGTATGTGTGCGTGTAGACGTGTTTATGTGATGCTGTGTGTAGACGCGTTTATGTGATGCAGTATGTGTGCGTGTAGACGTGTTTATGTGATGCTTTGTGTAGACGTGTTTGTGTGATGCAGTATGTGTGCGTGTAGACGTGTTTATGTGATGCTGTGTGTAGACGCGTTTATGTGATGCAGTATGTGTGCGTGTAGACGTGTTTGTGTGATGCAGTATGTGTGCGTGTAGACGTGTTTGTGTGATGCAGTATGTGTGCGTGTAGACGTGTTTGTGTGATGCAGTATGTGTGCGTGTAGACGTGTTTATGTGATGCTGTGTGTAGATGTGTTTGTGTGATGCAGTATGTGTGCGTGTAGACGTGTTTATGTGATGCAGTATGTGTGTGTGTAGACGTGTTTGTGTGATGCAGTATGTGTGCGTGTAGACGTGTTTATGTGATGCTGCGTGTAGATGTGTTTGTGTGATGCAGTATGTGTGCGTGTAGACGTGTTTATGTGATGCAGTATGTGTGCGTGTAGACGTGTTTGTGTGATGCAGTATGTGTGCGTGTAGACGTGTTTATGTGATGCTGCGTGTAGACGTGTTTGTGTGATGCAGTATGTGTGCGTGTAGACGTGTTTGTGTGATGCAGTATGTGTGCGTGTAGACGTGTTTATGTGATGCTGTGTGTAGATGTGTTTGTGTGATGCAGTATGTGTGCGTGTAGACGTGTTTATGTGGTGCGGTATTTTTATGTGGTCCTGCAGGAATGTTTCTCAGGGTTAGGGTCAGTCGCTGAGAGACGTTTCTTGTGGGAATAGACCCTGGAGCAGTGACTGTACAGACAGGCGAGTCCGGACTCCTGCTCCCTCATAGACAGCGATGCACCTGTTCTTACAGGTACTAGGGTGTGGCTCTGTGGTCACTGCAGCATACATGGACTGATAGATATAGCACCTTGAACTAAAAGAGAAGGCATACAAATGAGAAAAGCTCTCAGGTTACTCTCTCATTCCTGGAGCTAAAAGAATATCAAATACGAGGTGTAATTGTACTCTCCATGTTCAATCAATTAAGTGTGTGTGTGTGTGTGTGTGTGTTTGTGTGCGCGCAATTCAGGGCAGATCCACATTGCACGCTCAGCAAATGAAGGACATATCAGAGGTATGATATTTTGATTTCTTTTTTTTCTTTTTTTGTTGCTGTGCGAAATCTTTTTTTTTAAATAAAAAAAAGGCTATTATAAATAAATAAACTTAAATAAAATACAAATTAGAATCATGTCCTCTTCAGTTTTCCGGTTGCTCACTGATCACTGATGTTTTTGGTGCAAAAGCAGCTCCTTTGCATCAAAATCAAGACATTTTACTCATCAGTGCAATCCAGTGACTTACAGACAGCAGGAAGACATGAGCCTGAGCCTTTCACCTCCTTACCTACTGAGCATGCTCAGTTCTCCACAGTCACATGACTGACTCACTCCTCCTTCCTCACTGTCTGTGTTTACAGGCTGATCGTGAATTCTTCAGGTTTTAAAAACCGTATAATAACGTGAAATAATTTAATATAAAAAAGCAAAACTCTCTACCTCCCACACACTCCTAATACAGCTTATTCTTGACTGACACCTTCCGCCTTCCTTCCAAGTCGCTTCTCATGTTACATGTTTATACAGGAGTCCATGCAGTACCAATACATTGCAGCAATAGTCATTCTTCATCTTTTTTCTTTTTTTTTTTTTTTTTGATTGCTTATAATTAATACACTGTGGCACAAACTCACAGAAAAGCTGATGGGTGACTTGGTTGTATTTTTTTTTTTATAGTAGAGTAAAGTAGTAATTATACTGAAATATGCGGTATTGTAGTCTCGTGCATTCCTGTGTGGTTGTGATGAGAGCCCATAGAATGCCTCAGTCTGCCAGTGGCCTGCTTCCCCCCAACCAGACACTCAGAACATGAGGTCACTTCCTCCCAAAGCTCAGAACATGAGGTCACTTCCTCCCAAAGCTCAGAACATGAGGTCACTTCCTCCCAAAGCTCAGAACATGAGGTCACTTCCTCCCAAAGCTCAGAACATGAGGTCACTTCCTCCCAAAGCTCAGAACATGAGGTCACTTCCTCCCAAAGCTCAGAACATGAGGTCACTTCCTCCCAAAGCTCAGAACATGAGGTCACTTCCTCCCAAAGCTCAGAACATGAGGTCACTTCCCTTTCTTGCCACACTCAGTACATGAGGTCAACCCCCCCCACACACACACACACACACTCAGAATATGAGGGTCATGTCCTCCTCCCCACACACACACACACACACACACACACACACACACACACACTCAGAATATGAGGGTCATGTCCTCCTCCCCACACTACCATTCCTTGGTCAGTTTGGTGCTCTCGTCTCTCTTGGGCGGGGCTGGGGGAGGCCCCCTCCGTATTGTTGCATAGCCTGAAATGTTAGCGGAACTGCAGCCGCCCTGTTTTTGCGGGTGGCCCAGCAGCTCGGAGGAGGGCCCAGGCAGCGCCATGTCGTCTAGGGTGGCCGCCGGCTCCAGCCTGGCGGAGATGCGGGAGGCTGTGAGAGAGCCGTGCCTGGTGACAGACTTCCTCTTCAGAGTGCGGTTCAGGTCCTCCAGGAAGTTGGGCTGGAGCGACAGGTTCCCCTTCGGGGAGGTTGGGGGCAACGGCGAGCCGCAGAGAGGCGGGGGCTCCGGGGTTGGGGTGCTGCGCCGGAGCAGCGCCGGAGGGGGCGTCTTGGCCGAGCTCCTGTTCCAGGACGGGGCGACGGAAGACATTTGGGGCTGGGGCGTGACCACGGCCACTTTGGGGGCCCCGCTGGGCGGGGCAGCGGGCGGAGGGGGTGGAAACATGAGCTCGGAGTCGGGCGGGGGAGGGGGGAAGTACTCAAACTCCGGGGGAGGGGAAGGGAAATCAGAGCTGGACTGGCTTTGCTGGAGGGCCAAGGGCAGGGAAGAGAGGTTGAGCTTGCCTGGTTTGGGGCGCGCTGGCTGTCCCGCCGATGAGTCTCTGGATGGAGACGCCGAAGAGGAGCTGCAGGTGGAGGCGGGAGGCGTGGCAAACATGCTCACCAGGCTCTCCACCTTTTTGCAGTCGTGGTCGCCCGAGACGCTACGCCTGATGCTGGAATTCCTCTGCGGTGCGGGAGGCGGCCTCTTCCCCCCGGACGAGGAACAGGAAGTGGGCGATCCCGACTGGACGGCGGTTGGTGGTAGAGGGGGGGGTGGGGGAGGAGGTGGTGGTGGAGCGGGTGCAGGTGCTATGGGCGGGACAGGGAAGGCGGTAGGAGAAGGAAGACTGCTCTCCGGTGGAGGAGGGGGAAACTCGGGGGACTGTTGAGTCTGGCCCCCTGGCTGCCACTTGGGTTTAGTTTTGACCACTGGTGGGCCCTGGGCCCCCGAGGCCTTACTGGTCCCAGGGAACTGGCTCGCCATCTGCTTCACCAGGGACGGGGTGGAGGTGGCTTTAGAAGTGAGGCTGTGTTGTTTGGGCAGGGTAGGCGGGGCCTGATGTAGGGTGTGGCCTATGGATAAACTCTGCTGTTTTCTCACTGAAGCAGAGTGGGGAGGGGCTGGAGGGAGGGGCGACACAGGAGACGTAGGGAGGCCTGCTCCATAGGGGGCAATGTGTGGGGTGGGGCTAAACGAGAACATTTTAAGCGGGGCTGGGAGCGGAGAAGGGGGGGGTGGGGGTGATGGAGTCAGGCAGGCCAGAGCTGAAATATCCTGGGGCAGATCGGGAATGTTCTGGGGTAAATTGGGAAACTTCTGTGCCATTAGCTGCTGAAGTTCACTCTGAGCTGGGAGCTCAATAGGAGGCAGGTCAATGTGAGCTGTGGGCGGGGCCAGAGGGAGGTCACTGTGCAGTGGGGGTGGAATGGAGGAGAGGTGACCGTGTGGTAAGAGTGGGGCAGGGGGCAGGTCAGTTTCAGGTAGGGGTGGGACAGGGGGCAGGTCAGTGTTGGGTGGGGGCGGGACAGGGGACAGGTCGCTGTCAGTTGGAGGCGGGATAGGAGGCAGGTCAATGTTGGGTGGGGGCGGGACAGGAGACAGAAGCTGCTGTGTGTGGGCAGGCGGTGGTGGGGGGGTGAACTGCGAGAGGGCGGGGCTTATGGCTCCGAGCTTCAGCACAGCCATGGCAGAGCCAGGGGCAGGCATGGAGGCTGGGGGCGGGGGTGGGGGAGGAGGCGGGACGTTAGAGCCCGCAGGCACACTCACGTGGGCTTTGACGGACTGCTGGACCAGTGAGGGAGGCTTAAAATGATTGGCTGACTGCGAGGCGTTGTGTAAGCGGGCGATGGTGCTGTACTTAAACAGCATGGTGGCAGAGTGCTGGGATGAATTGGGCAGAGGGGGCGGGGAAGGAGGAGGAGGAGGCGGTGGAGGAGGTGGAGGAGGTGGAGAGGGCATGTAGGGGTAGTTGATGTAGCTTTGAGAGGGCAGCTGGGCAGAGAATGAGCCTCTGATAGACTCTGCTCTCACCTGCACAGGGAGTGAAGTGTGGGGAGGAAATAAAAAATGACAGAAGCATTGCAATAAACCGTACTAAGAAGGTATTGGTCAGATGTGGGGGTGGGGAAAGAAGTGACATCACAAGGGCGGTGTGGTAGGAGCCATTTTAACACTAGAGGAGGAAAGCTGATGGACTTTGGAGTTTGTTGAGGGAGATTATGGGGGTGAAAGAGGAGTCGTCTCACCCGGGGTGTGTCCTCCATCTGTGTGCCTCTCTTCCAGGCCTCCGAGAAGATTGAGCTTACTGCACTCTGGGAGCGGGAGTGGCTGGAGGCGGCGACGTCCGACAGGCTGCTGTCTGATTGGCTGGAGTGGTTGAAGTGGGACTCTGTTTGAGAACAGGCACAGGGGCGTAAGGAAGTGAGCGTACGTGTCTCCCGCGTAAAACAGCTGCTGTCCCACAATCCCACACTAACCTGGCAAGCTGCTGGAAACGGACAGAGAGGACCAGTTGTAGGCGGCCTCTGTGCGCCTCATGGCCTCTTGGTAGTTTACATACAGCTGCCTTCCATACTGTGGACATACAGAGGGACACATTCTGTGTCTAATGCTTACAAAATGCACAGCTATACAGACTTACTGTGGTGAAACTCAAAAAAGCACAGAAACCTTTACAATAGAGACAGCGCCTACAGTCTAACTGCACAGAAACCTTTACAATAGAGACAGCACCTACAGTTTAACTGCACAGAAACCTTTACAATAGAGACAGCACCTACAGTCTAACTGCACAGAAACCTTTACAATAGAGACAGCACCTACAGCCTAACTGCACAGAAACTTTACAATAGAGACAGCGCCTACAGCCTAACTGCACAGAAACCTTTACAATAGAGACAGCACCTACAGCCTAACTGCACAGAAACCTTTACAATAGAGACAGCACCTACAGTCTAACTGCACAGAAACCTTTACAATAGAGACAGCGCCTACTGCCTAACTGCACAGAAACCTTTACAATAGAGACAGCGCCTACTGCCTAACTGCACAGAAACCTTTACAATAGAGACAGCGCCTACAGCCTAACTGCACAGAATCCTTTACAATAGAGACAGCGCCTACTGCCTAACTGCACAGAATCCTTTACAATAGAGACAGTACCTACAGTCTAACTGCACAGAATCCTTTACAATAGAGACAGCACCTACAGCCTAACTGCACAGAAACCTTTACAATAGAGACAGCACCTACAGCCTAACTGCACAGAAACCTTTACAATAGAGACAGCGCCTACAGCCTAACTGCACAGAAACCTTTACAATAGAGACAGCGCCTACAGCCTAACTGCACAGAAACCTTTACAATAGAGACAGCGCCTACAGCCTAACTGCACAGAAACCTTTACAATAGAGACAGCACCTACAGCCTAACTGCACAGAAACCTTTTACAATAGAGACAGCGCCTACAGCCTAACTGCACAGAAACCTTTACAATAGAGACAGCGCCTACAGCCTAACTGCACAGAAACCTTTACAATAGAGACAGCGCCTACAGCCTAACTGCACAGAAACCTTTACAATAGAGACAGCACCTACAGCCTAACTGCACAGAAACCTTTACAATAGAGACAGCGCCTACAGCCTAACTGCACAGAAACCTTTACAATAGAGACAGCACCTACAGCCTAACTGCACAGAAACTTTTACAATAGAGACAGCACCTACAGCCTAACTGCACAGAAACCTTTACAATAGAGACAGCGCCTACAGCCTAACTGCACAGAAACCTTTTACAATAGAGACAGCGCCTACAGCCTAACTGCACAGAAACCTTTACAATAGAGACAGCGCCTACAGCCTAACTGCACAGAAACCTTTACAATAGAGACAGCGCCTACAGCCTAACTGCACAGAAACCTTTTACAATAGAGACAGCGCCTACAGCCTAACTGCACAGAAACCTTTACAATAGAGACAGCGCCTACAGCCTAACTGCACAGAAACCTTTACAATAGAGACAGCGCCTAACTGCACAGAAACCTTTACAATAGAGACAGCGCCTACAGCCTAACTGCACAGAAACCTTTACAATAGAGACAGCGCCTACAGCCTAACTGCACAGAAACCTTTACAATAGAGACAGCGCCTACAGCCTAACTGCACAGAAACCTTTACAATAGAGACAGCGCCTACAGCCTAACTGCACAGAAACTTTACAATAGAGACAGCGCCTACAGCCTAACTGCACAGAAACTTTACAATAGAGACAGCGCCTACAGCCTAACTGCACAGAAACCTTTACAATAGAGACAGCGCCTACAGCCTAACTGCACAGAAACCTTTACAATAGAGACAGCGCCTACAGCCTAACTGCACAGAAACCTTTACAATAGAGACAGCGCCTACAGCCTAACTGCACAGAAACCTTTACAATAGAGACAGCGCCTACAGCCTAACTGCACAGAAACCTTTACAATAGAGACAGCGCCTACAGCCTAACTGCACAGAAACCTTTACAATAGAGACAGCGCCTACAGCCTAACTGCACAGAAACCTTTACAATAGAGACAGCGCCTACAGCCTAACTGCACAGAAACCTTTACAATAGAGACAGCGCCTACAGCCTAACTGCACAGAAACCTTTACAATAGAGACAGCGCCTACAGCCTAACTGCACAGAAACCTTTACAATAGAGACAGCGCCTACAGCCTAACTGCACAGAAACCTTTACAATAGAGACAGCGCCTACAGCCTAACTGCACAGAAACCTTTACAATAGAGACAGCGCCTACAGCCTAACTGCACAGAAACCTTTACAATAGAGACAGCGCCTACAGCCTAACTGCACAGAAACCTTTACAATAGAGACAGCGCCTACAGCCTAACTGCACAGAAACCTTTACAATAGAGACAGCGCCTACAGCCTAACTGCACAGAAACCTTTACAATAGAGACAGCGCCTACAGCCTAACTGCACAGAAACCTTTACAATAGAGACAGCGCCTACAGCCTAACTGCACAGAAACCTTTACAATAGAGACAGCGCCTACAGCCTAACTGCACAGAAACCTTTACAATAGAGACAGCGCCTACAGCCTAACTGCACAGAAACCTTTACAATAGAGACAGCGCCTACAGCCTAACTGCACAGAAACCTTTACAATAGAGACAGCGCCTACAGCCTAACTGCACAGAAACCTTTACAATAGAGACAGCGCCTACAGCCTAACTGCACAGAAACTTTACAATAGAGACAGTGCCTCCAGACTTACCCTTACAACAGACACAGCGCCTACAGACTGTTACTGTGCTCACACATACACCACAGACACAGCGCCTACAGTGCTGGTGTGTTGCCACCATCTGCCACAAACTGCTCACTGTTTTTGTTCAAGCTGAGGTTACCTTGGCGACACGTATCCCGTTGATCCACTGGTGGAGAGTTCTGACATCGTCACAGCACAGGTACTTAACGTACTGGGACTTCTTCTGGATCTGAGGGTGCTGAACAGAGTGGCAGACAAGAACAGCATCGCAATCATCATTGGCCCTTCCATTCTGCCCTTTCCGCAGTGACAGTATGTTAGCGTTACGGCTACTTTACCTTTTAAAAGAGTCTGTAGGCTACTTTCTTATATACTATGTAAAAAAAAATAACTTGTGTGATTATCTCATTGTGCTGAGCACTGGGTCGGGGTACCGATGGTCTGGAAACTGGTTGTGAACGTTTCAGTGCCGATTGTGGCTGACAGGTGGCAGCTGCATAACTGGCCATCGTGTCACCTGTGGAAGGGAAGGTTTAAGTGGGGAGTCTATGTCCCTTTGTGGTGGATCAGCTTCCTGCAGTCTGCCCCCGCTTGCATTGAGTACCCCTCCAGCTTGTGCACTGCGCAGTTAAAGGAAGTGGAGGCTGCCAGCTAACGCTATACTGGGATGCTGCTGACTGAATATGTGCATCAACATGTGTTGCTGTTTAGCATGATTTATTTTGAGCACTATGGCTTTTAAAGAATTAAAGCTGATGGAGGGTATTGTGCCGTCAGATGGGGTGCAGGGTTGCCACGCTGGGTGGTCTCCCCAAAATCTAGTGTCTTTTTAAGATTTGGGGAAGATTTATACTAGAAATGTGCAGGAATCAGTGATATACAGGATGGGGTTTTAATAAAATGGGGGAAGAGACGGTGTATTCTGAGGATGTTGGTGAAGGAAGCCAGTAAACCTCCATGGTGAATGCTGAGATTTATAAATATAGTCATGTGCAGTTACATGAAATGGGATTTACAGGCGTATTCTTTATTATTATTTTTTTTAGACACAAACCTGAGTTTTTTTTCCATTGCAGTAATAAGGACCGATATGGCGGACTGGAATAATGTTTTTTGTTGTTGCTGACTTTGCAAACCTGAACTATGGAGAGAAAAATATAAAATAAAATAAAAATAAAAATATATATGTTTCTCAATGTATTTTCAATATCATACTTTTTTGATTATTAAGAATATGGACAACTGGACCATTGCTTTGGGAGACAATTATTTGTGACAAAATTTGTGCTTTAATTCCCAATTAATGTTTAGGATTTGGTTTCTGGGTGCATAGTCGAGGGGGGGAAACGTCTGTGTGTGCGTGTGATGTATGTATGTTATGAATACAAGAGTCAAGGAAATGGTAGTATACTTCATAAACTGGGACAATGGTTTTTCTGTTTTCTACACTCCCCCAGATGTTGCAGTGATGTGATTTGCCTCTGGAAATGCTTGACATATCCGTGGAATATAAATTGATTCAGCAGAGAATGAAGGAAGAAAGGATATGATGTAATCTGGTGTCATTTTGGGGGCTGGCTCAGGGATAGCTGCACATTCGGATGCTGCCACTAGATGGCAGCACACATACAAAATGTCTGTCGCAAGAGGACAATATCGATACCAGCAGGTCTTCACTTAACATAAATCTGTTACCTTCAAAAAAAATTCTGAAAATTACTTTTTCTACGGTTAAAAAAATATTCCATCAGAGACACGGTCATCTCTGGCCCTGCCATTAATCGATTAAATACATCACCATGAAATTAAGAAAATGTTCAATACTATAGCTGTGCTCCCTGTTCACCTTGAGGGCCAGACAGTAGTCAGTCGGGGCCTTGTATTTGTTGCGGTAATCCTGGCCGTGGTACACGTTCACATGGTCCAGCTGCAGCAGGCAGGCCAGGTCCCGGCTCACCTAAACGGGAGGCGTGTTAACTCTGCGCTGTTGGTCACATGAGAGTGCGCATGTTTTATATAAATATATGTGTAACCTTGGCCTTTCCCTTGGGCACATAGTAGATCCCGGAGGCGCGCAGGAGGAAGTAGCGTTTCTTCCAGGACTTCTTCCCGTCCTCCTTCAGCCAGAGCGAGCCCTCGATATCCGGTACGCTCACCGCACTTCCACAGAAACACTCCTGTAGAGAACCATCATCACCGCCCTCAACATCACCACCACGGTCATCGTCACGGTCAGAATGTGTTTCATCTTCCCTCCTCCCCTCAGTCTCTCCTACCTCCAGCAGCGCTTCCTTGTTCCTGTCTGGCATTTCACACGTGTCCTTCCGCCCCAGAAAATAGTTCTGTCATTGTTGAGCGAAAGAGAGAGAGAAAGAGAGTGTGTTGATGGGAACAATCTGCACTGCACCTCTCTTACCTCTACAAGTCACATCTAATCTAAGCTTGTTTCTCAATCTGTAGATCACTCGTCTGGCTGGAGGAAGAAGTCCTGCCACTCTTCCTCGGCTGTAAGTGTGTGAGTATTGACGGAACGTCCACGTACCTGGGGGTTCTTAAAGAGGGCGTACTTCTCAAGGCGTTCTGTGAACATCAGTTTGTTCTGACTGTCCCGGGTCCAGTTCAGCAGGTTCTCCACCAGATTCTCATGATCCTCAAAGATCCGCTCTGCGAGACACCAGGTCAGATCACATCCATCAGATCACATCCATTAGAGCCCATCAAACCAGAGACCAGTCTCCCATCATTGGACATACAGGGAGAGGGTAAAAGTAAGATCATTCCAATAGTCACAGAAATGTAAAAAATATATATATATTTTTTTTTTAAACTTAGATTTTTAAATATATTTTTATAGCGTAGTCACTGACCTAGCAAGTGTGACGTAGCAACTAAGGTGTAATGGCTATATGTGGCAGAGCAACTACGGCATAGCGAGCATGGCATAGCCACTATTCGAGTCAATTCAATTACATTTTCTTTGTATAGCGCTTTTTACAGAGAACTGTTACAAAGACGCTGTACAGAAAAACAGAAGGAGAATTGGGCAAGAACCCGACCTGAACCCCCAACCAGCAAACCGAGGTAAAAACTCCCCGGTGGGAAGAAAAACACTCATGACTGTGAGCACAGCGACTACGGCGTAGAGGTTGTGTCGTCGCGGCAGTGGCATAACAACTATGGGTTAGGGGATGTGGCTTGGCAACTATGGTGCAGTGGTTGTTGTCATGGAAACCCTGTACTCACCCATCTGCAGCTCGTTAACGGTCTCCACTAGCGACCAGTCGGGGCTGTACCCGCAGTGAGACTTATCTAGCATGCAGTCCAGCACCTGCCTGACCGTCTGCCGCTCGTCCACCATCATGGTCTTGGAGCTCTCGTCCGACATGTGCACTCGTATCACCAGCTGGGAGGGAAAACGGGAGAACGCTTCATGTCTCTGTCACTAAGTTACCTTCACAGGGAACACTAAGCGTGGTTCTAACACAAGCCAATCATAGCGTTGCCAGCCCACGGTGCCTGCATTGATCTTCCCTTCCGTCACCAACGGTGTGTTTGCCATTCACTAAAATATCTTGTGGCTTAGTTTCCTCATGACGTACAGTACCATGCCCCCTACAGCGCAGGCCACACTCGCACATGAAATAACCAACGCCTCCACTCATTAAAACAGTACCACAGGAAATTACAAACAGCCAATAAAGAGACTCATGAACCAATCAGAATCCAGACCATCACTCTGCTGCGAGATATGCAGTAGATATGGATGAATCACTTTCAGGGTTGTTTCTCCTGACAAATTTTCCAATTGCACTCTATGGAAAGATAAGTCAGGAGAAGAAACCCTTCACATTATCCATCCATAATGGTTTAAGGCAGCAGAGTGGTGGTTTAAGGCTTGTTTGATATGTCAGACCCTTGATGACATAGAGCCATTTAGCCAACCGTCTCTCTCTCTCTCTCTCCCCCTCTCTCTCTCTCCCCCTCTCTCTCTCTCTCTCTCTCTCTCTCTCTCTCTGGGGTGACTCACCTTTTTGACTTGTGCTTCCTTGATTTTTTCAAGAGCCACTCTGATCTTCTCGGCCTTCAGCTTAGCTGCCTGTTCCTCCTATAGACACAACACTGTAAATATATCTCCTACAGACACAGAAAACTCAATATATCTCCTACAGACACATAACACTGTTAATATATCTCCTACAGACACAGAAAACTGTCAATATATCTCCTACAGACACACACCACTGTTAATATCTCCTACAGACACACACCACTGTTAATATCTCCCACAGACACACACCACTGTTAATATCTCCCACAGACACACACCACTGTTAATATCTCCCACAGACACACACCACTGTTAATATCTCCCACAGACACACACCACTGTTAATATCTCATACAGACACATACCACTGTTCATATATTTCCTACAGACACACAACACTGTTAATATCTCCCAGACACACAACACTGTTAATATCTCCTACAGACACACAACACTGTCAGCCTACGTATATCTCGTATAAAACACTAATATTTGTGGTTTGATCTCTGGCCCCAAGAGATTAGAACTAAAATAGTTATTTTAACTAATTTGAACTGTCAGAAGCCATAAGATCATGGGTTAGGGCCTGGCATTCTCCCTGTCAGGGAGGATCTGCAGACACAGCTAACAGGAGGAGAGAGAATAATGCTGTCACCTTGGTCAGCAGGTGAGGCGGCTTGCCCGCAATGTTTGTCAGAATGAGCGAGGTTTCCCTGTCCAGATAAGAGTGCTTGAAGCAGAAACCAGACAGAAGAAAAGAAAGACGTGAGAACAGTGATCAAATGGATCAACTGCCGTGGCCTTTTTTTTTTTTTTTTTAAAGGGTGGAAACAGAATGTGAAGCATGTTCGGCTATGGATCATTATTGATTGTGATCAAATACAGATACAAGAAATTAATCCACCTCCAAACTTACTCGAGCAACAATCATGCAGTACATTTGTGACCATGGTTTTTTAAAATAATCAACAGCCACCATCGTTGATGTAACAGTGCATCAAAACAACTGACAGTTGACTTCACATTTAGAAGCCATTCTTTTTACTTCAGAATCATGACATTCCACAATTCAACACAATTCATAAGAATGTATTAACTTGTTTAAATGAAAGGCCCTTATGCCTAATGGCTGCAGTAAATATCCAGCCTTATAAAGGTATACATTTAGAGGTAAGCTCTGTGTCACACTGGGGAAAGAAAACGAGTAAGGAAAAATAACCTCGCATACAACCATAACACCCCTTTCACTCAGGAGACTTATGCTTTGGGTTTGATGCAGAAATACAAGCTAGAGCAGTGTAAATCTTTCCTCACTTTTTACAGGGTTGTTTTCCCAAAACAAATCGGGTTAATTATTAATTATATTATTAATATTAAGCATATTAAATGTGAAGTGTGTTATTATTCTATTCCTAGTATTATTCCAGAACCCTGTCAGTTCTGTCATCCCAACTCAAGGGTTAGTTTTAAAGGGTAATCCCACCCAAAAGCAACATTAACCTTATTTAACAGATCAAGGCGCAACTAATTAAATCTCTCTTTGTGGCTGGCCAAAAAAAAAATTCTGTACTGAGATATTTGAATATAAAGTTGAAAACCTCTTCCACTTCCTTCCGTTTTTGAAAGACTACAGTTTGTCAAGTGGGCGTGTAAATTAGGGAAGAAATGCTCCATGACGGTCTGTCACTATTCTGAGTACCGTGGTAGGGACACAACGTAGATCAAGCTACCTATCATTGCTATTTTATTATAATTATATTGTCAGAAAATGACATTGATAGGCTATGTTATTTCCTACAGATGTTTTGGGAAAGTAAACCAAACAGGACTCGAGTGCTGTCGGTTACAGAGTGGACAAAGGATGGCCTCCGGTCTCATTCCCTGACATCCTGCCTTATTGAATCACCTGGTAAGGAACCATGCCAACTACATCAATGACCGTGAAAAGTAGACTAACGTTTGCGATCTTTTGAACGATTACGGAAGCAAATTAATGGCATTAAACAAAGGTACAAATCCGTGTTTTTGAATCCGTTTGCCATGCAGCAGCTAGACACACATCAGCTTTTTGGCATTTCGAATTATGTTTTGAGCCCAAATACACGGCCGGATCCTGCGCTGAACGCACTGCCAAAATAGGACTGCTTCGACATGAAACTTCCTGGTAGCAAACATTTCCATTTCAGTTGGAATTGCAGTCGTTATCACATGTAGACTAGCTACACCACGCGTTTACCTCGGATAAAAAATTAAAGGTTAACGTTAGGACAGGGATAAGAAATGAATAAGTGTTTGAATTTGTTGTGTTTGAACTAGTATGTGCAAGACGAGCAGTAAAATTCCCAGTCCCTCCGCTTCGGTCGTAACGTTATTCAGTGTGACTGCCGTTGTCTGGCACCGCCCATAAACTATAAGTGCTCTTGGCTATTGTAGTTCAGAGTAAACCAAGTATCTGGTACATGCGCAGTAGTTTGGGGCTATATCTCTGCTCTCAATACAGGTAGAAAGTTTGCCGAGAGCTCATTTTAATCAGGAGGAGATACTTTTCTATAAACCAAACATGATTTTTGGGTGGAATTTCCCTTTAAGACGCTTTAGGGTTATGAGTCGAGAGACTTCAAGGTGGAGAAGCACATGAGAAGATGGGGTGATGGGAGGATGAGTGTCCATACCTCTGAGGTGGGCAGTCCATGCGCTTCTCCAGTGTGAGGCCCTGAGATATGCTCCAGCTCCGTTGGTCTCAGCACCTTGTCCAATGAGTCCATGCTGGAGGCGGAGTTTATGCTAGAGGCGGAGTTCATACTGGAGGCGGAGGTGATGCTGGAGCGACAGGGCAGGCCGATGGCGCGCAGCTCACGGTCGGTCACTGCGCCGGCCGACCCCGTCCGACGGTGGCGGGAGGATGAGGAGGCGGGGCGCCGGAGGGTGGCGCCGGCGGTGGCAACAGAGGAAGAGGAGGAGCAGGAGGAGGAAGGCAGGCTCTGGCGGGTGGCCTCGTCCATGCTGAGCGAGGCCTGCTGCAGCTGGGTCGTGATGTCGTCCAGGGAGAAGTTGGAGGCCAGGGGGCGGGCGTGGCCGCTGGCCCCCCGCAGGGTGGAGGATGGGGAGGCGCGGGCGCTGCTGTTACTGCTGCTGCTGCCCCCGCTGCTGCGCCACCCTGCGGGCCTCTGCCGCGCCCGCGCCTCCCCCGCCAGGCCCAGCCGAGACGGGCCGCTGTGGGGTTTGCCGATGCTGCTCAGCTCCTGCTCTATGGAGCACAGGTCTGCCATGAGTGCGTCCAGATCCACTGCCTCACCCTGGTTCAGAGCCTCTGCACAGAGCAAAAA
Organism: Ilyophis sp. 1 JC-2022; assembly: GCA_022702515.1. Classification (NCBI taxonomy): domain Eukaryota; kingdom Metazoa; phylum Chordata; class Actinopteri; order Anguilliformes; family Synaphobranchidae; genus Ilyophis; species Ilyophis sp. 1 JC-2022. Next base: position 34,693,083 of record CM040398.1, read on the forward strand.
CACTGCTATTACAGTGCATACTAACACACACTGATCACATACTATTTACACAACACGCGCACTGATCACATAACAGCACATGGCTCTCACGATCTCAAACTTATCACACACTGATTGCACTCAACATACAGCATCCACACTGTTCACGCACTTATACACTGATTACCCGCTCATGCACCGATGCTCTCACACATAACACACACTCATCACCAATACACTGATCACATGCTCACATGTGTACCGATCACACGCTAACATACGTCACGCTCACCGTTAATGTTGTACATGGAGAAGCGGTAGGAGAAGTTGGCCAGGTTGGTTTCCTGTCTGAGGGGAGCTTTCTGAAGTTTCTCTGGCTTTCCGTCATCCAGGCTCTGCAGAGACGCACATCAAGCATTAAACGCTTTCAAAGACGGCAGCTTCGCTATGCCGCGGTGGTGCCGCGACCTTGAGCCACTGCGGTTGCACACCGAAGATCAGGGGTTCGAGCCCCGGTCCTGCCAGATCCGAATATGGCCGGTGCCTTGAGGGAGCGGCAATTGGGAGGCCGCTCCCGAGGAGAAGGGAGGGACTCGGCGGGGGAGAATCGTCGCGTACAAGCGGCCCCGGGCGAGTTGGAATCATGGTCAGGAGCTCGAAGGAAGCACGCCCTGAAGAGGAGGCACGCCCTGAAGAGGAGGCACGCCCTGAAGAGGAGGCACGCCCTGAAGAGGAGGCACGCCCTGAAGAGGAGGCACGCCCTGAAGAGGAGGCACGCCCTGAAGAGGAGGCACGCCCTGAAGAGGAGGCGCGCCCTGAAGAGGAGGCGCGCCCTGAAGAGGAGGCGCGCCCTGAAGAGGAGGCGCGCCCTGAAGAGGAGGCGCGCCCTGAAGAGGAGGCGCGCCCTGAAGAGGAGGCGCGCCCTGAAGAGGAGGCACGCCCTGAAGAGGAGGCACGCCCTGAAGAGGAGGCGGCGCCCTGAAGAGGAGGCGGCGCCCTGAAGAGGAGGCGGCGCCCTGAAGAGGAGGCGGCGCCCTGAAGAGGAGGCGGCGCCCTGAAGAGGAGGCGGCGCCCTGAACTGGAGGCGGCGCCCTGAGGCGGCGCCCTGTAGAGGAGGCGGCGCCCTGAAGAGGACGTGGCGCCCTGCTTCCTACTACCGGCTGAAGTGGTTGTGTAGCGGAAAATTCTCAATAACTGGGAATTCAATAACATAGGGGTACAATTGGCTACTAAATTGGAAGAAAACGGGGAAAAAATCTGAAACAAATTGAGCAGCTTCACCCTTCTATTACCTTTTACACCAGAGACTCATGCCCCCTAAATACCAGCTAATGAGTGTCCCAAGGCACTGTCCCAATTGGATCAGGCAAAGCTTACCCTCTTCAGTTTGTGACATCTACAATTTTGTATTAAAATTTCTATTTTCTATTTCTATATTGGCAGATCTCTGGAGACTGTCCATGCTGTGCACTCCCAATGGCATACTCCCAATGCAGTTTTGAACAAAAGAGATAGATTCATAAACTTAATTAAGCAGACAAAAGATTAATTTAAAAATCATATTCTACTTTGGTACTGAACGAGATACAATAAAAATACTTTACAGCCCATTCATTCCTTCATTTTCATAATTATTTTAAAATAACGACAGGACTAGCCTTATGTGTCACCCACAACAAACACATTTACTTGATACATCATCCTTTACTGATAATATTGCAAGAGAGGCATCGTCAACACCAAAATACATCATCATTTTCCATGTCATCAAGGCCACCTCCATGATACAGTTATCAAGATGCGGTTGCCAGGCAGCCAGACGCACCTTTGTCAGTTTATCCAGCTCTCCCAGCCATGCCCCAAACATCTTATCCAGGTCCTGGTCTTCTTTATCACTGTCCTCCTCAGCGGCGTGCTCCTGCTCCTCATCAGATAGCTGCTCCATCTGGAAGAACCATCAGACCCAGCATCACTACAATACGGTAAGCTCTTATATAGCGCCCTGTCACTAAAATACAATACGGTAAGCTCTTATATAGCGCCCTGTCACTAAACTACAATACATTATGCTCTTATATAGCGCCCTGTCACTAAACTACAATACATTATGCTCTTATATAGCGCCCTGTCACTAAACTACAATACGGTAAGCTCTTATATAGCGCCCTGTCACTAAAATACAATACATTATGCTCTTATATAGCGCCCTGTCACTAAACTGCAATACATTATGCTCTTATATAGCGCCCTGTCACTAAACTACAATACGGTAAGCTCTTATATAGCGCCCTGTCACTAAACTGCAATACATTATGCTCTTATATAGCGCCCTGTCACTAAAATACAATACGGTAAGCTCTTATATAGCGCCCTGTCACTAAACTGCAATACATTATGCTCTTATATAGCGCCCTGTCACTAAAATACAATACGGTAAGCTCTTATATCGCGCCCTGTCACTAAAATACAATACGGTAAGCTCTTATATAGCGCCCTGTCACTAAACTACAATATATTATGCTTTTATATAGCGCCCTGTCACTAAAATACAATACGGTAAGCTCTTATATAGCGCCCTGTCACTAAACTGCAATACATTATGCTCTTATATAGCGCCCTGTCACTAAAATACAATACGGTATGCTCTTATATAGCGCCCTGTCACTAAAATACAATACGGTAAGCTCTTATATAGCGCCCTGTCACTAAACTACAATATATTATGCTTTTATATAGCGCCCTGTCACTAAAATACAATACAGTAAGCTCTTATATAGCACCCTGTCACTAAACTACAATACAGTAAGCTCTTATATAGGGCCCTGTCAATAAACTACAAAGCACTAAGCTTTTATATAGTGCTCTGTCACCACAATAAATAATAAGCACTTTTATTTGAACTCGTTATATTTAAGTGGTGTCGGAGTGGGGCTATTTTGCAGCTGCACTGTACTCTTGACTCTTAAAACGAGTCCATACTGTAAAGCATTTCTTCAGCTCATCAAACCATTCTGCTGCCCGTGTAACAAGCTCTGTGAGTTGGGTGGTGACTGGGGCTCTTGTGTTCTGTAATATATTCACTGGAAAATACTGAGATGACAACTTATTTTCCTTCAGATTTACCATCTTAACCCTGCCTGCCAGTTCTGCCTGCAATCTCACTGTGTAAACAAACTTCATGCAGTGTGAGGTCATATAAAGTATCCAGAGATATTGCTGCTGCCATACATTTGTGACACAGAGGTTGCGCCTTGCACACTGACATCACCACACACACACACTGCACACTGACATCACCACACACACACACACACACACACACACACTGCACACTGACATCACCACACACACACACACACACACACACACACTGCACACTGACATCACCACACACACGCACACAACCTACTTTCACATTGCACTGACATGGGGTAATTACAGCATGGTACTAGGCTAATGGCTGTAGGCGTGTGAGATCCTGGGGTAATGACAGCATGTCTTTAGGCGTGCGAGGGTTGGAGTAATGGAAGTGCTCCTGTACGCATATCTGAGAGACTGTCCTCTTAGGGGTCTCCACAGGAATCCATACACCCTGGCATGGTTTCACTGAAACAGAATTATCCAATAAAAACCAGGTTTTCTGACTGGAATCCAGCAAAAGCCTTGCTTAATTTGGATTGCATTACAGTATTTTTCAGCCTGCTTAAAATGGCAGAATCCTTTTCCTGTTATTGACTTGCCTTTTCTGTTAGACATGACCTCACGCAGAATTGGTGGAATGAAAGAAATGACCCGTGATAAACAGACTGAAAGCTCTGCATCACGTTGAAGAGGTGCTTCTGGAAAAGCAGCGAGGAGAGAGACCGACCCACTGATGGTCACCTGGGATTTCCAGACACAAATTCAGGCAAGATTGAACGTACGTGAGACCTTGTCTCTGTGGGGTGAGTGCTATACCCATGGAGTGTTAGAGTGTTATACAAACCCCAATTACAAAAAAGTTGGGACAGTGTGTAAAATAAAAAGCAGATAAAAGTGCAATTAAAAGCAGAAAGCAGTGATTTGTAAATTCTCTTTTACATATGTTTAATTGAAAACGGTACAAAGAAAAGATATTTAATGTTTTCCCTTATCAACTTTATTGATTTTTGTAAATATACGCTAATTACAAATTTTATACCCAACAACAAGTTCCAAAAAAGTTGGGACAAAAAAAACAAAACACTGGGAAGTTCAAAAAACACCTGTTTGGAACATTCTACAGGTAAACGGGTGATGCTATCATGACTGGGTATAAAAGGATATCAAAAGACTTGATATCTTATTTTCAGATACTCTTACAAGCGATACTATATAACCTCTCTGCATTTGAATGGATCTCTATGGGAATTGGGGGGTGGGACTAGATTAAGCTGTAAATTACACAGGAATAGTATGGAACACATGGCTGGCTAAATGGCTGTAAGTCATCAAGGGTCTGAGGTATCAAACGAGCCTCAAACCATCACTCTGCTGCCAGATATGCAGTAGATATGGATGGATCACTTGAAGGGTTGTTTCTCCTGACTTATTTTTCCATAGAGTTCAATAGGAAAATGAGTCAGGAGAAAAAACCTTAAAATGATCCATCCATATCTTGGCTTTCGGGAGTTAAGTCACACAGTTTGATTTGCAAGTTTGACTGATTGCATTTTGTATTTGAATTATGACATGGTTTTTTAATTAAATATCGAATGAAAATAAAATAGACTGCAATTGTCGACAAGCATTTTAATTAGAATTTTGACACGATTATGCTTCCGTAGTCAGCAAACGGTAAACTAGCAAAGATGCAAGCCTATCTTTTCGTGGGCAAATGTACTCAATATCTAGAGCAAAAAAAAAAAAATACAAATATTTTATTTTTTAAAAATCAAGTCCTTTCGAGTCATTTGTCTAAATTCAAATTCAAGTCTGAAGTCATGAATACCAAGTCAAAGTCAAGTCGAGTCTTTTATTAATTACAGTCAAGCAAGTCGCAAGTTGTCAGTCAAGTCATGTGACTCGAGTCCCCCTCCTCTGGTTCTTACCTTTGGGTTTGTTCTCCTACCTGTTAGCTCAGTCAGGTGTTTGGACACAGTGTTAATGCTACAGCTCCTGAAAAACAGAAAGGGGCAGTACATTTAATTCTATATCCACAGTGTCATAAAACAACCACGTATGTACACAAACGCATGCACACACAAACCCGCACACATGCATGCATGGACACAGACACACACACACGTGCACAATTTTCCTGACTCTACCCCCCATGTGGTTTGTGGCAGCTGAGTATTTGGGTTCCGTGGCCCCCTGTTGCTGCCCTGTTCACATCTATGGGAAGGAAATTGAGATGCTGACTTCCTGTCTACACAGGGGAAGAGTACAGGATGGAACAGCAGCAGAGGGACTGTTACCGCGAACATCTACTGTACATGTACCAGATACTGCCACTGCAATACACACTAGAAATAATAATCCTTACATCTCCACATCCGTCTCACTTATTTTAAAGACTGTGGTTATTTTTCCTGTAGATGATAATCATAATGCATTCAGATTTATTGGCACGGAACATTTCCTATTTCCTTATTTTGCGTCCGTTCAAGGCGGGATCTATTGTAATCTACTGAGATTACAATACAATACAGTAGCATCTATTGGGACACTACAAAAGACGTAACCTGGTACCTAGTTGGTAATATAGGTCATCTTTTGGCAACCTCTTAAATCCAGTCAAATGGTAACTGTTAGCCATGTAAACATGGTTAAACATCTTCCTAGAATCAATGCAAAGAGTTGCGTGGAAGCACTGCACTGAACGGCATTACCATCGATCACTGCAGCGCTTTTAATGGCTGGAAATGGACCAGCACTTTCTATGCACCGCTCCTCGCTCCCTTTCTCCATGAGGCACAGAGAGGCTTCAGTCAGCCTTCCCACCAATCAGAGCATAATTTGCTGAGATAACCCCGCCCCCCTACATCAACCCATGTCTATGGTCTCTTCCAGGGTGTAATGGGGCTGTGGTGGTTGGCTCCACTCTGCCCATATCCCTGAGCCAGGCAAGGTTGGTGGGTGTACGGGTGGGGTTACTAGGCTGCATGTGACTGTTATCGATAATTTTTTTTGAGGCAATAGCAAAACACAGTTGCCGATTTTAAAAAATATATTTTTTTTTGGCTGCTAACGGTTTGTCAGGTTTGTAAAACTGTGTGATGTTTCACACACCACTAAAAATACAGAAGTAAAAATGAACAGCGTGAACTCCAGCCCAACCTTGCTATCACTCCAACATGCTTCTATATTTCACAGACGGTTAATAAACGGGGTACACTGGAGTGTAAAATATTGGCAAATTTGTGCCAAAAATCACTTGTAAACCGGTAAACACACGGAACAGCTTAGTGTTAATGTAGCTATATGCTTGGCACCAATCTGTACGTTGTTTTCGTAACCCTGGTTTCATCTTCTTGGGTGGGATCGAGTATGATGTTGAAAGAATTATGGAAACCATCGAAAACTGTTCCTGTCGCCCTTGTTTGTACAGCACACCATGTAGTCCCTGTATGATCACCCACACTGAGTCCCAACTCTACCAGTTGTATTTTTTCTCTCACCAAATCTCTCTCACACACACACACACTCACAGTGACAATTGAATCTGGTCTTTATAAAACAAAAGCTGTGCACTGATTTGACACAGCCGGGTTCAAGCGGCCGACAGCTGCGCTAACGGTGAGAATTAGGGGGAGCGAGGAAGGAATGTTCCCACAGTGGCAAGACTGTGGAAATGTACCCTCCAAATACCGTAACCAACTGTATATTCTCTCACGATCGATATATACCGCCTCTACATACCTTAATTTTGTCTGCACCCTTGCTGTCACACCTGCACCTGCCTGAAGTTGCTTGAGCAGCTGTATATGATTCTGATGTGGACACAGAGGTGTGACCATCACAAAAATCACAATTAACTGGCAAAACCACCTTTACAAATTATCGTAGAGGAAGTAGTTAAAGGGATAAACAGATTAAGTTATTCAAATATGATTTTGTGAACCATTGTGAGCTATATCTAAAGGGATAGTTTTTCGTGTATGTTTTCAATAGGCCCGGTTTTTGTGTGTGGTGGTGATATTTTAGATATTTACAGAAGTTCCTGACAACCCGCCGACTTTGCAGTGATTGTAACGGGCATTCAGGGGTTTGTGGTCTTCAAGTAACTTGAAAGCGAGCTTGTAGAGCAATGTTATGCCTGTGTGCATATTACTTGATTATTCCTCAAATAATTACATGTAATATTATTTTTGGTCCAAACTATTTGTTATGGCACATGCGACCAGAGACTGCTGTGCTCAAGAAAAGAACTGCCAGCAAAATATAAAAACTGACACTTGTAACTTGAATAAATGCAAAAAAAAAAAAAATAATAATAATAATTACGTTCAGTACAGCCTCTGGAAACGTAGCATCACTGTGCAAAGTTACATGAAGTGTATTTTCGTGACCACAAACCCTCGAATGCCCCTATATCAGCCATTCAAATCAGCTGGTTGTTACAAACTTCTGTAAGAACCTGATATATCCACCACAAAAAAACTGGGCCAATCGAACACGATTATTAAACATGCAGTCCTATAAGGCCTACAGTATAATTTAAAGACAAACATAAAACAAATATTCACTGAGGAAACTAAGGCTGGAATGCTCTATAGTCTTATGATATATTATCAGAGAGATGGTCATGAACTGCGCAAAACCCAATTTTTTCATGAAAATAAAGCTTAGATAAATACAGTTCCACTCAATGGAGCGGATCCCTGATAATTGTCCACTCCGTACAGTTTTAATACATGCTGGTTAGCATGCATTTTGAACACAGACACATTGCATTACGTCGCAGGGTTCCTATTGATTAGCACGATTACGGTGGAATGCCCGTCACTGTTGCTCAGGCTGAATGATGAAAAGATGATGAAAGATGTCACTCTGTTTCATGGGGGCATCGTAGGTTTTGACTCGGCATACTCCTTAGCGTAGGCTAGTGCTCTGACTATATATGTGCAGATAGCGCTATAGGCTACAATGGGTTTTAATGCCAGATGTCGACGAGTGCCTACATCACTACGCGCACTGATTAACTGCCATTAATCTACACCCTCACCCGGCCAAAAATGATTGGGGGCTAAAAGATATCCAGACGAATTTACAGTTTGTTGTAACAGTGTAATAATAGCCTAATATTATGCTCCTCGTTCTCCTTGTTCGATCCGTGGATTATCCGTATGATTCACTTCTCGGTTAAATCCAGTTTGGCACAAGAAGCAAGTCCCCTTTCCAGGCTGAAAAGCCGAGTCTGCACCTGACATCACAGTAGCCTACAGATCTGACATCGGTGTTGCATACGTAAGACATTCAAGTCCAAATTCATTATCCGAAACAGTATTGCAGGGTAAACATAACATTTTGCATTTTTATCTGAACAAAGCATTGAATTATGCACATAGACTGAATACTCTATAAAACATGCCCAGTGCCGATATTTGGCTAACGTAACGCTAGCGATTATATTTATTTCTAGCGATATGGCTGCACAGGGCGGGTAGCCTACCAATTTGACTAGCCGGGTACCATTGCCCATTTTGTCAAGACGTGAAAGACATGCAAGATGCTCTGTTCATAATCACCATAAACCATCTTGCTCGTGCTGCATACTAAATATGTTGTTCGAATGATCATTTAAGAATATAAATTGATGGAGTTCCATACCGCACACGAAATAACACGCCCATACTCCCAGATTAGCTATTATTGATTCGCTAGATTCAATCTACCACTGAATAGGAAGCAATTTCGAGAACATGGCGTTAACATGCATTTCAGTGTATGCACGATGCTCTCTGTCTGCCTATTATTTTTTTCCAAACGAGTGTACACAGGCCGTAGAAAAGCCTAGATGATGTTCCTTTTCTATATCGGTCCCTCATAATATTTTATGAATTGCACAGAAAAACAGCTGCATAGCAGTTTGACATATCAGCCTCGCGCTTTTGCACACACGGACGACCTACACAACCAACAGACCGGTATGCACGAGCTCAAATAACATCACGAACAGGATTAAAATTAAATAAACTATGCTTTATCGCCCGATTTTAGACACACGTTTAATGACATTTGTAAAAAGAAAAAGAAACCACGTCGCGTTCCCTTCTCATTCAGTGTTTCTGCCGGCTCTTCTCCCGGTCATAAGGCATTAGGATACCCAAAGGAGCAGTTTCCTATCTATTAGTTCTGGCCTAAATGGTCGCAAAGCAGTATTTGTAGGCTATATTAAATGGGATTTTTACAAAGAAACGGGATGAGTTTCTTTACTTACAGCAAGAAAGCCTTTTGGTTTGGGTTTTTATTAATGCGCTCCCTTTCTGTTTCCAGGGGACAATGGCATCAGAAAGAGAGAGACCGAGAGGCAGTTCCAATTCCCAGGCAATACGTCAGTTGTAAGATGGGTCTTCTCAGAATTCGCAGCAAGACTGAATCCTTGGCTTGATCACTCCTCTCGGTCAGTCGCTCATCTGATTCACGTTTCTACATCCATTCTTAGACAGGACCACCGACTGCTGCGCGTTCTGGCGTCTCGTTTCCTGTCCAGCCCAGAAATCAGCCTCAACAAATTGCGCGGTCACACTGTCCTGTCCATGCTATGAACACACCGATTGTACCCCCAATCGGATGGAAAAGGGCATTGCAGTGGATTTGCGTTTTATCCCACCAAGCAAATTATACAATTTATTTCTCGTCTGCAGAGAGAGAAACCGGCTCAGTGAGAATAATGCATTGTTTCTTCCAATATTTTGTGGGAAAAAAAGAAAGAGAAATAGGCTACTTTGTGAATCTGGTGTACAAATCAGTGTATAGCTAAGGAGCATAAACTGCAAAACAATCCCACTGTAAATCTAATCCCAGTGTAATTTAATACCCTGTGTTTGAGACCACAGTCTCATATAAACACCCTAGCGTATAAAATTGATTAGATTTACACTGGGATTTTTTGCGGTGTCTGCTCATGAGCTGTAGCTATATACACCACATTGTCCATGGTCCATTGATTACTCTACCATGCTGGTACATGGTTGTGGGAGCAGAGTTGGGCTGGTGGGCCATCCATTATCTAACCCATTTAGTCCTGATCAGGGTCGCATGCAGGGAGGCTGGAGCCTATCCCAGCATGCATTGGGCTAGAGGCAGGAATACAACCTTGACAGGTCGCCAATCCATTGAATGGTACAGGGCACACCATTCACTCACACCCTCATACCTATGGGCAATTTAGAGTCTCCAATTAGCCTAACCTGCATGTCTTTGGACTGTGGGAGGAAACCGGAGTGCCCGGAGGAAACTCACACGGACACAGGGAGATCATGCAAACTCCACTCAGAAAGGCCCTCGGCTGGGATTCAAACTCAGTACCTTCTTGCTGTGAGACGATAGTGCTACCCACTGCACCACCCGCACCGTCTGCTTGAGTGACATATTAGAAATGAAAATGAATTGCCGTGCCCCAGAGAACATAGCTATAAGTGTCATTCAAGCATCATTCAAGCATTTCTGGACAGTCATCAGACCCTCTGTGAAATATGACCTGCAGCTAAAATGTGAACACTGTGCTGCTGAGATCATAGCAACTCTCTTTTTATTTTAAGTGCTTGAGGTAGTTTTTCTTCTTGTCCTTAAAGTGCATACACATGTGTGTGTGTGTGTGTGTGTGTGTGTGTGTGTGAAAGAGAGATTATCACAGGGTTTGTTGTCAACTTTACAAAATACAATACCACAGCCTTCTCCACAGAATGTACAGCAAACGGCAATCATCCCTGCAATTGGCCCGAGAGAAAGCGTAAATTAAATAAAACGGATAAAACCTTTAAATGAAGTTAAGATATTGACACTGGTCTGCTCATTGAAAACAATTTAAACTGTGATTTACCATCACAAGCACCATCGGCAGCATCAGGCAGACTGTTTTCCACATGCCCTCTCGGCGCTAAAAAACCTAAATACTTTGGTATTTTGCAATTTTCTTGTATTTGAACACAGGGTACATATTTTATGCATTTACCTCTCTTATTAATCAAGTTCAGTTCTCGATAATAAAGTTATCACAACAAAATTATATGTTAGGTGAATGTAATCGGACCTTATGCAATTCGGTCTAAATGGGCAGTGTTAGTTTTTGTGAGACAACACAGGAGTAGTCTGCATGTGAAAGCATTTCAGATCCAATATTACCCCAAGCAGTATAATGTTACCATGATGAAAATGGTGTTCACTTTTATCTCATTGGCAAAAGTAAAATTGTATGAAATGTAAAAATAAATAGTCTATTGACTACTCAGTAAAAGGAAATGAAGTAAAAGGGAAAGGTTTTTAAAATTAAAATAAAAAAGTTTCTTGGGTAAAACTTAAGAACAAGGGACACAGGTGGAAATCTAAGGTAAATTTCACGTTGATATCAGGAATTATTTTCTTATTTTTAAAAGTTTTAATAAGAGAGCTGTCAATGTGTGGAACAGCTTGTTAAGTCATGTTGTAAAGGGAAAGATGCTCGCTCAAGTTCAGGCTTCAAGTAGTGTTGGATACTGTATGTAAATAGATAACAGGTTTGGGCTGAACGGTCTGCTCTTGTCATTATCTGCTCTTTATGGTATCAAGCTCATTTAACCCCTGTGGTCTGAGACAATGGTGAAAGGGTGGTATATATGATACCATCTCAAGTTTCTCCAAGTAAAAGAGAGCAAACGGCTATTGATATATAGACCACTCCCTCGTAGATGCTGTTCGTACACAGCTGGCTCAGGAGATCACCTGCTCTCATGAGCTGAGTCTTGGAGAAAGGGTTTCCCTGTGACCAGGCTGCTGCCCACCAGTAGCACACAGTGACCAATTCTATCCCAATCAAAAAAAAAAAAAAAAAAAAAAAAAAAAAAAAAAAAAAATTTTGAAAAGAAAGATTTGAAATGACCCGCCTGATAAGAGCCCAGAGCAAGCCAGACAGTGAGTGAGGCCTAGTACCAGCCAGCCCAGCCGCCCTGCCCCTGGCCCCCCCCCCCCCCCCCCCCCACCCTGGAAGCAGGAAGAATAAAAAAAATAAATGTTCACATGTTCTCTCCCAGTTTTGACATGGAGTGATCTTTCTTTTTTAACTCGTGTTAATTAATACATTTATAGATGTTTGTGAATGTAGGAATAATATTGATAAATTGTAAGTAAATAATCTTCTTCTTCTTCTTCTTTCGTGTATCGTCATCATATGTCCAGCTTTGTGTCGTGTAGCCATGCCCTCGTCTCAGGTCCCACTCGGAAGAGGCCCTCCTCTGAAGGTGGTCTATGCAGGGGACAAGCGGTGATGATGTGGTTGGCAGTCTGCTCAGGCTCCCCGCACTCACACGCTGCACTGTCTGTTAGGCCCCACTTAGTAAATAATGAAAAAATGCCTTACTAATGATCTATTACAAGACATTATTATCGTGTTACTAATTTCTTTCTATTTAAAATTGGCAGTCCCGACAGCTTGTTGAGGATATTGTCTCGCCGTAGCAAGAGTCTTTTAAGATAAAGTTTCTGTCTGTGACTGACCTAACGTAGTCAGAAAATGTATAATGATTAGCCAGACATTCTCCAACTGAGCGATAGCACACAAAAAAAGGCCATATAGACTTTTTTTTTTTATCCTGCACAAGTATTTTGGGGGCATATGTCAGCTTTTAAAGGCTATTTGGCCAAGCAATAAGCAATAAAAAAAAAGTCGCCCTCTGTACATGACATCATTATTCTCCATGCATGACATCATTATTCTCCATGCATTACATCGCCCCTCTCCACGCATAACGTCATTTTTATCTGAGCATGATATAATTCCTCTCTGAAACTCTCCAGGTGGAAAATCAGGAAGATAAAATGCATCAGCATGTTTACTGTGACTGATTAGATTTGGCAAGAAAGACAAAAAATATATAATTTTGACTTTCTGTGTATCTGACATAAATGTGATTTTGTCTTATCGATGCGCAGTGTCTGATTTTGTAGATGGACATTATCACAGCTGCCCACAATATATGGCTATTCATCAGTGCCAGATGTGCCTTTATGATGAAATATTTCACATGGTTTTCCAATATCTTTATTGCATGCTGCTCATTAGGCCTGTTCACACTGTCCTTAACTCTGGAGCCTTTTTAGCCCCAGGCTGAGAGAGATTTTAGCCCAGGGCTAAGAGCCTTTTAGTCCCAGGCTGAGAGAGATTTTAGCCCCAGGCTGAGAGAGATTTTAGCCCAGGGCTAAGAACCTTTTTAGCCCCAGGCTGAGAGAGATTTTAGCCCCAGGCTGAGAGAGATTTTAGCCCCAGGCTGAGAGAGATTTTAGCCCCAGGCTGAGAGAGATTTTAGCCCCAGGCTGAGAGAGATTTTAGCCCAGGGCTAAGAGCCTTTTAGCCCCAGGCTAAGAGAGATTTTAGCCCAGGGCTAAGAGCCTTTTTAGCCCCAGGCTGAGAGAGATTTTAGCCCAGGGCTAAGAGCCTTTTTAGCCCCAGGCTGAGAGAGATTTTAGCCCCAGGCTGAGAGAGATTTTAGCCCAGGGCTAAGAGAGATTTTATTCCAGGGCTAAGAGAGATTTTATCCCAGGGCTAAGAGAGATTTTATCTCAGGGCTAAGAGAGATTTTATCCCAGGGCTAAGAGAGATTTTATCCCAGGGCTAAGAGAGATTTTATCTCAGGGCTAAGAGAGATTTTAGCCCAGGGCTAAGAGAGATTTTAGCCCAGGGCTAAGAGAGATTTTAGCCCAGGGCTAAGAGAGATTTTAGCCCAGGGCTAAGAGAGATTTTAGCCCAGGGCTAAGAGAGATTTTAGCCCAGGGCTAAGAGAGATTTTATCTCAGGGCTAAGAGAGATTTTATCTCAGGGCTAAGAGAGATTTTAGCCCAGGGCTAAGAGAGATTTTATCTCAGGGCTAAGAGAGATTTTAGCCCAGGGCTAAGAGAGATTTTAGCCCAGGGCTAAGAGAGATTTTAGCCCAGGGCTAAGAGAGATTTTAGCCCAGGGCTAAGAGAGATTTTAGCCCAGGGCTAAGAGAGATTTTAGCCCAGGGCTAAGAGAGATTTTAGCCCAGGGCTAAGAGAGATTTTATCTCAGGGCTAAGAGAGATTTTATCTCAGGGCTAAGAGAGATTTTATCTCAGGGCTAAAGCCCGGTACACACATAAAGATTTTCTAAATCTTAACAGATTTTTTATCTGTGAGAGACCCCACACATGAAGATAAAAAATCATGGATTGAACAGTTTTGATCGTATTGTGTGTGGTGTGCTCCGATATTCCCAATACAGCACACCACATACATAAAGATTTGTCCTACGACAGTCTAGAGTCTCGTCCCCCAAGCCAGAAATCTCGCGTGATCAAACGTGATCTAACGTAGTACCCTGACTAGGAGGCAGCCATGTGCGACAGGGCATATAAACTGCCGGAGAATGAAAAGAAGAAGACGCGTTAAACCCAAACAGAAGAAGAACCATTCCTATTATGGTGTAAACAAACATGGAAGAGGCATGGGAAGAGGACATGCAGGAAGAGTTTATGATGGTGGACACATTATATAAACACTTGTGTGTTTGCCATAAATCAACAAGTTGGTCCTCCATTTCTGAAGTCCATCTGACTTTGAGCTTCGCGCGGTTGCTGGTAGCCATGATTATGTCGTCTTCTCCCTTTTTATGCTTCCGTGTTCTTCAGTCAGCTCGCTTCTTGATTGGCTACATTCCATTCCACGTCACGATCCACAGAGTCAGTGACTCGGGAGCTGTCGGCTTTCCCCACACACAAGAGGACTTTTGATCGTAAATATTGAACAGGTTTGATATTTACGATCGTCGGCCATGACCATTTTTCGAGCAGATTGTCGGGAGGAATTGACTCTTAACACACCTCACACCACAGGATAATCTTGTAGGATAATCTTTAGAGGCATCAGATAATCGGGCGTTTGCTGTCCTTGGTCGGAAGGGGGAAAATCGGGCCAAAATCAGCCAAATTATCTTTGTGTGTGTACCGGGCTTAAGAGAGATTTTAGCCCAGGGCTAAGAGAGATTTTAGCCCAGGGCTAAGAGAGATTTTAGCCCAGGGCTAAGAGAGATTTTAGCCCAGGGCTAAGAGAGATTTTAGCCCAGGGCTAAGAGAGATTTTATCTCAGGGCTAAGAGAGATTTTAGCCCAGGGCTAAGAGAGATTTTATCTCAGGGCTAAGAGAGATTTTATCTCAGGGCTAAGAGAGATTTTATCTCAGGGCTAAGAGAGATTTTATCCCAGGGCTAAGAGAGATTTTATCCCAGGGCTAAGAGAGATTTTATCCCAGGGCTAAGAGAGATTTTATCCCAGGGCTAAGAGAGATTTTATCCCAGGGCTAAGAGAGATTTTAGCCCAGGGCTAAGAGAGATTTTAGCCCAGGGCTAAGAGAGATTTTATCTCAGGGCTAAGAGAGATTTTAGCCCAGGGCTAAGAGAGATTTTATCTCAGGGCTAAGAGAGATTTTATCTCAGGGCTAAGAGAGATTTTAGCCCAGGGCTAAGAGAGATTTTATCCCAGGGCTAAGAGAGATTTTATCCCAGGGCTAAGAGAGATTTTATCCCAGGGCTAAGAGAGATTTTAGCCCAGGGCTAAGAGAGATTTTAGCCCAGGGCTAAGAGAGATTTTAGCCCAGGGCTAAGAGAGATTTTAGCCCAGGGCTAAGAGAGATTTTAGCCCAGGGCTAAGAGAGATTTTAGCCCAGGGCTAAGAGAGATTTTAGCCCAGGGCTAAGAGAGATTTTAGCTCAGGGCTAAGAGAGATTTTATCTCAGGGCTAAGAGAGATTTTAGCCCAGGGCTAAGAGAGATTTTATCTCAGGGCTAAGAGAGATTTTAGCCCAGGGCTAAGAGAGATTTTATCTCAGGACTAAGCAAGTGTTCACACTTACACATTCTAAAGTGGGCTAGCACCAACCTTAGCCCTGGGCGAGCTGACCCTGCAGGTTTGGCACCGACTTTTTGGGGTTAGCTCGAGAAATCTCCCCAAACATGGTGCCAAAATAGCCAGTGTGAAATGGGGTCAGTGGCAACGATTGTGGCAACACATAGAATTTTTACTGTCCAATCCAATAGTGTGGAACGGATGTTACCCTCGGGCTTAGGGCTGCAGTGTGAATCCTTAACCCAGGTCAAACACTTAGCCCAGGGTTAACAAATGCTTCTGTGAACACAGGCTGAGCTAACCCTGGGTTATGCTTTGCCCTGGGCTAAGGATAGCCCAAGGCTAACTACAGTTAAGTGTGAAAAGGCCTATTGTGTTATACACAATTCTACAGTATGCGCCAGCAGAGGGCAGTGTGGAGCAGTGTAATGACACGTTTAGTATTTCTGTTATTCACAGTAATTACTCATTCAACGCCTTACAATGCAAAATGTTTGGTTCTGGTTTTCATATCCAGTAAGGCAGTGATTTTCAACCACTGTGCCGCGGCACACTAGTGTGCCGTGAGAGATCGTCAGGTGTGCCGTGGGAAATTATCTTATCCTATTAACTTCACTTAATTAGTAACACTTTTGGTTGGTGGTGTGACTCAGGATTTTTTTAATGTAAAAAATGTGCCTTGGCTCAAAAAAGGTTGAAAAACACTGCAGTAAGGAAAGGTAACTGTGAGATTGCAGGTACATTCCATTTAACTGATATGCGATATAATGCCTTCTACATCACATTACAATTTGATACCAGCAGGTCCATCCGTGTACTAGAACAGTGCCTTAACAGGACAAGTCTCACAGCAAGTCTCACAGCAGCCCCTAAATTATTACTTTTAATTCCAGCTGGAATGTTGCCATAATACTTTAGCTGTAAATAGAATATAAATTCAAATGTACATATAAATAGGAAGCAAGCTCCTGGTACAAATTCCATATATTATTACACATAGTTTTGTTTATTAGGCTTTTTTGTATTTTTATTTAATTAACCAGTCCAGTTTCAGACAGTTCTTGCCTTGTTGGTTAACCCCTTTTTAGTACTGAGGAAGTCAGAAATGGTGCTAAAAAAACGAACAAAAAAACAACCTTTTTTCAGTCGTGTTACTCAATACGTGTTGCTTTCACACAGAACAGAATATATCACACAGCGAAAAACAGGATGCAGAGCAGAAAAAGGCGCTTTATTCTGCTGATTAGTGAACTTTGCCGTCTCTGACATACTTCAGTAAAGGATCCAATAACAGGATGTGGGCTGGACAGGTCATAGCCACATCTGAATTGGCTTTTTCGCAATTCAGGTTTCTACATTACCTTACAGTCTTAAAAACAACCGATTGCATCCTAAGGTAAAAGCTAAAGTAGCTTAAGTGTTGTTATATACTCTAAACTGTTTCCCTTCACACGTCTGCTTATTTTGTGCTAAATGTACATGTAATGGTGGAAAGGTGTATGTTCCAATTATCAAAAACTAAAATATAATAAACACATTCTAATTAGTTGAGTTGTTCAGCACAGGGATCCATGAAAAACAAAAGTAAAGCTTACAACTCTCATAAGCTCACTAGCTCACCTTTATTGTGTAAAACAGACAATGTTTTTTATCCCTTAAGATCTTCATCAAGTCTAAATTAAAATGGCGCCCATATAGCCTGTCCGCTACATCACCTGACTGCTACATACAAAGATAGTTCGTATTAAGAGCTCAGTGAAGCCAAGACAGGGTATTACTCAGAACCCTGTTGTTCAAAGTGAACAATCTGGAAACATTGAGAGCATTTTTCTTGCAAATGCTGCAGTTTACGGATAGACGTGCCCACACATTTCCTCGACTGCCTGAGGATGTGAGAACTGCGCTGGGACTGCGCTCAAATGTCTCCTGAAACCGTCGGCACAAACACTCAGTGAGCACACTTTCAATATTTACACCAACCAAAGCCAGGGGGTCTACAAACTTATCAGCCAATCACAGATGGAAAAGGCTTCAGACAGGGGTTCTCAAACTTAAAATAGTGAGCCCCACTTCTGTGATTTTAGGTGGAGCACCCTCCACCCAAACAACTTTTTACCAACTGATGGAGCATGTCTCAAATAAGGGCTATTATGCAAGTAATCAATGATTTTGAGGGAATCATAGATGGAGGGTTGAGACTATGGATGTAACTTTCACTTCCATTAAAGACACCAGCTATTCTACTGCACAGGACATCAAGCACTCACATAAGCTATGAGCTGTTATGTCTGCTAGGATAAAATTGAAAAAAAAAATCTAATATAAAAGGAGAACCACCATAATATGAGTACTGTATATAAGTCATACAGAAAAAAACATGTTAAAATGTTTCTTTAATTGAAGACCATTAAAACGGCTCATTGCCTCCTGCTGAAACAAGTACATTACCAACGCTGTGGCTCATTTTGTTCTGGTCGAATAGATATTTTGACTTTATTTTTTTCAAAGCATAAAATGTTCCCCAACCCTTTCAGGGAAAGAAAAAAAACTCCCTTTGTGGTCATGCTTTTCGTCTGAAAGTCAAACCTCTGAACCCCACGACAATTTCCTTAATATGTTTCCCCAAAAAGATTACACCCATGCACTGGTGCACGCACACAGCAAAAACGATACCTCTGATGATGTTCCTTCCATTCTACAGGAAACCTGCTGAAATGATACCGAAACACATCTTCTTGATGCTCTTCGCTCTACAGTCTGTAAGACTCAGTCTTGGTAAGTTCTTTGTGTTTAATCTTGCTTTTTTTTTTAATGTATTAAAATTACCTTCTGCTGCTACTGCTGGTTTCTTATACTCAAAATTTTCAACAGTAAATACTTGTTTGTATGCGTGGGATACATTTTTAGACCAGTATTATGTTTTTCAGACAGAAGCACACTTTCTATCATATTGCAATACATCATTATATTTGGACACGATTTATGACTTTTTAATTTACACACAGTATCCAACACTAAATGAAAAGAAAATATTGGTACTTTCAGATTGTAATAGTTTAGTTAATATAGATTTCATCAAATTATTTTTTTTTATGTAAGTTTAAGTATCTTTAATGTCGTTTACATTTTTGTTGCTGATTTTGTTTTGTGAACAAAATTTTTTAAAATTATTATTATTTTATATTTACAAACATATACTCTTCAATACAATATTCAAGCAACTATACACACTGGGATACTGGCATACTGGGTAACTATACAAGTACTGGGATAGTACCGTGTCAGGAGAGAGGGTGTAGGGAAACTACAAAAAACAAGGTAGTAAATTCGTATGTTTTATGCTATGTATTGTCCTCGTTGAATGAACAGGTGGTTTTGTCTATTCATGATTGTGTATTTTATTGTGTATATGTTCATTGTAAGGACTACAGATGGAAATTAGCTCTTCTGCTAAATCTGGTGTAATCATCTCTTTGTTTTATTTGAAACAATTAATGTATATGCACACTGTCCTTTATAACTTCAATAAAACTAAACTAAACCTTTGATGACTTTATTGAAGGTTATGTTAATTTGTCCAATCACTGTTTCCCGAAATGGGGGGACTATATAAAAATGGCTACAATTGCTGCACGGTTCACCCGATATGGATGTAAAAACCCTCAAATTAAAGCTGAAAGTCTGCATTTTAACCTCATAGTCACTGTTCCATTTCACTCCAATGTGCTAGATTACAGAGCCAAAACAACAAAAATTGTGTCACTGTCCAAATACTTATGGACTGCACTGTACATATATCCACTGTACACAAGGAGGGCTACGATAAAATCACATACAAAGAAAAAATACACAAGGACATAAAAGATACAAATACAATGATACCACGCATACACGCATTGGTTATATCCTTCAAATGTAACTGGCAAAAATAACTCTTGTATCTTCTAACATCATTGACCACGCCTGAATAGTGCTAGCTTGAGGCTTTATGTAGTTTTGCAGTGGATCTTTCCGGCACAATTCTAGACTGAATGATACAGCCATGTACGGACTAAGGGGAGACTGGAAGTAAATCAAAGCTGTAATAAAGTTTTCTTTGCAGCTGTAAGAGGTGCTCGGAAAGGTCTGTGCAGGAACAAGGACAGATCCAAACTAGAATCATGGTTCAGAAGCATCAAACCTGGGGTGGGATTCATCTCTCGCCCAAGCGTTTTGGAAATAATATTTGCTTACTTGGTCCAAAAATTAGAAGTTACATGATATTGATATCAGCACATTAAATACAAAATGGGTTAGAAGAAATATTCATGTAATAACATTTCAACAGAGTAGTATAAGGTCTATGCACTAATTTTAAATGGATAAAGTGATGCACTGGGTTTCTTGATGCAAAAAAATTGTTCTTCCATACTCTCGTCCAATTAGGCAATACATTCAATTTGTCCCAAATGGTGGATATTGGCATATTGGTAGAATACTCCTTGAAAAGATGGCTATAGAAATGGGACACCAGTCTTTTCCCATCTAAAATCCAATTGGGGTTGGGTCATGTGTGGGCAAAGCTTCATTAATGATACATTACAAGCACGGATAGATGATCAAAGCTGGACATACAGAAAAAATCAAGATCTAGGAAGAGAGAAGGTGATATTTTTGTTGTTGATTTACGATTGGAATTTGAGCTAAAGATAAATTACTGGAACATGTATACAACGATCCTTACTCCTTCCTTTCAATATAATCATACTTATTTTCATAAGGTTTGTCAACAGTATCAATAATTACCTAAAATAAACCAAGATAACTGCACTATCCAACAGGAGATACTAAATTTATTATTCATAAAAGCATTTTTAAATCTAGTTTAGCATAATGCTAGATTAGGTTTTATATGTGTTTATACTGTATTTATTCATATGGAAATGCAATGTTTTCTAACTTTGGGGAGGTTATGCTTCCACGTGTGGCGACACTGTGACTGTGGGTCAATCTTGACTGTGATGGTGGGGGAAATCTTCACCGTCTCTGAGTTAAGTGCGTCTCTTTCCATCCAGAGTTCGGCGTGGACCAACCCAAGACCAAGGACATAAACGCTGATGGTTCTGTGACAATTGCCTGTGAGCACTCTGGCTCAGATAAGTCCTGGCAGATGCAGAGCGCTCTCAAAAGGCAACATAATGACTCAATTGTCTGTCTGGTGTCAGACAAACAGGAGCTCAGCCAGAATGATATAAAGCAATGTGTGTGGAGAAACACATCATGGAATCAGATTCAGTTCACCCTCTTTAACGTAAAACCAGATGATGAAACGGTATACGTCTGTGAATTCATCAAGCTGATTCCCCCTCCTGTACTAAAAGTTCAGGGGAAAGGCACAAAGCTGGTCTCAGGTGAGGTTTTGGAGGCTTCTTCCGTCAGTAAGACATCATGTTTTCAACCTGTAGCTTTACAGCAATGATCATAAAATAATCATAAAAAACTACTGCATGAAATTACATGAGGGAGGAACATGAGAGGTAAATAAAAATGCCCGTCTGTCTTCTCTTACAAACAGCACCAGTGCACATCTGCCCCGCTGCACCCACAGTACCGCAGTGCCCAGAACCCAGGCTGCTGAACTGGGTACTGATGGGCCTGGCTGGGTTCCTGCTTCTCTGGTGCATCACTGTCACAAGTGCCTACATAAGGCTGAGGGTAAGACCACATGTGTCCCAGTACAGCAAAGATATGAAGCAGGAGATCCCATAGAACACAACGAGTCTCAATAGAACTAATGCAGCAAGGGTGGTGTTTGGTTCAATAGAGTCTTTGTTTGGTTTAGCAGAGCTGGGGGTGTTAGCTTTAGCACAGCTACTAGATGCTATGAGGCTTAGCACAACTAATTAAGGGGATGTTAGGCTTAGCACAGCTAGGGGATGCTGTGAGGTTTCTCACAATTAGGGGGTATTTGTTATGTTTAGCACAGCAAGAGGGGAAGTGTTCCTCTACCCTCCCTATTGTGCCATTATTCTGCACATACAGGCCGGCAACGTCAGATATTCAATTTACCATTTTTTAAAAAACATTTTTAAACCCATTTAAAAATAGAATATTTGCTAGAGAATAAATATATATATATTCCCTATATGACGGGGTTAAAGCCCTCAAAATGTGTATTGTTTTCCCCTTGCTGACCTCTCTTAGAACTCTGTCTACCACCATCACTATGGTTACTGACCTCTCTGTTTCTAACCCTATGACTGGTTACTGACTTTTCTGTGTCTATCCCCATCACTATGGTTATTGACATTTATGTGTCAATCCCCATCACTATGGTTACTGACCTGTCTTTTTCTTTTTCCTTATTTTTCCCTTTTTCTCCCAATTTGGTAGCGAATTGGACGCTATGCAATTCAATTCCCCCCGTGTAGCAACCGCTAGAGAATTGCCGCTACAACCCCTTTGTAGCAGAAAAGAGGGCGCGACGTCCTCTTCAGGGTGCGACTCCTCGCGCTCCTGTGATTTCAGCTCGGCCATGTGCGGCTGTCTTATGTGCGACGAGTCCCTCCCCCCACCCCGGGAGCGGCCACCGATTGCCGCTCCCTCAGGGCTCCGTCCATATTCGGAACTGGCAGGACCCCGATCCTCGAGACAGAAAGCCTGCGCCTTTGTCCGCTGCACCACCACGGTGGCTTTACTGACCTGTATTTGTCCATCTGTGCACAGGTCCAGCAGGGAAAAGACACGGATGCTTCACTGACCTACGTCCCGATGCAGGTATGATGATTTTACTCCACTCCTTCAGACAATCCTCAGCCATATTACAGAAGAGCAAATACTGATTACTTTCTACATTTAACAATAAATATGGAGAATCGAACATATGCTGCTCAAAGTAAAATGAACAGAAAAACACATTCGCTCTCACATCAATGAAGTCACATTTTCAGAATAATTTTTTAACATCCTTTCTTAAAAATACGTTATCGTGATGGAATCACTCAAATTAAAACTAAACAAAAATCCCCATAGGAAAACTGTAGAGATTTAATAATAATTGGTAGTGTCATCTGAAAAGATTATTAGTGGGAACATTATTATAGCGAGCCATCACAAAATTAAGTACTCAACCAAACTGTTACACTGGTCAGGGAGTGTTCAGCTGTGTGTAGATGTATTTCTATTGTATGTTTGTAGATGTATATGTCACGTGTGTAGATATGGTTAAATGCATGTAGGCCTGTGTAGATATATACATAAATGTGTTCATATGTTTATGTGTAGTTGTATGCAATTTTGGATGTGTCTGAATATATTTAAATTTGCTTAGATGTACAGTATGTATACTGTACATGTTTATTGTTTATACAGTATTATTACTATGTTTATACTGTAATAATACATGTTTAGATGTACAGTATGTATACTGTATATGTTTATTGTTTATACAGTATTAATACTGTATGTTTATACTGTAATAATACATGTTTAGATGCATGTACGTATGTGTATCCGTGCCAATTTATGTAATCTGTGTGTAGATATGCATATGTATGTATGTCTATATATAGATCTATTTAGATATATGTGTAGATTTATTATTACGAGTGTAAATACTGTATGCTTCAGTTTACTTAGATGTGTGTGGTCTACCGTTTTAAGCAAACATTATAATTCACCTCAACTACTCTGCTCAAATCCCACGGTAGTGATATTGCATAATCGTAAACGGAGGAACGATAAAACATGGAACAAATCCTTTATAGATATAAATGTGTAAAAAAACAAACATCTAAACACTAAACGGCTTCCTATTTTTTTTTTTATTTTGTTGTTTTTTTGACAGCCTCCCCAGTCTCACATGCAGAACACGGTGAGTAGTGTCGAACCACCCGGAACAGAACAGAACCACCCGGAACAGAACTCGTCCACCTAAATACCAGACACTTGGCAAAAATGCAATAATTCTCTTATCTTATGTGAATTTTAAAATACTCAAGTTGTCATATATGCACATGTAATGGTTCAAATTGACTGCATAGATGCCTGAATGCAAACTGCAGTGACTTTGCAGTTAGCTCAGCAGATTTATGCATATCTGTTGAGAATCTTCATGAAGATTTTTACACCATAACAGATGGAAGCTGGCATTTATTTTGTTTAATTAGATATTTGCTATATTTCAGAGGAGGGGTGATCCAGAAAGCAACACCACCTACATGGACATGCGTAAAATGCAGTTACAAGGCAGGACATCGCAAAGAGACATGAACTACAATTCCCAACAGATTAATTACTGATACCTCAAGACATGAACTACAATTCCCAGTAGGCCTTTCCCTCCAAGAGCGACAGTATCCCTGCCAAAGAATCTGGGCTGCGTCCCAATATTCTTCACTCCCCACCTCCCTTCCTCCACTCCCCCACTACCACTCCTCTCCTACCCGGAAGTATGCAAAACTGTCTGAACGTTTCGAGTACATATTAAGTATTTGCATGTACAGTATACAATGAACCTGACATTGCGGTTTGCATCGAGACATTAATTAATATGTAACCGTTAATACGTAATTAATATGTAATCAGAAACATTAGATTAAAACACAAAGATCCATTTCCGGGCCACAGAGTAGAGGAGGTGGTAGTGGAGGAAGAGAGGGTGCATTTTTTGAGTATTGGGGCGCACCCCTGGATTACTTTACAAGAGTTCCTCCACTGGCACTTCCAGATTTCAACCATCAATAAGAAATGCCATTCATTTATACGTATGCATTTCGACCAGTTATCACTTCTGACTGTACCACTGGGAATTCATAGTGCTCATTAACCAGCATTGTTTTCAAACCTTTAAAGTATACAAAATAAAACATTTTAAAGGGACGTATTCACACGTACTATGGCTGACATGAACATTAATTTATTTTTTATATTTTGGCTTGACAGTTGGTGGTCATCTTACAAGTGAAGCGATCTTTATTTTTAGAAAAAAAATATTTTGTCTAGTATTTGAATTATCTCTTTCAAAAAATGACACGCTTGCTCATTTTAAAAAGGAACTAGTTTACATGCTCTAAAAGTTCAAAATCATTCCCTATGGCTCAGTTACAGGTCATTTTTGGTTGAAATGTGGAAATGTTCATGAGAGATGTACAAACTCTCCATGAAAGAAGTCTGGCTCTGCTACCCATGTGAAAAAAAGAAAGATATTTACTTGACTATTTCAGCATACTTGAAGTATAATTATGTGAACTTTAATGATACTTCAAGTATGCTCATAAAACAGTATACTTTGAACATACTGTTTTTTCATGTGGGTCTTTCTTCGGTTTGACATGAAGCAAGTCTGGACTCAGGGTTTGTTATTTCATGGAGGAAAGTAGACTAGTAGACTATAAGACATTGGGACGTTTTAAACAAGGACACCTTTAACCATTTGAAGAGTTTTTTGGAACGTTGTCAGTGTTCTAGAACTCCATTGTTACATCAGCTTAGAACATTATATTTACATATTTGTGATCTTATAGGACAAATTAGCGTGACGTCACAACAGCAAAGAACTTACTTCCGGGTGGATAATGGGTCTGCGGCTCTGCTGCCGACTAACGTTGAGGAATGTCGTATAGCAGGCAGTGTGTATGTGTCATTTAACCAAGGTACGAACACGTAAAGTCAATGTTGGAATATAAAAATAATTTGTGAAAACTGAACGAAATTGTTTTATTTATATGATTGATGTGATGTGGTCTATGGTCTAGCTAGCTAATGTAACTAACGTTAGCTGTCAGCACCCCCCTAACGTTGTAGCTAACCAACATCATGAACATGAATAACCAGTGCAAACTAGCTAGCTAGCGTTATTGGAAACCCTTATTACTGTAACGTTACCAACTAAACAAGTTAGCTAGCTAACTAGTTTTACAACAGGCAAGGTCGGATTTAACGTTGAATCGTTTCATGTTTGTAACGTTAAGGACATGAGCAATACAATCAGAAGTTCCGGTGTTGTGTCGAATTCTGTTTCCCCACGAAATCATGTTTCCCCTAGCGTTGCTGCGCAATTTTCTCAGGAAATAGCGTAATGGGCGCGCGACCTGAGATCAGCTCGTCCCAAGGAGGAATGCTCGTGCCACTTACGCGAATCTCAGTTTGTATAGGCTACGTTTTAAGCGATTTGTTCTTTTGCGACGAGGAAATCTTAAGATCAGAAGCCGCGATATGCAGGTCAGCCTATACGTAAAACAGTGAAATACGTTCAGAAAAGCAGCAAGTGTTCTCGTGGCTTTGTCGTCAGTTTGTATGGTGTCAGTGACTTGGTTAGTAAAAACATTCGTTCACTTAGTCTTGTAACGAGTACGTTACATAACCGACTGTATAAAATATATATGAAGCCCAATGAACATGATCAGACTGTTTATGAGTAAGATATACAATAAACGTCATACTACAGTTATTTTGACCGTGTCTGAGTATATTATTATTAGTAGCCTACTGTCATTATTATTCCTACGAGTAGAAGAGGATGTGGTGGGGTATTAATGATGGTGGTATTACGAATAGTGGTAACGTTAGTGGTAGCTAAAAGATACGTGATGCTACGGTTATTTTCTTTATCTGGCATTAGTATATTTTTGCATTTTATATTTGTGTGTATATATATGTATATGGAAACATGTATATATGCAGTATATATATACATACACACACAGTATATGAGAGTGTGTGTGTGTGTGTGTGTGAAAAACGCTATATATAAAGTGAATTAATTATTTATAATAATTAACATTATTGTTATTAGTAGCAGTACATTACATTACAGTTATTTGGCAGACACTTTTATCCAAAGTGATGTACAATAAAGGTTCTCTGTGTCTCCCTTCCACTCCCTTTTTAAAAAAAAAAATACATTCAACAAACTAATACTGGTAATTAATGCATCACCCAAAATAGTCAATTCACCAAGTTCACCATCACCATTTTACCACCTTATCTGTCCGTTTCCATAGGGGGAACGGGATCTGACAGCTGAATTTAGGCCTGTCAGATACCGTGCCTCCCATGATTCTGCAGAAAGGAAGGTCTCACATACACCAAACTAATAGTGGTAACTCATCTCCCCATATAGAGATAATTCACCCAGTTTCACCATCTTAGCACCTTATATGTCCGTTTCCATAGCACTCCTGACGGCTATTTACCCATCAGATACCGATGCATTCTGCAGAAAGGAAGGGCTCACATACACCAAACTAATAGTGGTAACTATCTAACCATATAGAGATAATTCACCAAGTTTCACCATCTTACCACCTTATCGTGTCCGTTCCATCCATAGGGGGAACGGGATCTGACAGCTGAAGCTGAATTTAAACATCCCATCAGTGGATTCCGTGCCCCTTATGATTCTGCAGAAAGGAAGGGCTCACATACACCAAACTAATAGTGGTAACTCATCTAGCCATATAGAGATAAATCACCAAGTTTCACCATCTTACCACCTTATCTGTACTTTTCCATAGGGGGAACGGCATCTGACAGCTGAATCTGAATTTGAACAAAAGAAAGGGCTCATATACACCAAACTTAATACTAGTAACTCATTAACCATAAAGAAATAAATTCACAAGTTTCACCATCTTACCACCTTATCTGTCCGTTTCCATAGGGGGAACGGGATCTGACAGCTGAATTTAAACCCATCAGATTCCGTGCCCCCTATGATTTTGCAGAAAGGAAGGTCTCACATACACCAAACTAATAGTGGTAACTCATCTAACCATATAGAGATAACTCACCAAGTTTCACCATCTTACCACCTTATCTGTTCATTTCCATAGGGGGAACGGGATCTGACAGCTGAATTTAAACCCATCAGATTCCGTGCCCCCTATGATTTTGCAGAAAGGAAGGGCTCACATACACCAAACTAATAGTGGTAACTCATCTAACCATATAGAGATAACTCACCAAGTTTCACCATCTTACCACCTTATCTGTCCATTTCCATAGGGGGAACGGGATCTGACAGCTGAATTTAAACCCATCAGATTCCGTGCCCCCTATGATTTTGCAGAAAGGAAGGTCTCACAAACACCAAACTAATAGTGGTAACTCATCTCACCATATAGAGATAATTCACCAAGTTTCACCATCTTACCACCTTATCTGTCCGTTTCCATAGGGGGAACGGGATCTGACAGCTGAATTTAAACCCATCAGATTCCGTGCCCCCTATGTTTTTGCAGAAAGGAAGGTCTCACAAACACCAAACTAATAGTGGTAACTCATCTCACCATATAGAGATAATTCACCAAGTTTCACCATCTTACCACCTTATCTGTCCGTTTCCATAGGGGGAACGGGATCTGACAGCTGAATTTAAACCCATCAGATACCGTGCCCCCTATGATTTTGCAGAAAGGAAGGTCTCACATACACCAAACTAATAGTGGTAACTCATCTCCCCATATAGAGATAATTCACCAAGTTTCATTATCTTACCACCTTATCTGTCCGTTTCCATAGGGGGAACGGGATCTGACAGCTGAATTTAAACCCATCAGATACCGTGCCCCCTATGATTTTTAGAGCACTGATGAGGAAGAAAGGCATCCATGTGTCAAGGTGGAGATGTGACACAGTGCCTCATCCCCAACAGCTGGATTCCACTTCTTGTGGAGTCTTTGCATTGAAGGTGTGTGAACCATTAACATTAAATCTGATTATGTGAATGCACATTACAATTCCTCTAATAGTAATGGTCGTACTATAATTTAAGCAGTAGAAGTTAATAAAATGATATATTCTGTTTTATATTTTCAGTTTGCAGAGGAAATCTTGGAGGAGGAAACAGTCAGATTTCCTCCAGACTTTGGAAACTTAACTTGTGTGCCACCACTCTGCTCAGAGAGTCAGGTATATTGTGTAATAGCACTACTGTTAGGAAAATTATTTTCTTCTCAGCGTGTTCGTTCAAGGTGGAGGTGAAGACAGGACTCTTGAAACCAAATTTAAAGTATAAGTATTTAATGAGACAAATAGCAAGTAAAGTCGATACAGCAGACAGCTCAGCAAACTCTCAAACAGATGTGCTCAGGTGTCCACCGGGAGCGC
The DNA here is from genome assembly GCA_022702515.1 of Ilyophis sp. 1 JC-2022. Taxonomy (NCBI): domain Eukaryota; kingdom Metazoa; phylum Chordata; class Actinopteri; order Anguilliformes; family Synaphobranchidae; genus Ilyophis; species Ilyophis sp. 1 JC-2022. The sequence continues at coordinate 34,722,165 of CM040398.1, forward strand.
TCTGCCCCTCCAATCGTGGGCTTCAATTCTTGTATGACCTCCCTGGTTCCTGATTGGTTACTCTGTGTTGTAGTTGGGCAACCAATCAGCCGTCCGTGCACCATCTCAGTCCTCCAATCAGAAGGCCTCACACCCCAAAAATTCCCCTAAATCACATGATTTCTCGTAACTTTAAGACAGTTAGTTTCGTTTGCTAAAAGTGACCTGGGGGCCCCTTAGCACCCATCTACAAGTTCCTGTTATCTCAGCAGTTCCCTGACCTTTTAAACTTGTGGTTGGCTAAACTTCCTGTAGCAGTGACAAATGTTGCAAGATTGGGGCCCCTTAGCTCTACAAGTGTATAAGTCAGAGTCAAGCTATATTTAAAAAAAATATTTCCACACTACTAACAGGCAGCATTACTGACAAACAAAATCTAAAGAACTTACCTATAAAACCATGACAATCAGTTAAAGCTGATGACAGAATTAAATGTGATTACTAAAAGATTTGAAAATTGATGGGCTAGAAGTTGGAACAGCTTATCTTGAGAAATGCGTTTCCCTTTTCTGAAGTGATTATGTTTTTCACACAGATGATCTAACCAACCTCTGTCACTTCTGCGGAGAGAAAAATGTGGACGAGGAGTCTGAGGCAGTGCTGAATTGGGTATTTTGAATAACATAATGTATATAGCATGCAAGTGAAATCCTTAGAAAAATGTATCAAGCATTCACCTACCTCTTAGTAACAAGAAAACAGCTATGCAATGCAGTATGCAGTCAAAACCCTAACCTTAGTAGAACAATTTGCAACCGCAATTTTTATTTTTCTTAAACTTCCTAAGCCTGTCTCATACCCTGTTAAATCAGGAGAATGTGAGACCAGCATGTGCTCTTCTCTGAAACACATGCTGCTGTATGCCACCACTTCTTTTCATCTGCAGTCCACTGGCTATGCTTACGCAGTCATAGCATCAGAGGAAACATTTAATACGTTTGCATTGACAGGCCTATTACAGACATGTACATGACCAATAGGGGGTCACTAGTGCACAAAACACAGTATGTGTCCCAATATTCTTCACTCCACACCTCCTTTCTGCCACTCCTCTCCTCCATTGGTCTCCTACCCGGAAATATGCAAAACTGCCTGTACGTTTCAAGTACAAGTATTTGCATGTACAGTATACACTGTACCTGACATTTTGCGGTTTGTGTCGAGATATTAACTATTTATTACTATATGTAACCATTAATATATAATTAATATGTAATCAGTGATTAGATTAAAACACAAAGATTGGTTTCCGGGGCACGGAGGAGAAGAGGTGGTAATGGAGGAAAGGAGGGTGCATTTTTTTAGTATTGGGACGCACCCAAGGTTTTTCCCCAATCCCACCAACACAAGAGCCAATTATGCATTGCTGTCTACCAAGCACTGACACTGGATTCGAAACCAGACCATGTGGCATGTCCATGCACTGAAGCAGTGCTTTAAAAGGTGGAGCCGCCAACCAGGGAGGTATTTCATGAAGCAGGATTACAGAGTTAGCTGTATTACTGCACTGATTGAACCCTCCCAAATATGGAACACGGACTTAAGTAAAAACGGCTGTTCTGGGTTTTATTCAGTGCAGTTATCCAGCTAACTCAGTAACTCTTGCTTTGTGAAATACCCCCCTGAGGTGGAAAGTCCAGGGGTCAGAAAGTAAAAGTCCTGCCATGAGTTGCTTCTACCCATTAACTCATCCAGCTGATTTCACTAATTATTCCGACCTCCTGGCTGAAGAATTCTGCTAATTATCAAATCAAGGTGATTGGAACAAAATACTGGGGAGGTCTTTTACTTCTTGAACCTGGATTTTTGTCAACAACAGCCCCCAAACATACCATTTTTAAATGTTATTCATGAAGGCCTTTACATTTTAATAAAAAGTTATTTTCTTTGCTAGATAACAGTATTTTTTTACATTACAGATTTCATGTGATGACTGTGGAAGGTGGTTCCATCATCAATGTGTGGGGAATCCAGAGATGGAAAAGCCATTCATGTGCTCAGCATGTATGTTGTAGTAATAATTCTGGCTTTTGTATTTATATTTATTTCTGTTCTTCCATTCTACTGTATTATAGTTCATAATTAGCTATCACTTATTTATCATTTTCTTGTTATTACTTATTTTTTTATAAATGTTTTTGTTGTAAATATTATTATTATTTTGTTGTTCTTATTAAAGTTATTTATGTTTTTCTTTTTATGATGGTGTCTCACAGTTCTTCTCATTTATTAATTTATTAATCTTACCATTAACAAAAAGGTAATGGGAAGTATGTAATGGGAGGTATGGTAAAAGGGCCTTTTTTGAATCTTAAACTCTGCGATCTTTCTGATAATTTGATACCGATAATGTAACATTGGAGCAATGACCATTGGTATACCTTTGCGGGAAGAAAAAAAACATACCATCATAAAAAAATTTGGGACAAAATGTCCTTGTTCAGACTGATGCACAGCAAGGGTCGATCCATTTTAGGATTTTGTGCAAGTTTCTGCTCTTAATTATTTAATTATCTCAATCATATCCTGAGCTGACATTTGTATAAGCACCAGCTACAGTCGCAGACTGCAGGAGTGAACCAGCATAGCTTATAGAGCTGTCAGAAAATTAACAATAAAGTAATTCATTTAAAAAAAATAAATTGACAGGACTGGAGCTGTGCACCCCTGCTTTAAAGAGTCAATAACCCCTTATAATAGTGCTGTAACACAAAAGGTCCCACTCTGTTAATTGACATGTGCATACATCAGACTGTATAAAGCAACATAAGAGAATTTAAAAAAAAAGTTGTTTACAGGTAATTACATGATTCATTTCAATTCTTAATTAATTAATGCAAAGGCAAAGTATTACAATATGATCAAGTCTTTTTGATTAAAATGAGGCCAAGATTTGGCCATACCATTTACGGTTGTCAAAATAAGTCTTGGAAGTAGAGCTGGGTAGGCCAAATGTGGAGTGAAAAAGGACACTTTGCCCCTGGCTTTCTTATGGTATGGGTTTTTTTCTCGAAAGTATACTAATGGTCAATGCTCCACGGTTACATTACAACGGTCCAAAATCAGAAATATGTGAGAGGTCAATATTCCAAAAGGGGATATTTTCCACCAGGAAGACATTCCAAAATCATGGAATGTCAGGGGCATTCATTCCAAAATCATGGGCATTAATATGTTTGAGTTACTCCACATTTGGTGGTAAAACAGCCTCCACTCCCCTGGGATGGCTCTCTACTAGATGTTGGAACATTGCTGTGTGCATTTGTTTCCATTCGGTCAGAAGAGCATTATTCTCGACAAACCATTTCTATCTGGACTTCTATTTGTGCATGGGGCTTTGACATTCTGAAACTTTTGCCAAAAATGTGGAAAGCCAGAATCGTCTAGAATGTCATGGTATGCTGTAGTGTTGAGATTTGCCTTCACTGGAAATAAAGAGCCTAGCCTGAAACATAAAAAACAGCCCCAGACCAAGCGGTGTCCAGATACTATTGGGCATAGAGTGTATACGTAAATCAATGTAGTAATGTATTGGTGCTGAAATATATCTGTATGGTGAGATGTTTAACCAGTATTAGTTTGGTAAATCTGAGACGTTCCTTTATTAAGAATCAAGGGGTAATAGTATCCGACGGGGCTCAATTTTACATTACATTACAGGCATTTAGCAGACGCACTGATCCAGAGCGACGAACACAACTTTTTAGCTTTTTTTTAAACATAATATCCATTTATACAGCTGGATAATATGGCCAGTTCCTTAACCATTACATTACACTGCCACCCAAATTTGGTGGAAAGATGGTGAAACTTGATGAATTATCTATATGGTTAGATGAGTTACCACTATTAGTTTGGTGTATGTGAGACCTTCCTTTCTGCAGAATCATAGGGGGCACGGTATCTGATGGGTTTAAATTCAGCCGTCAGATCCCGTTCCCCCTATGGAAACGGACAGATTAGGTGGTAAAATGGTGAAACTTGGTGAATTGTCTCTATATGGTTAGATGAGTTACTAGTATTAGTTTGGTGTATTTGAGCCCTTCCTTTCTGCAGAATCATAGGGGGCACGGAATCTGATGGGTTTAGATTCAGCTGTCAGATCCCGTTCCCCCTATGGAAACGGACAGATAAGGTGGTAAGATGGTGAAACCTGGTGAATTATCTCTATATGGTTAGATGAGTTACCACTATTAGTTTGGTGTATGTGAGCCCTTGCTTTCTGCAGAATCATAGGGGGCACGGTATCTGACAGGCATGAATTCAGCTGTCAGATCCCGTTCCCCCTATGGAAACGGACAGTTAAGGTGGTAAGATGGTGAAACCTGGTGAATTATCTCTATATGGGTAGATGAGTTACCACTATTAGTTTGGTGTATGTGAGCCCTTGCTTTCTGCAGAATCATAGTGGGCACGGTATCTGATGGGTTTAAATTCAGCTGTCAGATCTCGTTCCCCCTATGGAAACGGACAGATAAGGTGGTAAGATAATGAAACTTGGTGAATTATCTCTATATGGTTAGATGAGTTACTAGTATTAGTTTGGTGTATGTGAGCCCTTGCTTTCTGCAGAATCATAGGGGGCACGGTATCTGATGGGTTTAAATTCAGCTGTCAGATCTCGATCCCCCTATGGAAACGGACAGATAAGGTGGTAAGATAATGAAACTTGGTGAATTATCTCTATATGGGGAGATGAGTTACCACTATTAGTTTGGTGTATGTGAGCCCTTCCTTTCTGCAAAATCATAGGGGGCACGGAATCTGATGGGTTTAAATTCAGCTGTCAGATCCCGTTCCCCCTATGGAAACGGACAGATAAGGTGGTAAGATGGTGAAACTTGGTGAATTATCTCTATATGGTTAGATGAGTTACTAGTATTAGTTTGGTGTATGTGAGCCCTTCCTTTCTGCAAAATCATAGGGGGCACGGAATCTGATGGGTTTAAATTCAGCTGTCAGATCCCGTTCCCCCTATGGAAACGGACAGATAAGGTGGTAAGATGGTGAAACTTGGTGAATTATCTCTATATGGGTAGATGAGTAACCACTATTAGTTTGGTGTATGTGAGCCCTTGCTTTCTGCAGAATCATAGGGGGCACGGTATCTGACAGGCATGAATTCAGCTGTCAGATCCCGTTCTCCCTATGGAAACGGACAGATAAGGTGGTAAGATGGTGAAACCTGGTGAATTATCTCTATAAGGTTAGATGAGTTACCACTATTAGTTTGGTGTATGTGAGCCCTTGCTTTCTGCAGAATCATAGGGGGCACGGTATCTGACAGGCATGAATTCAGCTGTCAGATCCCGTTCCCCCTATGGAAACGGACAGATAAGGTGGTAAGATGGTGAAACCTGGTGAATTATCTCTATATGGTTAGATGAGTTACCACTATTAGTTTGGTGTATGTGAGCCCTTGCTTTCTGCAGAATCATAGGGGGCACGGTATCTGACAGGCATGAATTCAGCTGTCAGATCCCGTTCCCCCTATGGAAACGGACAGTTAAGGTGGTAAGATGGTGAAACCTGGTGAATTATCTCTATATGGGTAGATGAGTTACCACTATTAGTTTGGTGTATGTGAGCCCTTGCTTTCTGCAGAATCATAGGGGGCACGGTATCTGATGGGTTTAAATTCAGCTGTCAGATCCCGTTCCCCCTATGGAAACGGACAGATAAGGTGGTAAGATGGTGAAACTTGGTGAATTATCTCTATATGGGTAGATGAGTAACCACTATTAGTTTGGTGTATGTGAGCCCTTGCTTTCTGCAGAATCATAGGGGGCACGGTATCTGACAGGCATGAATTCAGCTGTCAGATCCCGTTCCCCCTATGGAAACGGACAGATAAGGTGGTAAGATGGTGAAACCTGGTGAATTATCTCTATATGGGTAGATGAGTAACCACTATTAGTTTGGTGTATGTGAGCCCTTCCTTTCTGCAGAATCATAGGGGGCACGGTATCTGACAGGCATGAATTCAGCTGTCAGATCCCGTTCCCCCTATGGAAACGGACAGATAAGGTGGTAAGATGGTGAAACCTGGTGAATTATCTCTATATGGGTAGATGAGTAACCACTATTAGTTTGGTGTATGTGAGCCCTTCCTTTCTGCAGAATCATAGGGGGCACGGTATCTGACAGGCATGAATTCAGCTGTCAGATCCCGTTCCCCCTATGGAAACGGACAGATAAGGTGGTAAGATAATGAAACTTGGTGAATTATCTCTATATGGGGAGATGAGTAACCACTATTAGTTTGGTGTATGTGAGCCCTTCCTTTCTGCAGAATCATAGGGGGCACGGTATCTGACAGGCCTGAATTCAGCTGTCAGATCACGTTCCCCCTATGGAAACGGACAGATAAGGTGGTAAGATGGTGAAACTTGGTGAATTATCTCTATATGGTTAGATGAGTTACTAGTATTAGTTTGGTGTATGTGAGCCCTTCCTTTCTGCAGAATCATAGGGGGCACGATATCTGATGGGTTTAAATTCAGCTGTCAGATCCCGTTCCCCCTATGGAAACGGACAGATAAGGTGGTAAGATAATGAAACTTGGTGAATTATCTCTATATGGGGAGATGAGTAACCACTATTAGTTTGGTGTATGTGAGCCCTTCCTTTCTGCAGAATCATAGGGGGCACGATATCTGATGGGGTTAAATTCAGCCGTCAGATACTGTTCCCCCTATGGAAACGGACAGATAAGGTGGTAAGATGGTGAAACTTGGTGAATTATCTCTATATGGGGAGATGTGTTACCACTATTAGTTTGGTGTATGTGAGCCCTTCCTTTCTGCAGAATCATAGGGGGCACGATATCTGATGGGGTTAAATTCAGCCGTCAGATACTGTTCCCCCTATGGAAACGGACAGATTAGGTGGTAAAATGGTGAAACGTGGTGAATTGACTATTTTGGGTGATGCATTACCAGTATTAGTTTGTTGAATGTAACCTTTTTTATTGTTATCACTTTGGATAAAAGTGTCTGCCAAATAAACTGTAATGTAATGTAATGTACTGCTACTAATAACAATAATGTTTACTATTAATAATTAATTCACTTTATATATAGCGTTTTTCACACACACACACACACTCATATATACTGTGTGTGTATGTATATATATATATATATATATATATACTGCATATATACATGTATCCATATACATATATATACACACACATATAAAATGCAAAAATATACTTATGCCAGATAAAGAAAATAACCGTAGCATCACGTATCTTTTAGCTACCACTAACGTTACCACTATTCGTAATACCACCATCATTAATACCCAACCACATCCTCTTCTACTCGTAGGAATAATAATGACAGTAGGCTACTAATAATAATATACTCAGACAAGGTCAAAATAACTGTAGTATGACGTTTATTGTATATCTTACTCATAAACAGTCTGATCATGTTTATTGGGCTTCATATATATTTTATACAGTCGGTTATGTAACGTACACGTTACAAGACTAAGCGAACGAATGTTTTTACTAACCAAGTCACTGACACCATACAAACTGACGACAAAGCCACCAGAACACTTCCTGCTTTTCTGAACGTATTTCACTGTTTTACGTATAGGCTGACATGCATATCGCGGCTTCTGATCTTAATATTTCCTAGTCGCAAAAGAACAAATCGCTTAAAACGTAGCCTATACAAACTGAGATTCGCGTAAGTGGCACGAGCATTCCTCCCTGGGAGCGAGCTGATTTCAGGTCGCGCGCACGTTACGCTATTTCCTCAAATAACTGCGCAGCAACGCTAGGGGAAACATGATTTCGTGGGGGAACAGAATTCGACACAACACCGGATTTGTTTTTTGTTCCCCCCCCCCCATGTTTCTGACACTTTGAAACTTATGTCGGGCGTCTCTGTGTCCACAAACTACTCTATTTTACCAAAATGTGTATAAAATGCTATACAATTCTGTTTTGGACACGGTCTTATACAAATGATCTATAACCTCTGTTTTTATTTTATGTTTTATAGCCAACCAGTGACGGTAACGTTAAGTTGTTAGTTTGATTCAGCAAGCAGAAGTTATTCAAGTTCAAATTCAAGTCCTGATCTAACAAAGCAAAGTCAAACCAGTAATACTGTAACGTTAGTGTTCTGCTTTACAGAAGAAACTGTGCACTGTTCGTTATTTGTTTTTACAATTCAGATTTTAACTTGTGTTTTTACTGTAACGTTATTGACAACTCAACCTCTGGATTCTTAGCTGGCTAGCTAATGTTACAAGTACAACAGACAGATAGCCAAACATTGTTTTATTGATTGATAGATAGTTCGTTCATAGCTGGAATTACCTATTATTTTTTTCTGAGGGAAGCAGCTAACGTAACATTACCCAGCCAGCTAACGTTAGCTAAGTTCGCTAACACTTGCCGTATTTTCATCTAAGTTAGCGTTAACAAGTAGCTAACGTTAGCTAGCGAGCTATATGGTTACCTTCACTAGCTAGCCAAACGGACTGTATGATCTGGGGTATCCTCTCTTTTAAGTCTCTGAATCGACAGGTTCCGTTGGGTCGATTTAGACTTTAAAGCGGGGAATCGGAAAAAGCCCAACCCACGGTGTGCCTGATTACATTTGGCATTACAGCCCCAAACACAACACGATTTCGGCATAGTGTACGTTAGCTAACTGTTTCTACACAGCTCCGACTGGTTCAGTCGATTTTGAAGTGCTGAGTGGCCACCCGGAAGTATCGTAGCAACCTCTGTTTACAAACATTCTGATTTGTCGTATACCATAAAAGGTTAGAGAGGAACTTTTCTCTTGCACTCTATATAACTGTATATAAATACCCTTTAAAACAAAGTTTCATTCTATGCTAAGATTTTAAAAAATTGAATTCCTGTTGAGCAGGAGAAAAATATATTTTATTTTTTTAAATTAACTGGCACTTAGCAGAGTTTCTTATCCAGAGTGACATACAATGTTCCACCATGTCCGTGTTTTAAATGACCTTCACTTGTTTTAACCTTCAGCTAGTAGGTCAAAAACATGAAACAGACTGCTGTTGAGTAGCCAGAAGATACTCTATTTTTAAAAAAGTTCTATAAAGTATCTATAAACATTTATATGCATTAAACAATATAACAAAAGTAAGCAGCATGCGTCATATATCAGTATACACCTAACTAGTTATTGTTTTAGACAGATGTTTTGCTAGCTGACCAGCTAGATTATATATATATATATTTTTTATTAAAATATATATATACATGTATATGGCAAAGAACATCTGAAATGTGTCTTTTGGTTCAATAAACTTTTCTGAACCAAAGGGAGTCCTCAGCAAAAATATTTTCCCCTATATTTAGGTTTTATTGTAAATGTTGGACATTTTGCTTGCTTGCTACACAAGCTGTTCAAGGGAACTGCATTCTATTTTGTGCATCGAGTTGGAGCCTAAAACCATGATTTGTCTGAAAAAATGACTAACCACTGGTTTTGTAGCACATTCCCAGACATTGGTCAGATTTATCTCAGATCAGAGCGTCTACCTGATCAGACTAATTTACTGTCGGTTATGAGGCCGACAAGCAAAGCTACGTACACACAGACACAAATACATGAACACACACGGGGGTGACACAAACTTGTCTGTAAACTGCAGGGACACATCCAGTGGACAGGGATAAATTGACCAGAGAGGAGATCATGTAAATGAGAGATGGGGACCAGGAGAGATACTGTAAATCACCATGGCGACATAACTCAGTGAGATTTCTGCTCACATCATCCATCTCTGTTATCTGCTGAGAAATGCCGTTTTCCTCAGGTAACTGCGCATAATTCAGTGCTCTGACGAGCTTCTCTCTTCCTCAGGTAACTGCGCATAATTCAGTGCTCTGACAAGCTTCTTTCTTCACGTCAGCATTCTCACCGCATCCGCTCATTCTGTTTCCTGATGAATCGCACTCGACTTCCCAAAACCTGGTGCAAACGTGCTTACATTTATTCTGTAACCGCCAGACTAAATGAACCAACCAACCATCGAAGTAGGGAACAAAAAGGTGTTGCGTACAGAAGAAACGTGCTTGGAAGACAAGTCTATAACGAATCTATCACATTTGTGTCACTGTGGTTCCCCATCCTGCCGATGACTCTCTGCTTTTTCCTCTCCCTTGTATTGATCTCAGGCAGACCACAGAAAGTGCTAACTTTGCTTGCTTGGTAAATCTGCCTCATCAAATTATGTGAAATAGTTTGTGCTAATTGAAAATACAAAAGCACAAATACAGTCAAGCCGGAAAGTCTGCCCACCCCTTTCACCTTCTCCACGTTTTATTACATTACAGACATATTCTACAATAGATTGAGTTCATTTTTTGTCTCAAAGTTCTACACAAAATAGCCCATAATGACAAAGTGAAAACATGTTTTTAGAAATTTTTGCAAATGTATTCAAAATCGAAAACTGAAATCTCTCATGTACATAAGTATTCATACCCTTTGCTTAAACATATTTTTAAAGTATCATATTTAATATTTGGTCGCATATACTTTGCATGCTGTTACTTCCTGAAGTCTGTGACCAACATCAACATGTCAACATCAAAAAAACGATCTTATTTTCAGGTACTGCTACAAGCGATACTATAAGCGCTCTGCATTTGAACTGATCTCTATGAGAATTGGGGGGTGAGACTAGATTCAGCTGTAAATTACGCTGGTACAGTATGGAACACATGACTGGTGAAATGGCTGTACGTCATCAAGGGTCTAAGGTATCAAACGAGCCCCAAACCATCACTCTGCAGCCAGATATGGAGTAGATCCCTTTAAGGGTTGTTTCTCCTGACTTTTTTCCCCCATAGAGTTCTTTAGGAAAATGAGTCAGGGGAAATAACCCTTGCAGTGATCCATCCACATCTACTCCATATCTGGCAACAGAGTGATGGTTTGGGGCTCGTTCGATAGCTCAGACCCTTGATGACTTACAGCCATTTAGCCAGCCATGTGTTCCATACTGTACCAGTGTAATTTACAGCTGAATCTAGTCTCACCCCCCAATTCTCATAGAGATCCATTCAAATGCAGAGCTTATAGTATCACTTGTAACAGTACCTGGAAATAATATATCGAGAGTTTTTTTATGTTGATGGGTCACAGACTTCAGGAAGTAACAGCATGCAAAGGATATGCGACCAAATATTAAATATGATACTTTAAAAATATGTTAAAGCAAAGGGGATCAATACTTATGTAAATAAAAAATTTAAGTTTTCGATTTTTAATACATTTGCAAACATTTCTAAAAACATGTTTTCACTTTGTCATTATGGGCTATTTTGTGTAGAATTCTGAGACAAAAAATGAACTCAATCTATTGTAGAATATGGCTGTAATGTAATAAAACGTGGAGAAGGTGAAAGGGGTGTTCATACTTTCCGGCTTGACTGTAGATCACTTTATTAGTATTGCTATTTTGTAAAGCAATCACTTTGGTTGGTAACACTTAAACCATACCCTGGATTCTTAACTTATTAGTTAACTTAAAGTAATAACGGTAATAAAACCATTAAAATAGCCTTTTATAAATTGGAATGTTGTAAAATATGAAGGCTATAGTTTCCGATATTTCTTGTACAACTACAATGGTCTTAAAAATTTATTGATTTATTATAATAGAATTTATTTCATTTTTAACTGTGAGGCAACGTCAATAATTGATGCTTCTGTACCTGCACTGGCTCCTGAGCAATATTCAAAAGCTGACAATGGAAACAGACTGGATAATGTATATTACCAGAGGGGTAGAGGGTAGATGTCTATAACCCCAACACCTGCTTCATGTTACAAAGCTGTTTTCTTCTCTTGCCTGAAACACTTTTTACCAGACAGGGGAGCAATCAGATCACAGGGTTCCACAAAAGCACTGATGAACAGACGTGATCTTGCTTTTGAGCTGTGGTGGTAAAGGAAAATGTCTTTTCTTTTTTGTAAAAAACGTTGTGCACATTCCTTATACAATTAACATCGCTGCAATACAAAGGCTGGATGTGGAACCACAGTTATTCCGAGCAAAGGGCAACCAATTTACACTTTGGTATAAAATATAAAGTGATTCTCAGAATGAGCAGTTTGCCAAAGTATTTAAATAAATATTTACATCTTGCTGCAGCCCATCACCATCATATCTTGTGCAACGTGCCAACGATGAGCTCTAGATATATTACACTGGCTTCATCAATTTAGTTGCAGTTGCTTGATTTATGAATGTGGGACTTACTTGCAAACTAACCAGTGACGAGTATTTGTTTCTTTCTTTTTTTAATCCTCAAAAGAATTAACAGAAGCTAGTTTAATATCCCCAGTATTTTGGAGACGGTAGTAAAATGTGAAATAGAGGGGTATGTTTGAGGAGGAATCCTCTGCTACAGGCCAGGGTCCCCCATTCGCTGGAGATATAGTCCGGATCACTGTCTGAAGGGGATTGGGGATCATAGTGCGGTTACTAGTCTGAAGGGGATTGGGGATCATAGTGCGGTTACTAGTCTGAGGGGGATTGGGGATCATAGTGCGGTTACTAGGAGGCGGCAAAGACACCAGAGAGCTTCGGGAGCGAAAGCGCTGTGCGCCTGTTTGCGGGACGTCGCTCGGTCACTGAAACAGAAAACGAATGCGCTTCTGCCTCGGATCTGACAGAGGTGAGGTCAGTGCGTTGTTGTTGAATGGCTACTTGGCTAAATACTACACAAATTTGAACGAAGGTAGGAAGACGTCATGGCGGCTTTCAAAATGAATTGAGTTTGAATTGAAGGCTCAGGTTTGGGCACTAGAGGCATGTGTTCATGTTCCGGCCTGATGTCGGTAACGTTAGCTAACTTACCATGCTGAGAAGTTTATAGCGAACGTTCACTACCGTTCATTTGTTAGCACTGACGTTATATATGTTATATATGTTATATATGTCCTTATGCTAACGTTACCTTCCAAGTTCTTCTGTCTTGTTAGCTCGATTTATTTATATCGCTTAGCTACCGGGTTGTTTTACCTGTTTGTCTAACGTTAGCGTCAGCTAGCTAGCGCAGTAACGTGGACGCCGGCTGGATGGTTTAAACACGGTACTAACTAGCATGCGGGCTAATTTACCGATAATGTTAGCATTACCGCAATGTAGTTCTAGTCAGCTTGGGACATTTAGTGAGCTACCCAAGCAAGGAGACGCAATGTTAGCGAACAAGCAAACTATATATTCGCGCAACATAATAGCGAGCTAGCTACCGGTTCTGGGTTAGCTAACGTTAGCCATGTTGTGTTATAATCTGCCGTAGCTTGCTAACGTTACCGGTAACTTTTTCTCCTAACGTTACTGAAAATTAGCTGCGGTTTACTGAGATGAACTTGATTAACCCGGCGTTAGCTGTTAGAAGATCATACTTTTAGTTAACAAAAGTAATAAGTTAAGGTTGGCTCTGTCAGGCCTGTTTAACAAAATGAATATAGCTAAGTTAGCTGGCTAACGTGAAGTTTGTAGCCGGTGTTGTGTCGATTCACAGTTGATGTTCATGATGTAACATTAAGGTTAACGCTTACTGTGGGGAATGTATGTTTGTCACGGTGTCTACTGACTAGAAAGCGAATCACCCAAATGTTAATATCAACGATTGTTACTAGTACGTTTTTCTTCTTTTGACTCCAGCCAGCCTGTTGCCTTTTGCCCATTTGCTTATTATACTTGGGTTTGCAGGTTGATCGGCACTGGCCTTCCAGTTTGATTGATGTATCTGATGAAGTGGATGCTGGAAGTTAGTGAGATGGCGATTTATGGCTTCCGGTGGGATCGAGAAGTGTAAAAGGATCAGCTCTGCATGTGCACTTGTGCCCTGCATCCAGGACCCCACTTGCTCTCAGGACAGGAAGCTGTCGATGAGCGCAGCAGCCCCACCGACTGTGAGAGCAGAGGACCAGCTGCTCTGTGTCTCAGGGATCCTCCCTCCAGCCCATGCCTACCCATTTGTGCCTGCAGCCAGCTCCGCAGCAACCAGGACAGGGGGCATTTGGGATGTGTGTGCTAGCTGTGCTAATACTATCAGGGATGGAGGCAGAGCCTCCGCTGTAGTGCCTGCCAACCCCAGACCTTCCAGTGTTCTCCCAGTCACCAGCCCCATCCCGCTGGAGCCCAGCGCTCCCAGCTCTGGGCCCTCCTGGCCCTCCGAACCTCTCCGGCTCCGCTCAGTCCTGCTTGGCAAGAGGCCACAGCCCTCTTCCTCCACCTACCCAACGTGCCCCTCCCCACCCAAGGCTGCGTCCACCATGCCCACAAACCAGTCTTCCCCCTGGGACAGCCCCAGTCTGAGGGGTAACTGTGGTGCCAAAGTGCCTTCTCGCCCCCGGCGGGAATCCGCCCCCGCCTCCCTGTCTGCTTCCGGTTGCTACGGTGAACCCATGCTGCTGCACGCTTCCGAGCCCCTGCAGGAGATATGGCGGATCCTTACACTGGACCAGGCGACCGTGGGCCAGAACCTCATGCTAGACCGCACATTGCAGCCTGCGGCCCAGAACTTCGACCTGAAGGACACGTACGGATCCGTGGGCTGGCAGCAGCTTGAGAGTGGCAAGGCAGTGGACACGTACAGGAGGACTATGCTCAGGCTGACAGGGGGCATGTCTCACCTGAGAACCGGGGCCTCCTCAGAGGTGGAGTCATGTTCCCCCTGGATAGAGGCAGCACAGACCCCCTCTTGCCCCGTGACCCCCCTGTCTGTAGCCCCGCCGCCATCTTCGCCTCCATTCCCGCCTCTCGCCCCTCTAGAGGGGCCCTGTTCCATTCCCATGGACAGCTCTAGTGCCCCCTGCCTTGACACCAGTAGTTGTGTTTGTAACGTGCCATGTTCTGCCGTGGTTGGCCGTGGAGGCACCGGTGACCGTGCCCAAAGTAACTGTGTCTCTCCTCAACGACACTCTGTGAGTTCTGTGACCACCCAAATATCCTCCATACACCTGACCAAGGAGAGCCATCTACATTCTGGGGACCCCTGCTCTCTCAAACCTCCCCTGCAGGATGAGAGCACCATGAGGTGAGTGCATGTACCGCCCTTCTCTTGTGAGAATGGGGCAGAAGTGTAGGGTCATGATTGGGGAAAGTAGGCTTAACTCGAGAGGTTTCATGTTTGACTCTGTCCACTGTCATTCTACCCTTGGGATAAGGCCTGAATTGCTTCAGTGACGATCCAGCTGTATACATTGGTTTTGTCTAAAACATATCTAAACTATGTAAGTTGCTGTGAATTAGAATTTTGGTGAAATGATCAAATAAATTTTAAAAAGTTAAATGGAATTCTATAAATATCCATTACCTGTATAATGCTGTACTTGTGAGAATGACTCTATTCTAAGTACCCATCACCTGTCTACACTAAGGTGCTAAAACCGGCCTTCCCTGTTGAAGATTACTTCCTGGTCTTGTTGAGATCGTTGCTCTCTGGCACCAGTGCGATTGGCTACAGTATAGGCATGTTTTTCAATGCAAGTCAATGGTACCAAATGCGGTCAAAATGAATTGTTCCCACAATACTTGTAGTCCCAAAAGGTGCTTTTTCTTCGTCAAATGTCTCCCCATGTGTTGATTTGTTAAGTTATTGTGCCGTTTGGACAATATGTTAAAATTTCTTGGACCAATGCGGCACTTTGTAGTTACTGCGCATGACTAGCATCTTATTATGACTAAATGATTATGGCAAAATTATTATTATTTCAGTCAATATTGCGGTCACAATTATTTAACACGATTATTCATTGGTTTTAAATCACAATTTTTTCATTCTTCTTGAATGAACAGAATAATGCTTATATTTTCTAATTTTCTAATCCTAACCCTCTACTCCAGGGGTGTCAAACTCATTTTCACCCCGGGCCAAATTAGCATTATGGTTGCCCTCAAAGGGCCGGTTGTAACTCTAAGACTAGAAATATAACCATACTTGGGATTTTCGCGGACCTCGATTGTAATTGTTGACGGGGGGTGGGTGCAATCGCCTTTATTTTTAATTTTTATACAAACTTCGTTTTACGTTTTATTTAACGTATGTACCGCGGGTGTGCGTCCGCTTCTGCGTTTGATTGTTATATCGTAAAAGTAAATACCGGTTAACCAGCCACGTAGATACACGCGTCAGATACTTAAGAGGAGGGGATGCTTGCGGGTCTTGACGCGCCAAGGCACTAGCAGAGCATTCTGGGATTTGTAGTATTAGCGGTGCATGCGTTACCGGCGGGCCAACTCCAATTGAAATTTGATATTATCTCGCGGGCCAAATATAATTACACCGCGGGCCAGAGTTTGACACCCCTGCTCTACTCTGAGGGAGGTAAAAGAGGAGCTTGATTCTAATCCTAACCCTCTACTCTGAGGGAGGTAAAAGAGGAGCTTGATTCTAATCCTAACCCTCTACTCTGAGGGAGGTAAAAGAGGAGCTTGATTTGACATAGAACACCAGAGAAAGTCCAGTAAAGTGAGTTTTTATTTGTAAACGGACTGTTCCTTCAGGATGGTCATTCTCGATTATTCTTGTTTATTAATTGTGGAAAGACAAAATTGTAATCATGATTAAAATTAAATTTTAATCATTGTGCAGCCTTACTTATTGGCATTTTGAATTATAATGACCATTGATGACCCTCACAAATAATCTAAAACATGGATTAAATCTGTACCGTTTTTTCATTAGAGTGAGTCATGGTGTGCGGGGAATAGGCTTGTTATGGATGTATACTCCTTCAGTAAACGGTGAGAATGTTGTAACTGCTGTTTTACCGTGCCTTGTGTGGTATGACTGTGTTTGTGTCCGTGCCCAGTCTGGAGACCGTCGCCAAGCTGCCGGACTGTGGTGAGGAAGAGGAGCTGTCAGACAAGCTGGAGAACCAGTGCAGTGGAGATGATGATGGTGAGCATGTTTTCATTCAGCAGGAAGTGACATCGTGTGCAGCAGCAGCCACGTGCCTCATCCTGCTTCTGTTCCCATGCGTTTAGCTGTGGGTTTGGCTAATCTAACGTGAATGCGTTTAGCTGTGGGTTTGGCTAATCTAACGTGAATGCGTTTAGCTGTGGGTTTGGCTAATCTAACGTGAATGCGTTTAGCTGTGGGTTTGGCTAATCTAACGTGAATGCGTTTAGCTGTGGGTTTGGCTCATCTAACGTGAATGCGTTTAGCTGTGGGTTTGGCTCATCTAACGTGAATGCGTTTAGCTGTGGGTTTGGCTAATCTAACGTGAATGCGTTTAGCTGTGGGTTTGGCTAATCTAACGTGAATGCGTTTAGCTGTGGGTTTGGCTAATCTAACGTGAATGCGTTTAGCTGTGGGTTTGGCTAATCTAACGTGAATGCGTTTAGCTGTGGGTTTGGCTAATCTAACGTGAATGCGTTTAGCTGTGGGTTTGGCTAATCTAACGTGAATGCGTTTAGCTGTGGGTTTGGCTAATCTAACGTGAATGCGTTTAGCTGTGGGTTTGGCTAATCTAACGTGAATGCGTTTAGCTGTGGGTTTGGCTAATCTAACGTGAATGCGTTTAGCTGTGGGTTTGGCTAATCTAACGTGAATGCGTTTAGCTGTGGGTTTGGCTAATCTAACGTGAATGCGTTTAGCTGTGGGTTTGGCTAATCTAACGTGAATGCGTTTAGCTGTGGGTTTGGCTAATCTAACGTGAATGCGTTTAGCTGTGGGTTTGGCTAATCTAACGTGAATGCGTTTAGCTGTGGGTTTGGCTAATCTAACGTGAATGCGTTTAGCTGTGGGTTTGGCTAATCTAACGTGAATGCGTTTAGCTGTGGGTTTGGCTAATCTAACGTGAATGCGTTTAGCTGTGGGTTTGGCTAATCTAACGTGAATGCGTTTAGCTGTGGGTTTGGCTCATCTAACGTGAATGTGTTTCCTGTTTCTGCTCAGATGGGTCTGAAACCTCCGTTCTGAGCGATGCCTCTGCAGTCATGCTGGCTTTATCAAAGTAAGAGAATTCTCTCCTCTTTCCGCTCTCTTCCTCCTCATCATCATCATATGAAGTCACAGCTCTGCTGGACTTGCTCTAAAGGCAGGACTGAAGGTGGAGAAGGATATTTTATGAGAAAAACATACAGTATGTTGCCCTCAGCTGGATCTCAGGAGCCATACTTTACAATCACACCTTTATTACTTTTGGAAAGTGCACCACACAACTAACAGGCCTAGTTGGAAAAGGCCAAGAGCGCAGAGAGAGCCTCATTCGGTAATGAGCTCAATAATGGTCCTGAGTCTATAGTTGGTAACAGGGCTCAGTCTGTACTTAGTAATGGGTCTTAGTCTGTACTTAGTAATAAGGCTCAATGTACTTAGTTACAAGGCTCAGTCGTTGCACTGTGACAGGGTTCGATAATGATAGGCTGTCGAAAATGTCATAATTATTCATGTCATTGATATGCTATTGTAATTTTATTTGTTGCATGTTGTGATTGTTAGTGTGGAGGAGTTGACGACCTCTGGGGATGGTAGAACAGAAAAACCCGCCCTGGTGCCAAGCCTGTTCCCCTCTACTCCCCCGACATTGTACTTTAGCTCCGCCAATGAGAGAGGTCAGACCCTGCACTCACTGTATTGCACTGTATGTGATGTCATTATCTCACTGTACTGCAGTGCTCTGTGATGTCATTATCTCACTGTACTGCAGTGACTTGTGTGATGTCATTATCTCACTGTACTGCAGTGCTCTGTGATGTCATTATCTCACTGTACTGCAGTGACTTGTGTGCTCTCATTATCTCACTGTACTGCAGTGCTCTGTGATGTCATTATCTCACTGTACTGCAGTGACTTGTATGTTGTTGTAATCTCACTGCCCTTTAGTCCCCTGTTATCTCACCATCCTGCAGTGCAGTATATTATTTAATTATCTCACTGTCCTCCAGTGCTCTGTACATACTGTCTCAGTGGCCTGTACATACTGTCTCAGTGGCCTGTACATACTGTCTCAGTGGCCTCGTGTTTCACAGTAAACTTGTCCATTTACCATATGTTTGTCTGCACCTTGTCTGCACTTAATTGTGATACCTTTTATTAATTGCATTATTAATAGTAATAGTAGTTACAATATGATGATGAGGAGTAGCAGTTGTTATTGTATTTTATCTTATGATTCTTTAATATTTTTTTCTGCCTCGAGAGGGTGGTTTTTGAAGAGAATAAAAGTGTAAGTTTGTGCTTTTGTAACCATACAGCTGGGACTGTTAATTCTATCATTCCTTTCTTGTTATAAAATGTACCTCAAAATCTCTTTATATTGATGATAATGGAGCTTAAAAGCAGCTGTTTATTTTTGCTTTTGTAAAAGTAGTGGGAAATTCAGTGTGTGTCTTCTTGTAATAGTGGGCAATTGACATTGCGTGTATATCTGGTTTGATATTGAGTGTTTTTACAGTGGCTGTGTGTTGCTGTGATGGTAGTAGGGATTTGATAGTGAACGTGTGCGTTTCTCTGATGGTAATGTGTATTTTGCAGTGAGTGGTAACTGTGTTTGTGTGTGTCACAGTGGAGATGTTGCCTCCAGAGCAGAGCAGTCTGCTGAAGTGGAAGATTAGCTCTGTCACACCTAATGTGGTGAAGCACACCGTCGCACGCTCACACTTTAAATTCATCAAGGGTGAGTTCTGCATTGGCCTCTCACGCTCACCCGCGTGCCCTCTCACCCGCGTGCCCTCTCACCCGCGTGCCCTCTCACCCTCACCCTCGTGCCCTCGCACGCTCACCCACGCCCACTGCCCTCAAGTGTGGTTCATGACCTCAACGGAGGTGAGTGGGCAGAGTTTAGGACGAAGTAGGAGACTTAATTGATTATAAACACAGGACCACAGAAAGGCAAAAATCCTGCATAGTGCACCTTTAAAATTGTAAAATGAAACCGCTTATATGTACAGCCTCTACAAACATGGCATGGCTGTACAAGCGCTTCTTGAAGTATGTTTATTTACTATAGACAACAAACCCCCAAATGTCCCGATACCAGCCATTGTAAAGCAGGTCAGCAGAAACTTATGTAAATATTTTAAATATCCTTCAGCGCAAATAACATCTGTCTGGACCTATCAAAAACTGAAATAATATCATGAACCCTTTGTCTCCCTGTAAACATGTAAAACAAGGTGTAGTGATCCTGGGTGTTTTTTGTTTGGCCTGCAGAAGGCCATGACTGGCTTGGCTGTTGGGGGCACCACATGAGGTCTCTCGGATTCAGGGCCATTCATGAGCACCAGAAGGTAATGGTGGAGAAGAGTACCCGCAGAAAGTTCAGCTGTGTCGTCGATAACCCACGGTTTCCACAGAATTTCCCCGCCATATTCAGCTCTCCTCCTGTTTCCCCCTCAGCTGAACCACTTCCCAGGAACCTTTCAGATTGGACGGAAGGACAGACTGTGGCGGAACCTGTCCAAGATGCAGATCCTCTTTGGCAGACGGGAGTTCAGCTTCTTCCCACGATCCTTTGTGCTTCCGCACGACATGAGGCAGCTGAGGAAGGCCTGGGTAGAGGGCGGCTGGCTAAAGTGGATCGTCAAGCCAGTGCGTGACGGCAAATTTCTGCTCCCGTGCGCCTGTACTTTGATGGAAGAATGAATTGACAATGCAGCGAATGACCGCTTTGCTCTTACGTGCCTCCCCTCTGTGTGCGCAGCCAGCGTCGGCACGGGGAAACGGGATCCAGGTGATTCACAGGTGGAGCCAGTTGCCCCGTCGGAGGCCTCTTCTGGTGCAGAAGTAAGGGAAACTGGCTTTGGAAGTTGACTGTGATTGGCTATGCACAGACCCCCCCTCCCCCCCTTCCTTTCAGTGCCTGTTTGGAGCAGTTTGTTTTTGTGTTGTAGATACCTTCACAAGCCTTTCCTGATTGGTGGGAGTAAGTTTGACCTGCGGATCTACGCGTACGTCTCCTCCTATGACCCCCTGCGCATCTACATCTTCACCGACGGCCTTGTCCGCTTCGCCAGCTGCAAGTGCGTACACACCTTTCACATTTCCGATTAACACTAATCCAACTGTCTTGTCTGCCAATCAAACATTGGGTGTGTCCCAATATTTTTCACTCCTCACACCCCCTTTCCTCTCCTCGTCTCCTCCGCTCATCTCCTCGTCTCCTCCGAGGAAGTATGCAAAACAGCCTGTACGTTTCAAGTACAAGTAGTTGCGTGTACAGTATACAATGTACCTGACACTGTGGTTTTGCGTTGAGACATTAAATTAGGATGCAAAGATCGGTTTCCGGGGCACGGAGGAGAGGAGGTGGCAGTGGAGGAAAGGAGTATGCATTTTTTGAGTACTGTGACACGCCCAGTGTATCAGGTACCTGGTGTTGCGCTGTGTGTTATGTAGCAATTTGTCCACGTTGGTATTCTATTCTATCATACTAATATGTGCCTGGCTCTGGCATATGGTTACTCTTCTCTAACTGCTGATTGGCTAAAGAAAGCGGCGCTGTGCCGGGGGTTTGCTGCAGAGGTAAATGAGTTCCGAGCCCTTTTTTCTGATGAACATACATGTTATACTTGTATATCATAAGGATGGGTTTGTGAGCATAATATTCAGTTGGTGTATTGACACAGTTGACTGTTCTGTAGTCCTGGCTATTTCTGTTAGACTGCATCTAACTGCGGCTGGATTGTGCATTTGAGATTTGGAGAAAAGGTATGTCACAAGGATGACTAAAATTGGACGTGGATGTTTCAGTGCTCAGTCACAGTGGTTTGAACATTACTTTTATTTTAAATTTTTCAGGTATTCCTCTTCTATGAAAAGCCTGAGCAACAAGTTCATGCACTTGACGAACTACAGTGTAAACAAGGAGAATTCTGAGTACCAGAGTAACAGTGATGAACAGACCTGCCAGGGTCACAAGTGGTAAGGAAGTGGACTACCACAAGTGGTAGTTCCTGAAGCAGATTTACAGATACAAACACACACATTCACACTGATTTTGAAATGATGAAACTTGTTTGTGTAATGTTGGTTTGTATTTGATTGGCAGGGCTTTGAAGGCACTGTGGCAGTATTTAGTCAGGAAGGGTGTGAATACCACCCAGATCTGGGAGAAGATCAAAGACATCGTTATCAAAACCATCATTGCGTAAGTTCCTGTTTTCACCCGTGTATGTGGAAAGACTGTTGATTTGTATACAGATTCAAGTAACCTCCTACTTTGAATTCACATTCAATGGAGAAGTGACGGCTTCTGCCTGTGGAGCACAGTGACTGTCGGGATTGATTAGTCCTGCCCCTGGAGGACCATAAAGGAATAGAAATTGAGTAGCACTGCCCCCTGGAGGACAGTAAAGCAGTAAAACACTACTAGTTGTTAACTCTGCCAAATCGTGGACATTTCCTTCTCTACTGTCTAACAAAAAACAAATGTGTCTCTGTAACATGATAATATATTACTGTATTTAACCCCTTCTTTAGCACCCCTTTCTCTAGTCCAAACACAAATAAAATTGTTACTGTTGTTGAACCCCGTTGACTACAGGCTTAATCCTGGTCTCTTCTGTAAGGTAACCCTTGGGAGTTTGTTACAGTTACTAGTAATCATTCTGAAACTGAGTGACAGAAGCTCAAACACAGTGGGAGTGTAAATTTTTTTTTCTCACCTAAAAGTTTTTTTATTGCCGGGATAAGGAGACAGACTTTACCGTTATTTGTGTGGTCTGTGAGTTTCCATGGAAAACATAGAATGTACAGAGTCGTCATTTTGATTGAGCCTGTTTTGTGCCATGTTACAAAATGAGAAACTGTTGTCGCTTTCACATTGGTATTGTAAAATTGTTTATAGAGATACCAGATTATTTTTAAATTTCACCGTAAAAAAAACAAACAATAAATGCAAACAAAGTAAAGCATTTCCGGCATGTGGTAGTTAAGGGGTTAATAGGGTGCTAGTTAAGTGGTTAATGCGGTGCTAGTTAAGGGGTTAATGCGGTGCTAGTTAAGGGGTTAATACGGTGCTAGTTAAGGGGTTAATGCGGTGCTAGTTAAGGGGTTAATACGGTGCTAGTTAAGGGGTTAATGCGGTGCTAGTTAAGGGGTTAATGCGGTGCTAGTTAAGGGGTTAATGCGGTGCTAGTTAAGGGGTTAATGCGTTGCTAGTTAAGGGGTTAATGCGGCGCTAGTTAAGGGGTTAATGCGGCGCTAGTTAAGGGGTTAATGCGGTGCTAGTTAAGGGGTTAATGCGGTGCTAGTTATGGGGTTAATACGGTGCTAGTTAAGGGGTTAATGCGGTGCTAGTTAAGGGGTTAATACGGTGCTAGTTAAGGGGTTAATACGGTGCTAGTTAAGGGGTTAATACGGTGCTAGTTAAGGGGTTAATACGGTGCTAGTTAAGGGGTTAATGCGGTGCTAGTTAAGGGGTTAATGCGGTGCTAGTTAAGGGGTTAATGCGGTGCTAGTTAAGGGGTTAATGCGGTGCTAGTTAAGGGGTTAATGCGGTGCTAGTTAAGGGGTTAATGCGGTGCTAGTTAAGGGGTTAATGCGGTGCTAGTTAAGGGGTTAATGCGGTGCTAGTTAAGGGGTTAATGCGGTGCTAGTTAAGGGGTTAATGCGGTGCTAGTTAAGGGGTTAATGCGGTGCTAGTTAAGGGGTTAATGCGGTGCTAGTTAAGGGGTTAATTCTGTGCTAGTTAAGGGGTTAATGCGGTGCTAGTTAAGGGGGTTAAGGGGTTAATGCGGTGCTAGTTAAGGGGTTAATGCGGTGCTAGTTAAGGGGTTAATGCGGTGCTAGTTAAGGGGTTAATGCGGCGCTAGTTAAGGGGTTAATGCGGCGCTAGTTAAGGGGTTAATGCGGCGCTTGTTAAGGGGTTAATACGGCGCTTGTTAAGGGGTTAATACGGTGCTAGTTAAGGGGTTAATACGGTGCTATTTAAGGGGTTAATGCGGTGCTAGTTAAGGGGTTAATGCGGTGCTTGTTAAGGGGTTAATACGGTGCTTGTTAAGGGGTTAATACGGTGCTAGTTAAGGGGTTAATACGGTGCTAGTTAAGGGGTTAATGCGGTGCTAGTTAAGGGGTTAATGCGGTGCTAGTTAAGGGGTTAATGCGGTGCTAGTTAAGGGGTTAATGCGGTGCTAGTTAAGGGGTTAATGCGGTGCTAGTTAAGGGGTTAATGTGGTGCTAGTTAAGGGGTTAATGCGGTGCTAGTTAAGGGGTTAATGCGGTGCTAGTTAAGGGGTTAATACGGTGCTAGTTAAGGGGTTAATGCGGTGCTAGTTAAGGGGTTAATAGGGTGCTAGTTAAGGGGTTAATGCGGTGCTAGTTAAGGGGTTAATGCGGTGCTAGTTAAGGGGTTAATACGGTGCTAGTTAAGGGGTTAATGCGGTGCTAGTTAAGGGGTTAATAGGGTGCTAGTTAAGGGGTTAATAGGGTGCTAGTTAAGGGGTTAATGCGGTGCTAGTTAAGGGGTTAATACGGTGCTTGTTAAGGGGTTAATACGGTGCTAGTTAAGGGGTTAATACGGTGCTAGTTAAGGGGTTAATACGGTGCTAGTTAAGGGGTTAATACGGTGCTAGTTAAGGGGTTAATACGGTGCTAGTTAAGGGGTTAATACGGTGCTAGTTAAGGGGTTAATGCGGTGCTTGTTAAGGGGTTAATACGGTGCTTGTTAAGGGGTTAATACGGTGCTAGTTAAGGGGTTAATACGGTGCTAGTTAAGGGGTTAATGCGGTGCTAGTTAAGGGGTTAATGCGGTGCTAGTTAAGGGGTTAATACGGTGCTAGTTAAGGGGTTAATACGGTGCTAGTTAAGGGGTTAATACGGTGCTAGTTAAGGGGTTAATGCGGTGCTAGTTAAGGGGTTAATACGGTGCTAGTTAAGGGGTTAATACGGTGCTAGTTAAGGGGTTAATGCGGTGCTAGTTAAGGGGTTAATGCGGTGCTAGTTAAGGGGTTAATGCGGTGCTAGTTAAGGGGTTAATGCGGTGCTAGTTAAGGGGTTAATGCGGTGCTAGTTAAGGGGTTAATAGGGTGCTAGTTAAGGGGTTAATGCGGTGCTAGTTAAGGGGTTAATACGGTGCTTGTTAAGGGGTTAATACGGTGCTTGTTAAGGGGTTAATACGGTGCTAGTTAAGGGGTTAATACGGTGCTAGTTAAGGGGTTAATGCGGTGCTAGTTAAGGGGTTAATGCGGTGCTTGTTAAGGGGTTAATGCGGTGCTAGTTAAGGGGTTAATGCGGTGCTAGTTAAGGGGTTAATGCGGTGCTAGTTAAGGGGTTAATAGGGTGCTAGTTAAGGGGTTAATAGGGTGCTAGTTAAGGGGTTAATGCGGTGCTAGTTAAGGGGTTAATGCGGTGCTAGTTAAGGGGTTAATACGGTGCTAGTTAAGGGGTTAATACGGTGCTAGTTAAGGGGTTAATGCGGTGCTAGTTAAGGGGTTAATGCGGTGCTAGTTAAGGGGTTAATGCGGTGCTAGTTAAGGGGTTAATGCGGTGCTAGTTAAGGGGTTAATGCGGTGCTAGTTAAGGGGTTAATGCGGTGCTAGTTAAGGGGTTAATGCGGTGCTAGTTAAGGGTTAAATTGTGACCGTTGAGGTGTAACTCTCCGCTAGTTAAGGGGTTAATGCGGTGCTAGTTAAGGGGTTAATGCGGTGCTAGTTAAGGGGTTAACACGTGCTAGTTAAGGGGTTAATAGTTGCTAGTTAAGGGGTTAATGCGGTGCTAGTTAAGGGGTTAATGCGGTGCTAGTTAAGCGGTTAATGCGGTGCTAGTTAAGGCGTTAATGCGGTGCTACTGGAGGTCAACATTTCCCCAAGGTACATCCAGTGAGAGCCCCGCTCATACCTGCTGGGCCCTGCCTAGAGCTCTAGCCATGCCATACATGTTGTTCCCAGAAGTATATGCTATGTGTCTTATTCAGTTTCCAATACAGCATGGAATGGTTAATGATTTTCAGCATAAGTACTAATTTGTCAAGTATATTAGTCAATTTCTCACAACACAACAAGTTTGATAAATGCACTCCATATGCGTCAAAGCTCATACCGTTGCTGTGATGTTAAAGTGTGTGAATAGTCAATTTGTGTTTGTAGTGTGCACTCGAATGCTCTGTGGCACACACCCACCAGTATGCTTGGCAGTAGGGGTGCAACGGATCACAAAACTCACGGTTCGGATCGTATCACGGTTTTGAGTCACGGATCGGATCATTTTTCGGATCAGCAAAAAAAAAAAAAGGGAGACAAGTATATCTTTGCTTTCCATTTATTCTGTAAAACACTTAAAGCAAGGAACTTTTGCCCATGGTCTTAAATGAAAACAACATTCAAGATGTCCAATGTTTAAGTAAAATATATAAAATATTCAATACTCAATTGTTAAATCAAAGTGCAATATGAGGCATGATACCTTCTTCCTTTAAACATGGTAGTGAATGAAAAAATAGCCTGTGTAAACGTTGACGTTAATATTATACTTTAGGTGAGTCTGGCTTGGTTAACATTAGCCATAGCCTTGGATCAAGACGGTCAGGCTTGTACCAACAAGGCTAGTTAGCCATATATATAACGTTATAATTAATAATTAGAACAGTGGTGTTAACATCACTAGCCTTGCCTTATCCATATGAATAACAAAATTAAATACCCCGGGCTCCATTACATATTGTTTGACGAGGCGAAGCACAGACTGGAAAGTAACATGGCGTTAAGGAGACGCTCCTTCTAACGCTATGGACCAGAGCTAAGTTGTAATCATAAAACTCCGTTTTTTAAAAAATAGTCATGCACACATTTTTACAGTGCATACGGCAGGCCTTGTTGACGGATTTGGAAGAGATTTCGTAGCTCTGGTTCCAAAAATGAACGAGTATTTAATGTGTTAAATCCGTGAAAATTACATTACAGTGGGTGAGCTGGCTCTCAAACTGTCTCCCCCTGCGAAGAGGGGCGGGGCTTAGCGATAGGTCCAATGCGCTTCAGAGTAAAACACAGCACGCATCTGTCTTTTCACTGCAACTCTGCATCGAGATTTAGGGAATTATTACTTTAAAAAGTACTAGCGGCAGTAAAACTGTAATTCACTATGATGGTTAAATTTTGCAATTAATCCGCGGTTCACATGCGTGCCGAACCGTGGGGGGCGATCCGTACGGATCACGGATCAACTACGATCCGTTACACCACTACTTGGCAGTGTGCACTAGCACATTCACATACTCCTGATCGTTGATAGTCTTTCTAACTCCCGTTTGATCTCCCTCTTCCTCTCACATGTTTTCTGCAGTCTGCACTCCAGCTCAGCGCTTGATTTGAGTATTAAAGGCCAGATGGTGCGAGATGTGCTCAACCTGGCCGGCTTTGTGCTTCCCCAGCAGGAGGCTGTAGATGCAGCCGACAGCAGCAGCAGGTTTGGGGTTAAATCTACTATGATGTTTTTGTTAATGTTAGTCTTCATGTAAATGTGGACATCAGTTTTACTCTTGCTGTTGGTGAACGTGTGAACGTTCGTAATAATTGTTCCCTTCGATATGTACATATGTCAGTATGTCTCATGCAAAGGGTGAAGAGAAGTCTGTATTTTAGTCATCTGTGATTTTTGCAGTTGTTTTGCATCAATAAATATAAGTTAATGAACTATCACCGTGTTTTATACTTACAGTGAGCACCATAATTAATCTGACAGTGGCGCATTTTCTTTTGGTTCTGTACTCTAGCACTTTGAGTTTGAAAGGATACAATGAGGTTGAAGGGCAGACCGTCAGCTTTTATTTTAGGGTATTTTCATCCATATCGGATGAACCGTTTAGAAATTATGGAATCTTTTGTACATAGTCCCCCCCCCATTTTCGGGCATCAAACAGTATTGGACAGTTTAACATAATGTAGAATAAAGTTGTCATGTTAAATATTTGGTCACATATCATGCATGCCATAACTTCCTGATGTCTGTGACCCAACAATATCAAAAGACTCTTGATATCTTACAAGCGATACTATAACTTCTCTGCATTTGAATGGATCTCTATGGGAATTGCTGGGTGGGACTAGATTTAGCTGTAAATTACACTGGAACAGTATGGATCACATGGTTGGCGAAATGGCTGTAAGTCATCAAGGGTCTGGGGTATCCATGTGTTCCGTACTGTTCGTGTATTTCACTGTTAAATCTAGTCCCACCCCCCAATGCTACATTGTTAAACCAATATTTTTTGATGCCTGAAAATGTGGGGGGGGAGACTATGTACAAAAGGGTCGATAATTTCTAAACGGTTCATCCGATATGGATGAAAATATCCTCAAATTAAAGCTGACAGTCTGCACTTCAACCTCATTGTTGTTTCAAATTTAGTACAGAACCAAAATAACAAAAAATTTGTCACTGTCCAATGAATTATGGTTCTGACTGTATGTGCATGTTGCTCTGTGCAGTGTGTGTGCTGAGGTGAAGGACAGCGCAGGAGTCCAGTCACAGCTCGCTCCTGATGAGAAACATAAGAGGATACACTATGAAAGCCAGCGCTTTGCAGACCAGGTACACACGCACGCACGCATGCACGCAATAGTAGGCTATGTGATCATTTATGTATGCTAAAATGTATTGTATTTTACAAGTTTTTTGGCAGTTGACACGACACGTGTTCAGCCGACAGCAAATTGTCGAGACAACAGTCAATCACACGCATCCAATGCAGGCCTAAATGTAGGCTAAATCATAATTTGATTGTGAAGTAATACAATAGTAATAATAATAATAATAATATTAATCATAATGATAATAAATATCATTAGGACGATCAGATCGGGTATCGCCGATCTCTGATGATGACGATAGGACGATTGCCCAACCCGAGCTGGGAGTCTGTGGTCATTGTGGTTATTTCTGTGGGAAGTCGTGGAAAGTGCCGAACTCTTTGTGCTGTATAGGTATGGCGCGTGCCCCTCCAGCCGTTACATGGCGGATAGCATACCTGCCATCCCAATGCAGAGCAGCGTGTTTGAAGCCTGCGCTGTTTTACATTCTACACGTCGCCTGCCTTTACTGACCGGTCCCAGACCCTGGGGAGAGCGCCATTTATGCAGCTGTGATGGTTGTATTTCAGACAGGGTTAAATGTGGAATTGGGTACCCTCTCGACCCCCTGCAGGGGTTCTTGTCCTCCGTGCTGGACGTCCTGACCCCTGGTGATGTCCGGACGCTAGTGGAGGCGGAGGACGAGCTGAGCCGGCGGGGCGAGTTTGAGCGAGTGTTTCCCTCCCCCGTCTCTTTGCGATACATGCGCTTCTTCCGGAAGCCCCGCTACCTCAACATCTTGCTCAGCCAATGGGAGCAGAGACACTGGGCCAACAGGAGCCAAGGTGCACTCACAGTGTGTGTGTGTGTCTGTGTGTGTCTGTATGTGTCTGTGTGTGTGTGTGTCTGTGTGTGTCTGTCTTTCTGTGTGTGTGTCTGTCAGTGTGTCTGTCTGTGTGTCTGTCCGTCTGTGTGTCTGTCTGTGTGTCTGTGTCTGTCTGTGTGTCTGTGTGTGTTCAGGTGAGTGGATGTGTGTATGAACGTGTGTGCTGTACGTGCATTTGTGTAATGTCTGTACAGTATGTGGGTTGGACTCTTAATCGCCTTGGCTGCATTTCCCTCAGCAGCCTGAAGGGGGCGAGAGTCATGCTGGTGATTGTTTTTGTGTTTCAGGTGTCAGTCTGCTGAGGATTCTCTGTCAGAAGGGTGTACACCTGGGCAGCACCTCTGACCCTGCATACACTGTGAGCTCCCATCTCATTCACCTCTCCTGTTCATAAGGTTGCTTTGACTCATAGGTATATCACCATACACCAGAGGTAGTATCCACAATAGCAGCTGAGGCAGGCTGATTTCAGCCATGTGCGAATGGTCATTATTACACATTCATACCAAACCACCATTACAGATTGGTAATCACTACACACTAGCGTTATTAGAATTTTCTACCACCAAAATTGAAAACGTTAAAATGTTGCCTTAATGAATAATAAATGGCACAGTTTTAATTTCCCAATAAACGTGTAGCTAAATAGCATAGAGTGAGGATAGTGCCTGCTAAAAAGGAAAACCGAGAAAAGATGCTTGAAACCTCTGGATTTATATACTTTAATACTTTAACGGGGATTTATTTTACGTTTTGGTATTTTGCAGATCTACAGACTGCTATTAACCTCTGCTACAGACTGCTATTATCCACTGCTACAGACTGCTATTATCCACTGCTACAGACTGCTTTTATCCACTGCTACAGACTGCTATTATCCACTGCTACAGACTGCTATTATCCACTGCTACAGACTGGTATTATCCACTGCTACAGACTAGTATTATCCACTGCTACAGACTGGTATTATCCACTGCTACAGACTGGTATTATCCACTGCTACAGACTGGTATTATCCACTGCTACAGACTGGTATTATCCACTGCTACAGACTGGTATTAACCACTGCTACAGACTGGTATTATTCACTACTACAGACTGGTATTTTCCACTGCTACAGACTGGTATTAACCACTGCTACAGACTGGTATTAACCACTGCTACAGACTGGTATTATCCACTGCTACAGACTGGTATTATCCACTGCTACAGACTGGTATTATCCACTGCTACAGACTGGTATTATCCACTGCTACAGACTGGTATTATCCACTGCTACAGACTGGTATTATCCACTGCTACAGACTGGTATTATCCACTGCTACAGACTGGTATTATCCACTGCTACAGACTGGTATTATCCACTGCTACAGACTGGTATTATCCACTGCTACAGACTGGTATTATCCACTGCTACAGACTGGTATTAACCACTGCTACAGACTGGTATTAACCACTGCTACAGACTGGTATTAACCACTGCTACAGACTGGTATTTTCCACTGCTACAGACTGGTATTATCCACTGCTACAGACTGGTATTATCCACTGCTACAGACTGGTATTATCCACTGCTACAGACTGGTATTATCCACTGCTACAGACTGGTATTATCCACTGCTACAGACTGGTATTATCCACTGCTACAGACTGGTATTATCCACTGCTACAGACTGGTATTATCCACTGCTACAGACTGGTATTATCCACTGCTACAGACTGGTATTATCCACTGCTACAGACTGGTATTATCCACTGCTACAGACTGGTATTATCCACTGCTACAGACTGGTATTATCCACTGCTACAGACTGGTATTATCCACTGCTACAGACTGGTATTATCCACTGCTACAGACTGGTATTAACCACTGCTACAGACTGGTATTATCCACTGCTACAGACTGGTATTATCCACTGCTACAGACTGGTATTATCCACTGCTACAGACTGGTATTATCCACTGCTACAGACTGGTATTATCCACTGCTACAGACTGGTATTATCCACTGCTACAGACTGGTATTATCCACTGCTACAGACTGGTATTATCCACTGCTACAGACTGGTATTATCCACTGCTACAGACTGGTATTATCCACTGCTACAGACTGGTATTATCCACTGCTACAGACTGGTATTAACCACTGCTACAGACTGGTATTAACCACTGCTACAGACTGGTATTTTCCACTGCTACAGACTGGTATTTTCCACTGCTACAGACTGGTATTATCCACTGCTACAGACTGGTATTATCCACTGCATACTTGCAAGGCATACTTGCACACGCCTGTTCACTACAGAAACTGTGTCTGTATAAAAGTTTCCTCCCCGATCCTCCCTCCCTCCCTCCCACTCCCTCCCTCCCTCCCACTCCCTCCCTCCCTCCCTCCCCATCTCTCTTCAGTGGTCACCCAAATCCAGCGGCGGCCAGAAGTTCTAACCTGCCGTTAACCTCTCCCACACACAGGACCATTTCTGGGTAAGTACAGGCACTCCAGCTCCCACTGTTTTTTGAATGATATTGATAGTCATCAGTACTGCATAAGAGCAGTGTGTGTTTAAGATATTAGCATTTGTTAATATTGCACTTGTGTGTTGATCTCGGTGTTTCTGAAAGGTGTGTGTCGTCCCTATTAGCATGGGGTCCGTGGAACAGGACCTGCCCCAGAGGGGTCTCCAGCCTCTCTGACATCCACCTGCTGGGGTCCCCTACTCCCAGCCCGGCAAGCCACAACCTGCACCCACAAAACTGTCACTGTACCCTCAACCCCCCTCCCTCACTGGGCTCCAGCACAAGCTCACACGCACAGACCTGCACAATGTTACCCCCATCGTACCCCTGTTCTCACTGAGGAGGACTGGAGAGGATGCATCTTACGAGAGAAGTGAAAGTGGAAATGGCTCAGTTGTGCTCTTGCAGTTTTGTGGGTCTCATCTTGGAGGAGTCTGGAGGTTACGCTAGCACGTGTTCTTATAGGGTCCTGTAGGTTATGATAGCCTCAGCTGTGCTCTTATAGGGTCCTGTAGGTTATGATAGCCTCAGCTGTGCTCTTATAGGGTCCTGTAGGTTATGATAGCCTGAGCTGTGCTCTTATAGGGTCCTGTAGGTTATGATAGCCTCAGCTGTGCTCCTATAGGGTCCTGTAGGTTATGATAGCCTCAGCTGTGCTCTTATGGGGTCCTGTAGGTTATGATAGCCTCAGCTGTGCTCTTATAGGGTCCTGTAGGTTATGATAGCCTCAGCTGTGCTCTTATAGGGTCCTGTAGGTTATGATAGCCTCAGCTGTGCTATAGGGGTCTGTGGTTTACACTGTCTGAAAGTTCCTTTTCATGAAAAGCATGTTTACATTTTACTTATGGGACTTGGGGTTATTACTAGTAAATACATTTGGCTGGTCATTTCAGATATGCTAGAAATAAGTGTATTTTTAATTAAAATGAAATGGTGATAATTGTTGTTGATAAAACAATTTTTATCATTTGAATAATGTAGTTCCTGTTGAAGGGAAGGTTCAGCTCAGGGTCAGCTTTTCACATAAAAGTTTTTTTGAAGTGAACCAACTGCTGTTTTTATTTCTGCTTGTAGTGTGTGGTCATGGTACTGTTGAAGAATAAACTCTTGTTCTTAGTTGTTCAGAAATGATCAGTTAAAATATTCTTATCTCACCATGTTTTCTAAACGAGATCAAAGGAAAGGAAAGATGTGCTGTTACTATTAGAAGTTTTAATGGCTTGTTAGTTGTACACATGCATGCTCGGCAGATCTTCCCCAAAGACGAGGTGGTTACATCCTGGGATGTGTGTTCAAAACTACTCTTTGAACACCTTGCCATCTTCAAAGCACAATGACACTTGTGAATATTCACACACAACCCCCACGAACTACAGGAAGCAGCCCAGTTTGCCTTTATTTTTATTAATTTATTTTCTCATCCACTTTGCCTTTAACTCTTTACAATTTCTTTGCTCTTAAACATCTTTTTAGTGTTAAACATACACATACTTTACTTAGTACACTCACTGTTTCAGTCTCTACTCTGTACACATCAAGTATCTAAACATTACACAGTGCATGCTCTTTGCTCAGTACAGCTCTTAATCCGTACACATCCTTTTTTGAGACAGGATGTGCGGCCCGAGGCCCGCCCCCTGTCACCTTCCCGTCTTCAGGCAGCGATCTGCCAGCTGCCTAAAACAACATAACCGGCAGTACCCAGGATCTAAGAATAGCAGCATTTATAAAGGAGCATCCTAATTTTGACACCCAGCCCTGCTGTAAGTGTCAGGGTAAGCCATCTTAAAAATAAAACCATGAAAGTAGTGTCTATGGCAGTTGTTCACTTGGATCATCTGCAGTTTGTTTTGTCTGCACTTAAGGAACTATAAATCAAAATGTATAAAGTAACTGAATATTATATGAAATATTAATACATTTTATTTGAAAACCTGGCTGGGGTCAATCCAATCTGGTGCTAACCTCTAAATAGAACCATTGGTTGTAATTGCTGACATAAACAAAAAGGTGGTACCAGAACCAGACGTCATTTTACGGCACAGCAAGGCCAGCCCAATCCACCGTGATTGGGTGATATTAAGAGCGTGTGATTGGATGATGTCAGTGTTGGGCATGTATGTGATTGGAGGATGTCAGTGTTGTCGCAGTGGACCTGGCTGGGGCTAATTTGAGCTCTGTAGTTCGTGGTGTCCTTTTCCCCCCACACTGAGTGTAGAGGCCTCTCACTGCCCCCCCCCCAAAAAAAACACCAGCACTCCGCCTGCCCCCTCATGTACAGGCTCCAAATATAGACCCCACGGCTCCAGGACAGGGCCAGTTGGAGAATGCTGAGGACAGGAAGGTGCTGTCTATAGACCTGCTGCACCTTTAACACAGGACTGCAGCTATGGACCGTCTCACACAGGTAGGCCAGAGTCTACACCTGTATGTGTGAATGAGAGAGAGAGAGAGAGAGAGAGAGAGACAGCTGCTGCTTCAATAATTAATACAGACATTTGGAGGCTGCTCTAAGAGACGAGGAGACAAGACTGTTGATGACACGTAGCTATGTATATATTTTTATTGTTTTGGCTCCATACTCCAGCACATTGGATTTGAAATGAAACCATATTAGGAGTGCAGACTGTTGGTTTAATTCAGGGTATTTACATCCATATGAACCGCGTAGGAATTATAGCCCGTTT
Organism: Ilyophis sp. 1 JC-2022; assembly: GCA_022702515.1. Taxonomy (NCBI): domain Eukaryota; kingdom Metazoa; phylum Chordata; class Actinopteri; order Anguilliformes; family Synaphobranchidae; genus Ilyophis; species Ilyophis sp. 1 JC-2022. The sequence goes on from CM040398.1 coordinate 34,756,776, forward strand.
TATACCTAGTTTCCCTGTTTTAGGGGACCAAACGTGATTGGACAGTTGGCTCGCTCAGCTGTTCCAGCTCTGTTATTGCATCATTAGTTTATGTGCAAGAAAGCTCACGAAAGGTCGAGTTGATTCGAGGTGTGGAATTTGAATTTGGCGTCTTGCTTTTCTCAGCATGAGGACTAAAGAAGTGTCAATGCCAGTAAAGCCAGCCATCGTGAGACTGAAAAATGTGAATAGAGACCGAGCCAAAACATTGTCAAAATCTGTTTGCTACATTGCTAAGAAGCAAGAACACACTGGTGAGCTCAGCAATGACAAAGTGGTAGACCACGGAAGACCAATGTAGTGGAAAACCAAAGAATACTTTCAATTGTGAAGGGAAAGCCCTTTTCAACTGTCGGAACAGATCAAGAACACTGCAGGATCTAGCCATAGATGTGTCAAAGACGGCCATAAACGGACGACTCAAACATGACCTCGGAGGGTTCTCCGCAAGATGCTGGGAGTTTGGTCAAAAGTACATGCAAAACAAACTTACAAAGTCTTATGGACATATGAGATGTGCATTAAAAGTGATGGAAAGAAGAATGTGGAAAAAAAAAAAGTAACTGCTCATTCACCAAAGCAAAGCACCTGATCTGCGAAACACGGAAGAGTCTGTTGTAGTTTTGGCATGTACAGCTGGAACTGGCTCACTTGTCTTTATTGCTGATGGCAGCACCAGGCTGAATTCTGAAGTGTACAGAAGCATTATATCTGCTCAGGTCCAACCAAGTGCCTCACAGCTCATTGGATGATGCTTCACCTTGCAGCAGGACAATGACCCCCCCAAACATATTGCTCAAGCAACCAATGAGTTTTCTGAGTGCTCTTGACTGGCCAAGTCAATGACCTGATCTGAATCCAGTTGAACGTGCATTTCTCTTGCTGAAGACGAGACAAAAGCTCCCAAAAACAAACAGGAGATGAAGATGGCTGCAGTACAGGCCTGGCAGAGCATCATCAGGGAAGGTACCCAGCATCTGGTGATGGTCACAGAATTCAGGCAGTCCTCAAATGCACAGGATTTGTAATCCAGTACTAATTATGACACTTTTATGATTGTTTTTTTTTTTTTCCAATTGCTTTTGATCCCTTAAAATGGGGGAAATATGTATAAAATGAGCTGTAATTCTTACACTGATTAAGTATGGATTTAAATGCCCTCAAATTAAAGCTGACGGTCTGTACTTCAACCTCATTAATTGTTTAATTTCAATGTGCTGGAGTACAGAGCCAAAAAAACTCCAAATACTTGATATTAACCACCGCTACAGACACACACACACACACACAAAGCACACAAGTGACAAAGAAAATGTGCATAAAACACATAGGTGAGGAAATTTCATTGATTCCCAATGGGAACCAAAGCAAAACTTTAATAGCAAATGCAATTGGGTCTATTTTTGTAAACAGTAGAACTGAGCTAAACTGAAAAGAAGCAAAGCTGCAACGTATGCATTCAGGATCATCAATCATTAACGGCTGAAGCACAGGACCCTGGGAATGACTGGTCCTCCGCACCACGCGTTCCGTAACGCACCCTGCAGGAAGTCATTTTACACAAGTGGAGAAATCTGGTTGATTTAAAAATATTTACGGAACTGCACGGCAGCTGAAGCATTACATTTAATGTTAGGCATTTAAGGTTAAGTGCCTTACTCAAGGGCTAGCAGTGCCCCAACTGGGGATCGGACCTCCCACCGACCACTGGTGTCCAGTTTCATAAAGCAGCTACTTGAAATCACCTGGTGCTGCTCTCTTGACCTGTGCAGACTAAAGCCAGGTTACATCATAAGGGTGTGTGAACCAAGGACATTGTGGGACGCAAAGGTTAACTTATTTTTCTGCTGATAGAACCAGATTCATTACCAAAATTGAGGCAAAAAGACTTTGAAATCTGTGCTACTGAATGTACTTGCCATTAAAGTATTTACTTGGCCTCGGTATGGTCCTGTGTGGATGGAAAGGTTTGTGTTAAATGTTGTCACAGTTCTGTTTTCCACTGTACAGCACCCCATCCAGGACAGGGGACTCACGATGAAGGAGACAGGTAACACCTGTGTGTTTAACCTCTGTGTGTTTGGCTTTCAAATATTGGCTTCATAATCATCATACATCACATATTTGGAAAGCCATTCCAGTTATTTTTTGATAATTCATTCCTTTGGATATGTGCACACACATCTTAAATATATTATTTGTGAGAACAATAGATTGCTCATTTACATTCCTATATTTACAGATGTTTCTTCATAAAGCATATCAGACGGGCACAAAATTTTCAGACCAATGCATTTCATATTCATTATCAATGCTTTTTCACAACACTGTGGACATATAAATTTTATATTACCAAAACATATCTTGAAAAATGTGTTAATATTGGTGAAAATAGAGGTTTCGTTCAAAATTGTCTGTAATCAGTGAGGCTGCTGGGTGGCTCATCCTGTCAAGGCACTGGTGCAGTGCACAGATTGGGCCCCACAGTGTGCTATTGAATCTGGACTGTGCCAGTGCTGGTCGTGTGGCCGGCGTCCCATCAGGGTGACGCATGATTGGCTCTAGTGCAGCCCAGTTTCAGTCAGCTGGGATGACGGCATCTCTGTGTGCACCAGCAACCCCCCCGCAGATCGATTGGGTGCTCGTGAAGTTTTCCTTTGAGTCATGTGTGCGCGGCCTGACGTGAGCTATGCGGTGTGATGAGTGGCGGCTTGCATCAAATTCTTCTGAGAAGAGCACATGCTTGTTGGCGTTCTTCTGAATTAATAGCAGCGGTTGTGGCAATGAGCACTGATAAATACAATTGGGAATTAGAAATTGTGTGGGGGGGGTTTTAAATGTTAAATTGCCGATAATCTGCAGGAATTTTACAGGTTTAAGGGCTACCAGGTCTGGTATAGATGTGGATAGACAGACGTACTGTATATTGCTAGATGAAAGATAAATACACTGCTCAAAAAAATTAAGGGAACACTTAATCATCACAGTATAACACCAAGTCAATTAAACCAAACCGGTCATGCTGGATGATGTTGCAGGCAGCATAACATTCACCATGGCGTCTCCAGACTCTCACGTCTGTCACATGTGCTCAGTGTGAACCTGCTCTCATCTGTGAAGAGAACGGGGCGCCAATGGTGAACCTGCCAATTGTGGTGTTCTCCGGCAAATGCCATTCGAGCTGCACGGCACTGGGCTGTGAGCACAGGTCCCACTACAGGACGTCGGGCCCTCATGCCACCCTCATGGAGTCTGTTTCTGACAGTTTGGTCAGAAACATGCACACGAGTAGCCCGCTGGAGGTCATTTTGTAGGGCTCTGGCAGTGCTCCTCCTGTTCCTCCTCTCGCAAAGGAGCAGATACCGGTCCTGCCGCTGGGTTGTTGCCCTTTTACGGCCCTGTCCAGCTCTCCTCGTGTAATCATTTATTTGAGCAGTGTATTTGTAGACTGGATATTGATAGATTAGATACAGACTGACCGACCTGCAGCAGGGTTCTGGTGTGCTGTCCCTTCCTGCAGCCCTGGACGTTGATGCCAGGGTCTACATGAAGTTCATGATGAGCCACAGCTGCTATGACGCCATTCCCACCAGCTCCAAGCTCGTCATATTTGACACCACGCTGCAGGTGAGGCCCCAAACATAAACCCAGAAATCACCCCAAAACCCACTTCATGTGCCAGGAGAACTTCCATGCACTCTCAGAAAAGAGGTACCAATGCTTGTCACTGCGGTGGTACCCTGTAGGTACATAACCTTTTACCCATAGCCAGCAATACATAATAACTTTTGTACTTGTAAAGGTACTTATTAGTACCCAAATAGAACATTGTTTTACTTTCAGGTTACATTTGGGAAATGTGTTCCTTAAACAAGGAAAATGTACCTCCACTGTACCTTTATTTGTAAGTGAATTTGATATGAAATAAATAAACACTAATTATTTTTATTATTATCACAATAAACTGCAACAAGGCCTGTTTTTTATTATTATTGCGGTGAGCCGTAGTTCAGTGCTCATTGCAACACAGTGCATCTGTCCAGCTGAAACCTAAGGTGTGTATGCTCTCTCACCTGTGCAGGTGAAGAAGGCATTCTTTGCCCTGGTGGCTAATGGCGTGAGGGCAGCTCCTCTGTGGGACAGTAAGCTGCAGTGCTTTGTTGGTAAGTGAAGTCCTTTAACCTTTATAGTCCTGTCGCGGGATAGGCAGGGGGGTGGGAGTGCGAGTCGCCCTGGTGTAGAAGAGCAAAGTGGTCGAGCAGAAACATAGTGCTGGATTAAGTCCTGCAGGTAGGCGGGGCCGGTCCTATTGGCTGCAGTGTAGGCCAGGGTCACAACTTTGAACATGTAGTTAATGTGACAGAATCAGGTCACAGCCATGCAGCCACATCAACAGATTATCCTGCAGAAACTGCTTCACTAATCAGACTTTACTGCAGAAACTCTGCTCAGAGAAAGAGCTTCAGCCATATCAACAAATCTGCTCAGAGAAAGAGCTTCAGCCATATCAGCAAATCTGCTCAGAGAAAGAGCTTCAGCCATATCAGCAAATCTGCTCAGAGAAAGAGCTTCAGCCATATCAGCAAATCTGCTCAGAGAAAGAGCTTCAGCCATATCAGCAAATCTGCTCAGAGAAAGAGCTTCAGCCATATCAACAAATCTGCTCAGAGAAAGAGCTTCAGCCATATCAGCAAATCTGCTCAGAGAAAGAGCTTCAGCCATATTAGCAAATCTGCTCAGAGAAAGAGCTTCAGCCATATCAACAAATCTGCTCAGAGAAAGAGCTTCAGCCATATCAGCAAATCTGCTCAGAGAAAGAGCTTCAGCCATATCAGCAAATCTGCTCAGAGAAAGAGCTTCAGCCATATCAGCAAATCTGCTCAGAGAAAGAGCTTCAGCCATATCAGCAAATCTGCTCAGAGAAAGAGCTTCAGCCATATCAGCAAATCTGCTCAGAGAAAGAGCTTCAGCCATATCAGCAAATCTGCTCAGAGAAAGAGCTTCGGCCATATCAACACAGCCCCCTAAGAAATGGTTTCAGTATTCCCCTCATACACTGGGAAGTTTAAGGGTCTCCGTTTCATGGGTTTAGAAGGGACGAGAAAGTTATTTCACACGAAACTGCTGGAATTAGCAGGGAGTCAGGGAGCGCATGTCCGTTATTTACGTATGTTTGTTTTTATGTATGTGCATGTCTTTCTGTCTGTTTTGTACTTTTATAATTTATAAGCAGACCGATGCATTCAGTGTCATGTTTAATGTCACAATGAACACAGATCTGCAGACTCCGCTGAACTGTGTGTAAAGTGATGGCATTAGATGTGTATTCTATACACTTGATGAGTCTTCCTCATTGCAAGTTTACTAAAACTATAGACATGCAGGTAAATAGAGACCTGGTCAGATCTGTTCGCTGTGCCCCACTGCTGCTAAAGGCCTAAGAATAGCAAGGCTTCCTCAGTCCAACAGCCTTGTGGACATTGGCAAGATGGTGTGATGATCTCCCCTCTCTGTGGTTAAATATAGCTCTCCCGAGCCCTTCCCCCTGGGGCACCCTGGGAAACGGACTAAAGAGGTAGTTCAAGCTGGTCACATGATGCAGTTTCTGTGATACCTGTGTGTCATGGTGCAGGTCACATGACGTGGAGTCTCGGCTGTGTCCGAATCAGAGCCCTATCTACTGCGCCCTGTTTCCTACGTATCGTGCACTGGCAGAAGTGTGCTGTTTAGCATGCAACGTGCAGTACACAAAAAATATCTGCCATACTATTTTCCAACCATACTGTGGATGTGTTGTAAGACGTCCCACCCTTGCACCACCATGTCATGTGTTGTTTTTGTTGTATTTGAAGAAAAACGTCAGCGAAGCTGCCACTCATTTTTTAAAACGAAGCTTCACATCATATTTATGCGACCAAAATGTTTGTGTCCTTCTTGAAAAGTGTGCTCCCAAATATACTCACCGAAACCACGGACGTAAGTGTATCATACAGGGGTTTAAAGTACTATATTTAGAGAATATTTCGCCTACTTAACGACTAGCCTACCTAATAGTATGGAAGGGTGCTGACTCAGACATATACAGTAGGGCTACTGTATGTTGTGTGCTAGAGTCTCTCTGGTATCTATGGTTTGTGATGCAGGCCACATGACATGGCCTTCTTCTGATATTCGTTTCATGGCTCCTCTTCTTCCTGCAGGAATGCTGACCATCACAGATTTTATTAACATTTTACACCGATACTATAAATCTCCAATGGTAAGTACTGACTCATTGCCTGAGGCTTCTCTTCACTGACAATTAATAGGGCCACGCCCAGATAGAGATTCTATATCTCAGTTTGACTTCCTGGTTAATTACAAAATGAAAATAATAAATCAGTCGGACCATTATAGCACCTGGATCGAGGTCTGGCTCCGCCTGATGAATACACACTCACTCATACACACTCACTCATACACACTCACTCATACACCACTATAACTGCAGTTACACAGCCAGCTGAAACCATGGTGCTTGAGTGATTAGTACTGAAATCAGATGTACACTTTTGCTCACAGGTACAGATCTATGAGCTTGAAGAACACAAGATTGAGACATGGAGAGGTGATCCCATTCAAACACAAATTAGAATATAAACTCAGTTCAAACTGTTAGTTCTTTAGTGTCCTCACTCTTGTTTTCTGTCTCCCCGAGTCCAGAGATTTACCTGCAGTACTCTTTAACCTCACTCATCAGCATCACACCTGAATCCAGGTGAACTCTGCATGCCATTCTCTCTGCCTATCAATGCATGGATGTCGTTTGGTGTTTCTGTGGAAGACAGTGGATTTACCGGCAGCCTTCTCTCCCCTCTCTCAGCCTGTTTGATGCCATCTACTCTTTACTGAAGAATAAGATCCACCGATTGCCCGTCATCGACCCGGAGTCAGGAAACGTTCTGCACATACTGACGCACAAACGCATTCTCAAGTTCCTGCACATCTTTGTGAGGCAGTTTTCCTCCATCACCAGCCTTTGTGGCTCATGCTTCCTTTTAATGCTATGAGTTAGTTAGTTACAGATCCAACATACTGATTAATTCTGTTGCGTTTGTAATGTAAACCTTCCCTAGGGCTCGATGATCTCAAAGCCACACTTCCTGCAGAAGCGGATTGGGGAGTTGGAAATTGGCACGTTCAAGCAAATCGCCACAGTCTTGGAGACTGCAACGGTGTACGACGCTCTGACCATGTTTGTGGAGAGGCGTGTGTCGGCGCTGCCCGTGGTAACCAAAGAAGGTGTGTTCACAACAGTGTGCCTATTATATGTACCTCTTACACAGGTTAATGAATTCTGATCCCTTTGTACTGTTCAAAACCTTGTCTGACAGGATAGTGGTCATTCCTACATGCAGCTGTAAGCAGCTTTGACTCATTATTTATGTAGAATATTTACAGGTGGCTCCACTCCTTGCACAATGTTTCAGTCATCTGCTATGTTTTGTGTGCAGGGAAAGTGGTGGCCTTGTACTCCCGATTTGATGTGATCGTAAGTATCGGAGAACAGCATGCTGACGCTATGCACTCCCACTTCCTCTGGTATGATCATTTCTCCTCGGAAAATGCATTGGGCATACACTGAAGCTTAAATAATATTTTTTTTAATTTCAAAAGTGAACTATTCCTTTTCGTACAATGCTTTTGTTATGAACTCCGGCACCTGCAGTGTTGGAACACACCACAGGAGGGCTCCAGGAACTGATTTCTAACTGAAATTAAAAATGACTATTAAGTTTATGTTAATTTGTCCAATTACTGTTGGTGCCATAAAATTGGGGGGGGGGGGAGGAGACTATGTGTAAAAATCGCTACACGGTTCACCCGATATGGATGTAAAAATTAAATTAAAGGTGAAAGTCTGCACTTTAACCTCATAGTCTAACCTGTTCCATTTCAAAGTACAGAGCGAAAAGAACAAAAACAAAATGTCGCTGTCCTACTTTGGGAGTGCACTGTTCACACGGGGTATTGCTGCAACAATTCTACGACTGTTCTCTGAAATTGCACAAGTATTGAAATAAAGCAGAACACACTTCCCATTCAGGACAGCTTTGTGTTCTCACCCCTCCATGTTTGTTAGAATCTGGCAGCGCAGAAGAACTACAACAACCTGAACATGACGATGCGGGAGGCCGTGCAGGGCCGCGCCTGCTGCGTGGAGGGCGTGCTCAAATGCTACCCCCACGAGACACTGGAGACCATCATCGACCGCATCGCCAAGGCCGAGGTCTGACTAGGACACCGCAGGAACTGTCCCTGCTGCTGCTTCTATTGTTTGTTGACAGTCTATTTCTATTGCTGCTATTTCTAGTGTGGCTGAAGTTTTTATTCAGTTTGTGTGCCAGCAGTCATTCCAAGGTTGTTGCCATGGTTCTCTGTCTGGCAGGTTCACCGCCTGGTGTTGGTGGATAAGGAGAATGTGGTGAAGGGCATCGTCTCTCTCTCTGACCTGCTGCAGGCCCTGGTTTTGACTCCAGCAGGTATTGACGCCCTTTTCTCTTAGCACCTGGGCGAGTGTGTCCACCACCATCATCACTTCACAGCCTTTGCTCTGCTCAGGTAGGCTTCTGCCCTCTTTCCATCACGGCCTCTTACCCTCTCTCACATCCACGTCTTCTTTTTCTCTGCCACCATTTCCCTGCTAGTCCTTTACCACTCCAGGAATCTCCATACAGATGGATTTCCAGACAATGATCAGGTGCTTGTCTTTCTGCTCATGGTTGGCTAGAGTCTGTACTGGCCAAAACAACCAAAAATGCTGCTCTGTCTCTCTATGGGCAAAGATGATGGTGCTTTTTAAAGATGACGGACCACTGTTTGGGTTGGTTTTTAACGGACTCATTTTCACTCTGCTCGGCTTGGCCCATTAGTTCTCTGCATAGAATTCATTCATTCATATTCCATACCATCCTATCCAGCATATCCACTGATACTACATAACACATTTACCTGACAATAACGTATAAATGCTGTGTACATTCTTTTCAGTAGTTGAGTTATAATCAGTCAGTAATTATAACTGTGTCTGATATGTAAAGCTGTAATAATATGCATGCATTTAGACAAAAATAAATAGTTTCACTACCTGGAGCTTGAATCTGGAGAACATCTCGGTTAAAGTCAGCTTCCCTGAGTTCTGTGGAGTGATATTGCACAACACCATGGATATTTGTGATTTGTTTCTGTACATGAGTATTGTAAAAAATAAAACCAAAGAGAAAATGTAGCATTCTACATTTTAATTACATAAGAGGATCACAGCATGTTACCTAAACGCATTTCTACATATGTATTGCAGTTTACCATGTTCATATTTAATTTAAACTTAACAACAACAAAAATGGAAAAATTATGGACCTGATACAAAGCTAATTCAAGTACAAATGAATATTTGCTTTATAAAAGGCTTACATATACCTTATGCTTACAAAAAATAGAGAATTATTATTTTTCTTTTTTAAATTACGAAAACTCAGTAAACAGTCCGTTTTATCTCCGAAATGATACATTTTGTTATGTTTTAATTTACAGATATTTGAAGCGAATGATATATTGATGGCTGAAAGAAAAGGAAGAAGACAAAGATAAGCTTTGTACATATGTGTACTCTTCTGTGTGTACAGTACCTCTCAAATGGACGGACATAATTAGACTGGCCCACAATGAACAAGACAATTTGTCATGTTTTATTTTTTATATTGTTACCTGTTCAATGATGTTTGGTGTTTTTTTTAACGTTGTAAATTTTATAGTATGTTTTGTATTAATTGGTACGGCTATATTAGTTCTGGAAGTTGTGATCTGCCCATCAATTCACCTGTTTGAAGTGTTGTCTCGATCAGTGGTTCCATCCCATGGCTTGGATAAAGAACTGGTTCTGGTTTGTTGAATGGCACTGTAAGCCATCGAATAACATTAGGCTTTATACTACACTCAAATGCACATTTTTAAAAAGTCTTTTCTAAATGATTTCATTTTTCACAACTGAAAGTGTGGTCATTTATATTACAGTGAGACGCAGAGTCTATTTTATTTATTTATTTACTTTTGGTTTTGTGTTTCTTGTAAGACCAGGGGGGTGTACTGCGAAGCAGGATTACTTAGCTGGATAACTGCACCGAGTAAAACCCCGAACCATCTGAAATCTGGAACACGAACTGAAATAAAAAGAGCTGTTCCTGGTTTTACTCAGTGCATTTATCCAGCTAACTAAGTAATCCTGCTTCGTAGTACACCCCCCTGGATGTCAATCAAGTTTAGCTCATAAACTGTCATAGCTATTGTAGTGTATAACAAGTAAGATGACTTTTTAAAATCTACATTAACATCTGTAAGGCCATCTGTGTTTGAATGTTTCATAGCCATTTGAGAAGCTATATGTTGATTATTGAAACATAATTACAGTGCCATCTCAGTTTGATTAGAAAGAAAAGGCTCTGGAGAATATTATTTTCATAATGTTGATGACTGCCAAAATTTTAGTATTCCTCAACCACTTAAATCTTTTGATTGTCAACCTTTAGGGCCCGTACCATGAGCTGAAAGGTTATTTTGCAACAGAAATAAATCACATTTTGAGATTTTTTCATCAACCACATTTGTGAACAGCCTACATAAACAGCACATTGAGTTTGGTGCTTTTCAGGTGTGTATATATAATTGTATTCATACTACAATAAATACATGAAAACATGATACAAAATCAAATATGGGTAAAAATAATTTAAATCCAGAACGCTTTCTTCACACCACAGTTGAAATCTACTGACTGGGGACCCGATAATTCTCATAGATAATATTTATGTATGACAACAGCTTTAAGTCAATTTCACACCATAATACAGCTCTGGGAAACTGTATAATTGTCGTCATACATATTATCGTTTAACAGATTTGATTTAATTTATGTAAATGCATTCTTTGACATACTGAAATAAAAGGTCGATAACTAACAAAGGACGGTCCTCCGAGTCGCTTGTAATGCACACATCCGTCCAGCAGAGGTCGGTAAATGAACTGACGCGAATAACACAGCTCTTTACTCGTAAACAATGTGCTCACGTGACATGTAGAGCCAATCATGTGAGAGTCCTGCGGGTTTTGTTCCGGTTTTTCTCGATTGTTTTATAATTTCATTTTTTTAAAAGTCGGTGACATATTCGGTGGACCCTCCTCGCCGCACCCTGAGAGTGTGATCCTCAAAAATACAACAACAAAGCGGGGGAGAAGATGGCGAACGGGGAGGAGGCAGAGCAGATCCGCGTTTCCTCCTCTGTGCTGCGATTAGAGGCTCTTTTCCCGCTGGAGGAAGCCTCTGCTGGCGGAGATGGGAACCCCGAGCTACAGCGCCTGCGAGTCCGTGTGCAGGGCTGGCTGTCCCGGTACGAGCCCGTGATCCTGTGGGTACAGAGGCTGCTGGTCTGGGAGAGGCCGCTTCAGAGCATCTGCGCTGCGTTCATGCTGAATACCGCCTTCTGGTAAAATAGCTTTTATAACCCTTCTGTTGTACATTACAACAATAGCAGGCAATAGGCATAGACGAACTTTACACTTAACGGTGCTGGTTTCTTACGTAACATGTACGAACATAATAATCAAATGATCTGGCTATCTTTAGGCAAGGTTTCCGTGTACTGGACTAGGTAGGTAGCTCCAGCTAGGCACATATGCTAGTTTTCTGGGAATAACGTTAGTTTGTCAGGCAGCGAAGTAGCAAGGTGCTTCAGAGCAAAAAGCGAGGTGGTTATCTAAGCATGTCCTTCTTTCGGTCGCTATGAATCTGTATGATTGTGATTGTAAACGAGCCATCTTGGCTGTCGAGTAAGTTACACACCTTCGTATTAACTGTCATGGGAAAATAGAGTTGGCGAGTTCGAACAAGATAAGCGATATACTATAGGGTATTTTAGCTAGCCAAATATTTAAAAATTATATCTAGTGAATACTCAGGGCTTGTTTTTTTTAAACATTTTAGGTTGTTATCGTCCACGGCCATGCGGCCGCTGTTTCTTCTCAGCGTGTCTCTCCTCGGGCTGGTTCTGTTAGACAGATGGAAGCACAAGTTACCCCACAGTGCAGGTGAGTGTACCCCAGTACCCCAGTACCCCAGTACCCCAATACCCCAGTACCCCAGTACCCCAGTCCAACATCCTCTTTGCCCCGAACCAACACTCGTACAGCCGACCAACAGGCATTCGGCAGTGTCAAGCCCAGATGCTCAGTTGCTATAGCCACGGATCTTTAACTCTTTATAAATCTATATTAAAAAAATGAAACATGAACCTGCAAACACAGCTATTTGGTCGTTTATTTCGTTAAATACATTTTAGATGGGTGTAATTATTAGAACAATATTGCTGTCTTCATAAAATAATTAATGTTAATGCGGGAGATTCTGTTTTGGCTCAAGGTCTCCATGCATTGACCTACTCCAATACATTTCTGAATAATACCCGTTTTGTGTGTCTCCTCTCTGACTGCAGTCTCGTGTCCTGAAGTGTCCACAACTGAAAGGTATTCTCTGAGTTGTCCCTTTGCTGGAAACAGCTCTACTTCTGCTGTTGATGCTTTCTCTATCATACATTTTTATTATACATGCTAATTTGTTTGGCATATTTTGTGATGGGTTTTAACATTTTCAGCATAGGTTATGGTGGTGGTTTGATGTGTTGCGGGTGTGTTTTAAACATGTGAAGTATGGGTTGCAGTGGGGGTTTTGGCATGTTTGGTAGTGTTGTAATGTGTTCAGCATTGGTTCTGATGGTTATCTGGCAGTGTTTTAAAGCATGTGGAGCACTGGTTTTGGCAGCTGTTTGGCATGTTTTATTAAGACTTTTTTAGTGAAGTGTGAAGTGTTGGTTGTAGCACCATTTGTCTAAAGAGCTACTTCTTGCATGCAGGGAGACTGGGGCCATTCGTCCACGGCTCCTCAGCGTTCCAGAACTCAGTCACCACCTGGTAGAGAGTTACCACTCCTGCTGCCTCTACCTACAGGAGACGAACCTGTACAAACAGCAGAACCACGGAAAGGTGAGGGATCACACACCTGCACCTGTATGCACTGTAAAGTGTAGACACTGCAGTGTAGTATAATGGTTAAGGAGCTGGACTTGTAACCGAAAGGTTGCAGGTTCGATTCCCAGGTAGGACACTGCCGTTGTACCCTTGAGCAAGGTACTTAACCTGAATTGCTTCAGTATATATCCAGCTGTATGAATGGATAAATGTAATAAGAAGTTGTGTAAGTCGCTCTGGATAAGAGCGTCTGCTAAATGCCTATAATGTAATGTAATGTAAACTGTAAACCTTACTGTGGCTAAATCATGGTGCTAACTGTGCGGATGCCCCTGCTGGGCAGAGAGTGGAGGGGTCTTGCTCAACTGTCTCTATTATAGTATGTCAATATAAAAAAGGAAAAAGGTGATTCACTCTCATGCTGTATGTGACACCTTGGGGTATGTAATGGCGCACCCTGGGATGTGTAATGGCGCACCCTGGGGTGTGTAATGGCGCACCCTGGGGTGTGTAATGGCGCACCCTGGGGTGTGTAATGGCGCACCCTGGGGTATGTTATAGTACAGTGGTTTTCATTTCACCCTAATTTGGCACACCTGATTCTACTTCATTTAATTAGCAGCTTAACGAAATCTCTCGCTGTTGAACGAGGTGTGCTTTGTTAGAGTTGAAGTGAAAACCTGCAGGACCCTCCAGGAACAGGGTTGGGAACCACTGTTATATTGTAATGACATGTCTGTGCCTCCTGTCTGTTCCCAGTTCTGTGGTCTCACGTGTGCAGGGTGCCTGGTACTGGCTGTGGTGGGACACTATGTACCAGGAGTCATGATCTCCTACATAATATGTGAGTGCAACAGTATTTTAACATAATTATAGCCCTACATTGGGTACAACTTTATTAGCCCCTGTGCCATAGGTATAGAGTGCCTGGGGAGGGGAGGGGAGGGTACTAAGCAAGTACCATTTCTTAGTACTTTGAGCTAATTCCCCTGTCTGTCTGTGACTTTACAGTGCTACACTTCAGGGGAGGATTATGCAGTTTTACATCTTTTTACCTGTTGTGTGTGAAGTACTGATTGGTGGGATTATCCTGTCCATTGTAGTGTTGATTGGTGGGGATTCTCTGTCGTATATTGTACTGAGTGATGGATTTGCGCTGTCGGGTGCAGTGCCGATTGGTGGATTTTTCCCTCCCTGTGAGCAGCGCTGATTGGTGGGGTTTTCCTCCCTGTAAGCTGTGCTGATTGGTGGGGTTTTCCTGCCTATGTGCAGTGCTGATTGGTGGGGGGTTTCCTGTCCTGTAAGCAGTGCTGATTGGTGGGGGTTTCCTGTCCTGTAAGCAGTGCTGATTGGTGGGGGTTTCCTGTCCTGCAAGCAGTGCTGATTGGTGGGGGTTTCCTGTCCTGTAAGTAGTGCTGATTAGTGGCGGTTTCCTGTCCTGTAAGCAGTGCTGATTGGTGGGGTTTTTCTGCCTGTAAGCAGCGCTGAGTGTGCTGCTGTGGCCCCTGGTGGTGTACCATGAGCTGATCCAGAAGATGTACACTGGACTGGAGCCCATACTGATGAAACTAGACTACAGCATGAAGGGAGACACCCACCGCCACAAGCACGACAAGAAGAGTGAGTCTCCTTGCCTACCATGATTGGTGTGCTCTGATGCATATAGTCACTGCAGTGTAGCACAGCAACTGAGCCTTAGCGTAGTACAGCAACTGAGCCTTAGCGTAGCACAACAACTGAGCCTTAGCGTAGCACAGCAACTGAGCCTTAGCGTAGCACAGCAACTGAGCCTTAGCGTAGCACAGCAACTGAGCCTTAGCGTAGCACAGCAACTGAGCCTTAGCGTAGCACAGCAACTGAGCCTTAGCGTAGCACAGCAACTGAGCCTTAGCGTAGCACAGCAACTGAGCCTTAGCGGAGCACAGCAACTGAGCCTTAGCGTAGCACAGCAACTGAGCCTTAGCGTAGCACAGCAACTGAGCCATAGCGTAGCACAGCAACAGCCTTAGCGTAGCACAGCAACTGAGCCTTAGCGTAGCACAGCAACTGAGCCATAGCGTAGCACAGCAACTGAGCCTTAGCGTAGCACAGCAACTGAGCCTTAGCGTAGCACAGCAACTGAGCCTGCTACTGAGCCTTAGTGGAGCACAGTGATTAAGTTCACTGCACTATGAGTAAACCTTTTTCTTTTTTTCTTCTTCTTTTTTTTTTTGTGACCACATTTTAAAATTTTGTTTAATAATAGATGCAACATGGAGTGGAATACAACAATAGGACTGTGTAAACTCAATAGGGCACAGCACTGAATGTGGGACAGTGAATCAGGAACTTTTTTCTAATCTCAAGTTTGGCACTACAAATTTAGAGTTAAATTGTCTGACCTACCATACTTTGCTGTGTATACATGTTGAAAAAACATGTATGTGTAAAAAGTGAAACTTTCCCTGGTTTAAAGTGCATGGCTTGGCAAATAACTAATCTGTTATTATTTAAATAATCTGCTCTGCCAGCTTGCAGAACCCGTATTTACATATTGTATATTACAGACTTTACATATTGTATATTACAGACTTTACATATTGTACATTACGGACTTTACATATTGTACATTACGGACTTTACATATTGTACATTACGGACTTTACATATTGTACATTACAGACTTTACATATTGTACATTACAGACTTTACATATTGTACATTACGGACTTTACATATTGTACATTACGGACTTTACATATTGTACATTACAAACTTTACATCTTGTACATTACGGACTTTACATATTGTACATTACAGACTTTACATATTGCCAAGTCTGTGCAATTTTATTTCCAGTAGATCAGAAATGGTAAGTACAGTTGTGTTTATTAGAACTACAGTAGAGTTGTGTTTATTAGAACTACAGTAGAGTTGTGTTTATTAGAACTACAGTACAGTTGTGTTTATTAGAACTACAGTAGAGTTGTGTTTATTAGAACTACAGTAGAGTTGTGTTTATTAGAACTACAGTAGAGTTGTGTTTATTAGAACTACAGTAGAGTTGTGTTTATTAGAACTACAGTATTAAAAGATGCATGCTCAGTTGTGTTTATTTTCTTTTGTCTTGTGGACGTTTGTAGAAGTAAAGAAGGAGGCAGAGGAGAGTGACGAGCCGAGGGCGGAGACTGAGAGCGAGAGCGAAGAGGAGCTGTCTTGCTTTGCCCCCACTGTGAGCACCCTTCCCATCATGCATGGGGGCTGACTGCAGTATGTCTGTGAGGATGAGTTTCTGCATGGATGTGTCTCAGGTCCAAAGGGGTTCTGTTGCTCTGGTGTATGTGCAGTTGTGTGTTTGGCTGTGACCGTTCACAAGTTTCAGAGTTGAGGAGAGACTGTGAATGAGTTGTGGTTCAGTCTTGGGTTGGGGGTGGAGGTTTTTTGGAGGTTGCAGGTACAGGTATGTGGGGCAGGTATGTGGGTTGCAGGTACAGGTATGTGGGCTGCAGGTACAGGTATGTGGGCTGCAGGTGCAGGTATGTGGACTGCAGGTGCAGGTGTGTGGACTGCAGGTGCAGGTGTGTGGGCTGCAGGTACAGGTATGTGGGTTGCAGGTACATGTATGTGGGCTGCAGGTACAGGTGTGGGCTGCAGGTACAGGTGTGTGGGCTGCAGGTACAGGTGTGTGGGCTGCAGGTACAGGTATGTGGACTGCAGGTACAGGTATGTGGGTTGCAGGTACAGGTATGTGGGCTGCAGGTACAGGTATGCGGCTCATTCCCCGCCCTTTACTGTGTCTCAGGTGGATGCGAAGACGACCGCTCTGGCGATGGCCATCACGGACTCTGAGCTTTCTGACGAGGAGGTTTCCATCCTGGAGAGTGGCGGATTCTCTGTGTCCAGGGCCACCACGCCCCAGCTGACGGACGTCTCCGAAGGTACTACAGAAGCACATGCCGTGTTTGTGCTCATTTAACCTGCGCCTGAACAGGACTACTAACTCTTCAGTCTGAGCGGACCGTTAAATAAGTAAAAGCCACACTATTTGAGGGGTACAGTGTGAGACCGTTAAACTCTGTAATGGCCCTTATGAGAGGGTTTTTTAGTAGTACAGTTAGCCAGTTGTCTCCACTCTGTTCTTTGGGCACTGTAGATCTGGACCAGCGGAGTCAGACCAGTGACCCGGAGGAGGGTTTCCCCAGAGAAATGCCGGAGTTCCCCTTGTCCGAGCGCCATCTGCTGCACTCCTCTGTGCGACCACCGGGGGCAGCAGACACGGGGGAGGAGCGTCGGAACCCCCTCTGCCTCCACCTGCCCTCCCCCCTGCACTTTATCAACACACACTTCAATGGGAACAGGCGGAGCTCAACAGGGGTGGAGCAAGGGGCAGCTCCTCAAGGCCGGAGCCGGTCACTGGAGTCCCTGAGTCAGGAGATCGTGAGCTCGGCCATCTCCACCGTGGTGCAGAACACGCTGTCCGCCCTAACCCGCCTCGGTGATCCACCTTCCTCGCACGAGGTAGAGCTGGAGAATGAGGACACTACGCCTGTTGAAACGGACACTGTGGACCAGACCACCTGTGCAGCTGCTCCTGTTGAGGAGGAGGAAGAGGAGGAGGAGGAGGAGTTTGAGCTGCTGGACCAAAGTGAACTGGATCAGATGGAGGAGGAGCTCGGCCTGGTGTCTGAGGGGCGGGAAAGGGGCAAGTCCACGTCCACAGACCTGCCCAGTCAGCAGTTTAAAGAGTCCTAGCTTCCTCGTCACTCATTCGAGAGTGTTTGGATTCATAACAGATATACAGCATCAGAACGACATCCCGTCATTCACATCAGGGCTCTTGACCAGTTGCAGTTGATTACTGTTAATTTGTCTCTGATTGGGTGTAAATATCTCTGGCTACTAGCTGACGAAGCAGGAAATGTTCATTTTCAAGCAGTGGATTAATTGTGGAGTTGGTTTGGATAGTTTTTAGGTCTGGTTTAAATCTTGTTAGTGTTAACAGACCATAATTGTTGATGGAGATATATGTATGTACAGTTCCGGCCACTATTATTGGCACCCCTGGTAAAGATGAGTGAAAAGCGTTATAAAAAATTCACCGTTTGGTGAATTGGATTAATCTCACACTGAAAAAATTATCCAACCTTTAATTGAAGTAAATTTATTATGAGAAAAGAAAATCCCTCATCAAGAAATAATTATTTTTAACAAAACCATGTGTTCTGCAATTATTGGTACCCCTGCAGTTATATATATAGAATAAAGTAATCATTTTAAATATTTTGTCACATATCCTTTGCATGCCATGACTTCCTGATGTCTGTGACCCAACAACATCAAAAGATTCTTGATATCTTATTTTCTGGTACTCTTACAAGCGATACTATAACATCTCTGCATTTTAATGGATCTCTATGGGAATTGGGGGGTGGGACTAGATTTGAAGGGTGGGATAACTTCAAGGGTTTCTTCTCCTGACTTATTTTTCCATAGAGTTCAATAGGACAATTTGTCAGGAGAAACAACCCTTAAAGTGATCCATCCATATCTACTGCATATCTGGCAGCAGAGTGATGGTTTGAGGCTCGTTTCATACCTCAGACCCTTGATGACTTACAGCCATTTTACCCACCATGTATTCCATACTATTCCAGCATAGTTTACAGCTAAATCTAGTCCCACCCCCAATTTCCATAGAGATCAATTCAAATGAATTCTCTCATAATAAATGAACTTCAATTAAAGGTTGGATTTTTCAAAAATTTTTCAGTGTGACATTAAGCTAATTCACCAAACGGTGAATTTATTATCGCCATTTTTACTCATCTTTACCAGGGGTGCCAGTAATAGTGGAGGGCACTGTTTTGACCATACTGGTAATAGATGAGATATATTATTTAAAAATACTGTTAGTTTGATGAATACCCTTTCTGGAAAATGTTTTAAAAGGTTTTATTATTTATACAGATTTTTTGGCGTCCGAGCTCCAGCATGCTCAGTGAACATAAAGCATTCATAGGCACGTTGCTGAGAGACGGGGCAGGTTTGCTTTTATGGTGATTAACTATTGATTGGTTTTGAAATTCAGTGTTCTTGTGGACTTGTATTCATGTCCATTGAACCAAGATCATTTACAAATTTGGGCAATAATAAATATAACTTATTCAAAATAAAAAAATTTAAGATTTTTTTTTTGCATTACTCCCGCATAACCCTTTTGTATTCGTAAGCCCTTCTCACTCTGACGGGGTCCTTCAGGAGACTTCAGACAGGCACGTTCTGTCCTCTTAGGAGCTTATCACTACACTGAAACCCAGTGTTTTATGTACAGCAAGCTTCCCAAAATTCTAGCAAGGGCTATGCCATCTACTGTTTGTCCATGTGTCTCTCGATATGGTGCATCTCAAATACGTCCCAAGAGCTTTTAAAAAGTCAGTGCAAATTTAAAACTCACCTCTGTGAGGCAGTATTGTCTCTGGAGAATCACAGGCACTGATTTTGTATTTTTATTCGTTATTAATTTAACCAAAATCATATTATTTATGCATCAAATAAAAAAAGTGAGGTCTGGCTAAGAAGGCAGCAGACACAAAGTTTAAAATTCAGCATGGATGTCATGCAGTGTCATAAAGCACTGGGTGGCACAGTGAATCACTCTTTACATGATTACAACCTTTCACTCAGGACCTTTCACTCGGGTTGTGTTGAAAGTTGAGAGGTTGAGAGCCAGGTTGGCGATGCACAGTGAAACGTTGTCTAATCCTAAACTTAATGCTCCAATTAGATGCATAGTCGCCAACACGCTGGTCTGTAATGAATTCTACTGGTGTTTGCCGAAAAAGAAAATTAAACGCATAAACTGAACCAAATATGGTAGAACACTATTATATAAGCAAACACTTCTTACAAAAGGGTTCTCTGAGGATGGCTTGCTAATATGTAAGCTAAGAGAATTTTTGCTCATTCCTCATATTGAGCCTATCAAGGATTACAATACAGTGCCCTTGATTGGAAACTGAGCTTCAGAGGTTGCCGGCTCAAGTCCCAAATGAGGCACTAGTTTCGGTAAAAGCTGAACAAGTGAAGAATGTGTAAAACATGTAAGCAATGAGAGTGGTATTTGGTGAGGGCCTCTGTTGAGAAATTAAGTGATGTCAATTTGATATTGTCAAATGCAGTGGCGTATCGTCGGCTGTAAAATAGGCCTTCAGTAACCTCACCTTTATACGGATATTACTCTCAACCTGTTTCCACTTATAGTTCTTAATTGTGATCTGCTCGACAAAAATGAGTCTGGTGCGGGGGGAAAAAATAATAAATTCTCTGAAAAAGAATCACCCCACAACCGCATGAATTTAAAGAGGACAGCCTCTTAAGTGTCTCTAACCGTTGAGAGCAACGCATAATTCAGGCTAGAAAAACTCATTTACGAATCTACGAAACGTTGAACATTTAAACATGGAACATTTAAAAGTCAGAATCTTCGCATGATAACACGTCCTCATAAATGTGGATATAGAAAAATGCCACAAGTGTTTGATGCACAGAAGAATAATGCCATCTCAAAATAACTTGGTAGACTAATAATTTACTTATTGTTCTTGGTTATTGAGTGAATCAATTATTTGATTGACAATCGGGCAAAGTAAATGGTTGAGACAGATTGAGAGTGATCCGTTAAAGGTAAGTTTACAGAAGGCCTAGTTCTACTCCCACGGTACACCGCTGCAGAAATGTGAAGCACCTCTATATTTGTGATAGGTGGGGAAGGTTGAAGCACCTCTACGTGTGTGATAGGTGGGGAAGGTTGAAGCACCTCTACGTGTGTGATAGGTGGGGAAGGTTGAAGCACCTCTACATGTGTGATAGGTGGGGAAGGTTGAAGCACCTCTACATGTGTGATAGGTGGGGAAGGTTGAAGCACCTCTATATGTGTGATAGGTGGGGAAGGTTGAAGCATATGGAAGCATTTTTGTGCCAAATTTGAAATGAGAATGCAAATTGGTGCATTTCATTTGCATTCGATGTGCGCAAAAACATGACATAATTAAAATAAAAATGCAAAAGGCCACTTTGCGTTTTCATTTTCAAGATAATGTACGCACTTTATCTGAATTTGAAAATGTTAATGCAAATCCATTAAAACTAGCACAACATTAGTCTTGGCTGAGGCAGGATGCTAAAGGACCCCCTGCCCTGCATCACCGAACACAACGAAGGAAAAACAAACGAAAGTTTGTGGAATTTCTGCGGCTGAAGCACGGTGAAATGTTCTGCGTGCAGGGAATCTCAGAGCCACACGGTGAGCGATCCGATTAAATCCTGGCGCAATGCTCAGCTATTCAATGGGAATAACAATCCCAAGTGTCTTAAATAAGCAGGTGTCTAAATCTGAAAGTGTCTAAATCTGCTGGTGTAATCTTTGCAGATGTATAAAACTGCAGGTGTCTAAAACTTCATTTGTTTAACCCTTTCAACAGAGCAATATTTTTGTCACATCAAACTCTGCATGTGTTTCACCTGCCTAGGTCACAGAAATGTGCCCCAAATGGCCCCTTGAAAACATCGACCACACGTGCAGATTACAACTCTTAATGCATGATGTCCACTTCAGTGGATAGAAGGTTTTTCGTATACAATACAAGAACTACGGTAAAAATTTTTTTTTTACAAATATACAGTGCCGTGAAAGTTTTTGCCCCTTCCTGATTTCCTCTATTGTTGCATATTTCTCGCACTGGATGTTTTCAGATCTTTAGACAAAATCTAATATTGATTTTAAGGAACCAGAGTGAACAAATTACACATTTTTTACTTATTTAATTTATTTAATGAACAAAAAATCCCAACACACATTTCCGTTGTGTGAAAAAGTAATTGCCCCCTTACACGTAATAACTGCAGCCAATGTAGAATAAAGTCATTTTTAATATTTGGTCGCATATCCTTTGCATGCCATGACTTTCTGTTGTCTGTGACCCAACAATATCAAAAGACTCTTGAGATCGTATTTTCTGGTACTCTTACAAGCGATACTATAACCTCTCTGCATTTGAATGTATCTCTATGGGAATTGGGGGGTGGGACTAGATTTGGATGTAAATTACACTGGAACTTGTAAATCGGGGCATGAATGTGAGATTCATTCTGATTCACAAAGTGTTGCTCATTAAAGACAAGCTAATATATCCTATAAAATAAATAGTCTCCTGTAAGCAAACGATTAACACTCAACCATGGCTGCGCTAGATTTATTGGAGGACGTGGAAAACCATGCGTTCAATTTGAAGTTTGTTTGAGATTTATAGACGGAAGGTATGTACGACAGACATACCTACGCTATTTTAAACAAGCGCAGCCATTTTGATAAATAATGCTTACGTCCATTTAAAGAAATGTGTTTACGTGAAAGTTAAAGATGACGTCCAAAGGCTTTTTTATTATTATAAATGAGACCCTTGGTGTTTCAATTTGCAGGTGTCCAAAACTGTAGTTAAATCTGCAATGTCTAAAACTGCAGGATGTGTAAATCTACACGCGTCACAATATGCAGGTGTCTAAAATTTCACTGGAATTTAAATTTGCAGCGGTCTAGATTTGCAGCTGTCCAAATCTGTAGGTATCTAAATATGCAGGTGTCTACAATTATAAACCTGAAGGTGGCTAGAACTACAGCTGTCTAAATTGGCAGTCATCTAAAACTGCAGGATGTGTTCGATCACAAAAGAGAACTGGGGGAAGCATGGTGGTCTTAGACTGCCACCCTGTGGCTAAAAGGTGCATTTGTAATATTTCTTTATTGAAATAATCACCAAATCAATACTCTCATGACATCACATGGAAATAAGTCACAAATCCTAAAAATGTTTGAATTATAAAGTCTTACCATAGCTAGCTTGCTAACTAGTCTACAATATCTTGACCTCTGGCTAACGTTAGATTGATGCAGTGTTTCCCCTAACTTAACTTACATATTCAGTTCGATTACACTTAAATTACAGTTATGTGAATTCGTTTTGAAAGCCTCATAATTTCATTAATTTTTTAAGTATCCCACCGAATGAAAACGGCTGTAGGCGAGTGCATTGTAACCTATGTTAATTTTGAGTATGTGCCCGGATTTAGGGAGAGACCAGAGTCGGTTGTGCCTCAGGGGTAGTGATGTGCAGTTCGCCAACGAATCGGTATTTTTGAACGACTTTTTATGCTGAGTCGACTCGCCAGTTCGAGGGAATCGTGCTAACCCTCGGCTCTCGGCTCTGGCTCTGGCTTTTAGCTCTGGCTCTGACTCTGGCTTTTAGCTCTGGCTCTGGCTCTGCCTGCTTTCTACTACAGCCGGGAGACACTCCCCCGAGACACTCAGCACTGGTTAATGCGCGGCGCGCAGTTTCTGATTGCTAAGTTAGAACCTACGTAAGAATACATTTTAATTTGATCTAACAATATTGCACACACTTTTGTGAAGTTAATAATTGCTCCAGCTCATTCCAAAGTTATTATGACTACTAATGGTTAAAAGAAAGATACGTAGCTGCAGTAGCTATACTACCCAACTGATCAGCACGAAATCAACTCGACTCAGAGCCGTGACACAAACAAAGTCCTTTCAAGTTTTAACAGAGAGGAAAATAAATGCTCTAGGCCAGGGGTTCCCAAACTTTAGTCGTAGCCTCTGGCTGGGGCCCCCCTATTGCGAAATGGCTTTTTAAAAAAACTTTTAAATTACACTAGCAAATTAAAAAAAATCGAACATACAGCTTCTTAATACACAACACAATACTTTTGACCCTATTTTGATTCCATAATCGGGCCGTTAGCAGCTCAACGTAACGCTTTGACTGACAGGCAGACGGTTAGTTTTTGGCTGCGATTGAAAGAAGGGCATGGCAAAGACCTAATTTCGATATGAAAGGATTTATAACAATTTATATCTTATTTTAAACCGGCACAGTAATCTTATGAATTTAATTGAAATTAATTTTTGTTAATAAATTAAATTATTTTTTTTTTTTTGCATTTTCCATTTTCCTCTCCCTTCCAATTGGCCCCCCTGGCGCCCCCTGGCGGCCCCCCGTTGGGCCGCGGCCCCCACTTTGAAAACCCCTGCTCTAGGCGACAGCATTAATAATCGGGTTTAGCCTCCTCAGCGTGTATCAACCAGAAACCATATTTGCAAAGGAATTCTGTACCTAATAGGCTATCTAATGATATTCCGAGACGCCGACACTTTAATTGCCAACTGTTTATTATTATATTCATACATTTGGCTGTTTGCAAGGAAACTATAAAACAGAATTAATATGCGATTGTGTTCAGCTAAGTTAGGCTACTAAAAATGACAGCAAATACTTCAAAATGACAGGTTAGGCTACTAAAAATGACAGCAAATCTATTTAAAGTGGTGGCATTTTTATTTTAGAACTCTTGACCAACAACAACAGTGAACAGAATAAATAGCCTACAATTGTGTATGATATAATAAATAAAGTACAGTTAAAATAAACACATTTAAATAACCCTATGGTGTCCAAATAAATAAACGACACAGGCTCCTGTACATCATATGCACACATTGACACACACAATACCTATCTGGCTTGTTTGTCAGATTTGACTGGCTATCTCTCTTATACAGTCTTCCATCCACCTCATTTTCAGTAGACCTAGACTACTTGATTCTGGGATCTGATTAAAAAAAATCTATTATTGTCTATTATTATCTGTAAGATCTAATGTTACAATCTATGATCGAAAAAACGGAGATGGGAAAGTCGTAAATAAACGTAACCTGCGATTGCAAACTAGCTTGAGACAGTAGGCTACTGTAAATTGAGAATATTAGCAATGAGTATCATTCAGATGATTTTGGTCTGAATAAAATATCAAGGCTAGTTTACAAACTTATTTTGTGTACTTTGTTACCACCTAGGGTCTGCTGTCTGAAACAGCTTCTAATTCCAGCTCGCGAGTCGCGCCGCTGAAAGAAAAAGATGCGGCTCAAAGATGCGGCTCAAACGGCTCTTCTGTATTAACCGGAAGTACCAAAATTGCAACTCCGACTCTTCAAACTGAATGGTACGAATAGAGCCGACGCAAAAAAAAGAGCCGAACTGCCCATCACTACTCAGGGGTCGATTCTTCCTCAGTGTTTTCACCCAATAAAAAACAGCAAAAGTGCTGTCATTCTGTTTTTCTGCACTGCCCCCTACTGGGTAACAACATGAATGACAGACCACACAACGAATATATCCTCTTTTAGGAAAATGTCCCAGTTTACCAGGGTACATTTTTTTATATGATCGTTATTTTTCAGCTACCATCAAGTGTTTAGCTGTTAATTAATCGTAAAGTAACCTATTGTAAAATATCTGACTTGTAGCCTATGTCAGATTTGGCTGGCTATCTCCTCTACAGCCTTCCATCCACCTCATTTTCAGTGGGCTACTGGATTCTTGGATCTGATTTAAACAACAATAAAAGAGCTCTATGAAAATATAACCTTACAATCTACAAACCCCAATTCCAAAAAAAAGTTGGGACAGTATGTAAAATGTACATAAAAGAAGAAAGCAGTGATTTGCAAATTCTCTTTTACATATATTTAATTGAAAACAGTACAAAGAAAAAATATTTAATGTTTTACCTTATCAACTTTATTGTTTTTTGAAAAGATACACGAATTCTGAATTTGATGCCTGCAACACCTTCCAGAAAAGTTGATGGGAGCTAAAAAAAGACTGGAAAGTAAAAAAAACAAAAAAAACACCTGTTTGTAACATTCCACAGGTAAACAAGTGATGCGATCATGACGGTAAAAAAAGGATAATAAAAGACTCTTGATATCGTATTTCCATGTATACAAGCGATACTATAACCTCTTTGCATTTGAATGGATCTCTGTAGGTATTGGGGGGTGTGACTAGATTAAGCTGTAAATTTCACAGTAATAGTATGAAACCCATGGTTGGCGAAATGGCTGTAAGTCATCAAGGGTCTGAGGTATCAAACGAGCCTCAAACCATCACTCTGCTGCCAGATATGGATGGATCACTTTAAGAGTGGTTTCTCCTGACTGATTTTCCAATTTGACTCTGGAGTTCTTCCCCACTGGCTGCATACAGGCGTCCGGGCTGAGCTTGGCTTGCTATAGGCTACTTCATTCTGTGACACTGTATAATTTTTCTTCTGTGACGGCTACATATGCATAGGCTATACAAAAGCGTGTCCTGCTAATTAATGTTAATATAAATTACAACAAAGTTGTGTAAGAGACTGCACCTGTAGTAGAACTTCCGAGATTCCATGATAAGGCATGTACTGCTCCAAGTTCTGATCAGTCTTCCAAGTTTCGTTTTAATTTAAAAACGATACCAAATCTTAACCTTTTCTATGACTCCAGATATAAACACGCTCATATCACTGTCGTGGATGATAATTCGACTGATCCTGACCAACACCTGTCTTTTGCTTCCGTCTTCTGTTTGCCATTGAACATGGAAATAGCATAGCTGCAAAATAACACCAACGTTTATCATTATACAACCCACTGGCAGTGCAGTGTGACCAAGGTGTTTAAATCACGGACTGTATAGGAAAAATAACCTTAGCGTGAAGCGATACGACCGTATTAAGTTTAGATCCGTTGTTAAAACGGATCTGACAAATCGAATCAATCACTGACTAAGTGCGCACAAGTCGTCCAATGACAAGCCCCGCCAGGCCCCACCCAGTACGGGTATGTACACCGGTGCAGGTAACGCAAAGGAAGTCAGTTTGAGGAACACGCTGATTAGGAGAACAAGTGCGTGCCGTAGGAAGAAATAATCCATTCATCAATGTTGATAAAATGTTTTATTTAATGGATGTTGACAGAGACATAGCTACTTTTACAACTTTTAAAATTCTAAACGTAAAGTTTTTTTCTATTACTAGTTTTTTTCGTCTCTGCCACAAAACTAGGATTGTAGATCTATAGCTTTAAAGAAAATATCCATTGTAACCACATTTGACCTCATATTCATCTACGTTTTTACTCATATTGGGGTTTGAGGTTCTGCAAAGGCAAGATGGGAATCCGTTGGAACTGGACCGTGGGATTCCTCGCTTTCTGGACTGTTTTTCTGTCGCTCGGATTTGGATTGAATGGGGAGATCGCAGCGAATCCTTCCCAGACCACTTTCAAACCGCAACCGATAGATGATGACGAACAACCACAGGCGTTTCCAGAACCGGAGAAATCCAATCTGCCGGTGTTCGCTATGGACTATGCCCGAATACAGGTCCCTTTTGAAATCACGCTATGGGTCCTACTTGCGTCATTTGCAAAGATTGGTGAGTAAAAGTATCTTTGATTACTTTTGATTAAAAATAAGATGTGGTGCAGAACATTCTGCTGATAGAAATTCAACGCGTTTTAAATGGCCTGTTTAGTCAAAAAAAAATCTGAGGAAATGTTCGCAGTTTTGGTAGTCTCTGGTTATGGTCTTCACTGGAAATTTCCCCTTTCATTTCAATTTAAACGTTTATGGATGCTTATGGTGTATTCAAATGATCTCGGAAGTCGGAATATTTCCGATTTACGAGAAGAAAAAACGATTTGAACGTGACATTATTATCAGAAATACTCGGACTTCCGAGTTAATTTGAATACACCATTAAACACTTGTGAGCTATATGATCATGCGCCAAACAAACATGGCAAGAATCATCAGACACGCATTAATAGGTTTCCAGGTTTCTGTCCTCACGAGCCGTTTTGGCCTGACAGCTTCTTCCTTACTGTTTGTGGGACGTTGAGCTTTTGAGAAACTGCCACCAGCAGTTAGAATATTCCTAAATACCCTCAAAAAACAGCAAGCACAAAATGGCCATCGCAAGCACTCAAAAGTGAGGTGCGCTAATAGCTATGTTCTGTTGAGATGGTACAACAAATGTTGGTGAAATCTACCGTCGGAAGACACATTTCTGGGGTATTGGTTTGGTCCTTTTAATTATCTAGCGTATTTGGACATCTTGAAGTTTTCCACCTTTTGTTTTTCTTTGGACTTCAGTGTAATACATTTAGGGTTGGTCTTGGATTGCACACAATATCTTCCTGAGATGCATCCTACTGGACAACACTGTCCTATAGTCTGCACAGCATGTGCATTAATGTGCATTAGTGGCCTATGGGTGTGTGCCTCCACCAGCAGATTCTACGTGCAGGTCTTTCTCTCTTGCATTGTGATTATGAGTGCAGATGGGCGCAATGCACTAAAATAAATCGATGAACGACGATCATATTGGTGCCAGTTGCCTTGCACATGGTGCAAAGGTAACCCAACAAAAAGATTCAAAAGGCCATTTTGCGTAGGAAATGTACGTTCCCCATCTCTGATGGTGATGCTTACGTCACCCTGCTCTTTCTCAAAGGGTTCCACGTGTACCACAAAATCACCATCTGGATCCCAGAGTCCTGCCTGCTGATCACCATCGGGCTGATCGTCGGCGGGATCATGTACTCTGTTCACGAGGAGCCCCCCGCCGTCCTCAGCTCCAACGTCTTCTTCCTCTACATGCTGCCCCCCATCGTGCTGGACGCCGGCTACTTCATGCCCACGCGGCCCTTCTTCGAGAACGTGGGCACGGTGCTGTGGTTCGCCGTGGTGGGCACGCTGTGGAACTCCATCGGGATCGGCCTGTCGCTCTACGCCATCTGCCAGATCGAGGCGTTCGGCGTCCAGGACATCAACCTACAGGAGAACCTGCTGTTCGCCTCCATCATCAGCGCCGTGGACCCCGTCGCCGTGCTCACCGTCTTCGAGGACATCAACGTCAACGAGCAGCTCTACATCGTGGTGTTCGGGGAGTGCCTGTTCAACGACGCCGTCACTGTGGTGAGTGAGTGAGTGAGCGAGCGAGAGAGGATTGTGTTTGTCAGTGTATGGTTTAGCACTTCTGTTTGTGTGCATGTGTGCGTAGTCCAGTGTTAGTTGCAGCTGTCAGTCAAATCGGCTCAATAGTTGCTGTTTATGGGAGGGTGGGGGTGGGTTTTTGTTGTCAGGTGTAACCGAGAGCAGCTTAACCCCCCCACCCCCAACCAACTCTTTTCACCTCCTGGCCCCTCCCCTCTGTAATGGACAAGCAGAGTGGCTGGTTAACATACAAACTTCTTGAGGGATAATACATGTTGATAAACTGAGATAATCTTCCATAAAACTCACCTGACAACCTAGAAAAGATTTTACATGCTGTACTTTTGCAAAAAAGCCCCGCGCACGTTAAAAAGATAACTGCATCACCTGAGGTCTGCCTCAGAGGGAGACCTGAGCAGAGGGCTGGCTTGTCAGGACTCGTTTAGCACTATGAGGGTTCCCCACGCCTGTCCTTGGGTGGCTTGTTTTCCTGACATTCCTGAGGTTCTTTCTTTCTCGTATGTGATCTTGTGCTCTGCATCGCCCCTGCGTTCCGACGTTCCGAGCGTGCGCACAAACAGCTTTGACAGTGGAGGAGAGAGGAAACGGTGGAACGACTAATCCCTCTGCCGCTCTTCTCGCAAATTAAATATTAAAGAATTCGACATGATTATGGGCGCAGGAGAAGTCTTTGTGTTATGTTATTTATTACTGCTGTATATAGAAATTATTGAACAAGATTCTCTCTGTTGTCCATGTCAGAATTGAGTTTCCAGGAAATGAGTTGCTGTAGTGGCGTTGTCACCGCAGTGTCCTGGCGGTTAGAGAGGCCGTTTCTACCTCACGAGGAATGAGAGTTTTGGTCTATATTGTGTCGTGTGGCTTAATTGGCTCTTTGGAGATGGGCTCTGCCGCAGAGTGTCTCGTGTGTTCTGGGTGGTGTTTGGAGCTTGTTCTGGGTGGTGTTTGGAGCTTGTTAGTTTCTCCTCTTTGTTACTCTCAACCTTTGTTACTCCAGTTTCAGAGCTGAAGTTACAGGAAGTGTTGCATTCAGTTTGGGGGCAGTCCTCTCTGTGTGTGTGTGTGTGTGTGTGTGTGTGTGTGTGTGTGTGTGCCAGTGCCACCAGACTGGTTCCGGCAGCTCCGAGCTGTCGGGTGAGTGGGTGGAGCCAAAGTTCTCTCTAGCCGAAACTCCAGTGAGAAGCCCAGTCTTGTCATTGTTGTGGAATTGTTTTGTTGAAATCCACCTGCATTCTCAACGCTGTTTGTTTTTCTTGAACTGTGAAATGCATTTTTTACATGAATACAATGTATCCTTTATTAAGCCAGGAAACTACGGTACAAACACAAACTTTTCAATAAAAAAAAAAACTAAATCCGAAGTGTCCAAAAGAGCTGGTAAATGATTGTAAATGTACATTTAAATGTGCAGTTCTCCTGACTTGGCATAAAGTCTGCACCCAGTGAGAAACCCTGTTTATCTACCTATGAGCGCAGTGTCCTACTTCAACAGCTCCTGTAAAAGTACACAGGCAGCATGAATGGGTGTAATCCATGTGTATAATTGGCCCGGTCTGAGTAAACGGGTGATACTCATGCTAGACCTGCGCTCCTGTTCTCTCCATGGCTTTGTGATACACTAGACAAAGTAAGTGGAGTATGGGAAGGAACTTTTATTTCGTACACAAGGTGAGTGACAAGGACAAACATTTACCTGTGCGCTGGACAGGGCGGGGCAGCTACCTGGGGATTAAAGCCAGCGGATCGCAAAGGCTCCCGCCTCAAACGCTTTGTGCGAGCACAAAATGGAAACGAGGAAGTGAACGGGAACAGTCAGGTGGCTGAGTATGGGCGTGAACGAGTCCCTCGCCATCGAGGCTTGCTGTTTTTGGGATGGCGTGCGGAGGGCCCGGGTGAAAGAGGAACAGCCTTCCTGTTCTATCAAGATGAGGAGGAAGTCAAAAAACATGGCAGGTTAAGAGGTCAAAACAGGAATGTGGGATTATCCCTTTGAGTGACGGGTGTCGGATTTGGTTTGTGGCATTTTACATTGGAGCGCAGTACAGAGAGACCGTGTGTGGGCGGGACTGTGGCCCCAGTCCTAGTTGGATATTTGCATGTGTTAATGTGTACAGCCAATGAACTCATCGAATCTGTTAAACCAGGGTCACTGTCACAAATTTGGTGAGCATTGCACAGGTCTCTGGAAACGCCCTCCTTTTTCTTTAACTGGTCAAACTCAACGGCACAGAAAATAGCCATTTAAAAATATATATTTACGTTTTCAGTTTCTCCATTTGCCTTCTGGTCTGACTTGTTTTTCAGCTTCTTTCAGGCCAGAACAGAAGCCATTTTCTTGTGGTCTGTAAACATACTCGCCACCGTAGGGACTGGACCACTGCAGGCCTGAAGGGAAAGGTCCCTGTTCAGTGATTGATATATGACAGGGATAGAATAGAATAACTTATTTTCCTGCTCGGGAACTTCAGTTGTAGCCCCAGCAACAACAAAAAAGACAGACAGTGGGGCAGACCCACAACACACAAACAAACATATCAAACAAAGACATCCAACAGAATAATTACATCAATCAAGTGAATTAAAGTGCAATACAGCCATGATTTAAAAATCGCCCCGCTGTCCCGAGATGTCCAGTGTCACCAAGCAGTCCAAGACACAAACTCCGCCTCCACGACTCTCCTCCATACACGCAGGATGTCAGTGGTGTGTGGAGATTCTATTGCCAATTAAGGGCTGAAATAAATAAGCTGATAAACGGTTAGCCCTGATTGGCTGGAGTTTAACACCCATGTTCCTGCCCCCTACCCCACTGCTTCTGATTGGCTGTCTTTCCCGGTCAGGTGCTGTACAACATGTTCACGTTTGTGGCGGACATGCCCGAGGTGGAGTCCGTGGACGTGTTCCTGGGTGTGGGGCGGTTCTTCGTGGTCGGCTTTGGCGGGCTGCTGTTCGGCTTCCTGTTCGGCTTTGCGGCGGCCTTCACCACCCGCTTCACCGCCAACGTGCGCGAGATCGAGCCGCTCTTCGTCTTTATGTTCAGCTACCTGGCCTACCTGGTGGCTGAGCTCTTTTCTATTTCCAGCATCATGGCGTGAGTGGAACAGCACCTACACATGCACACGCCCCGCTTAAATATATACATACATACATACACCTACACATGCACGTGCCCCCCTGCTTAAATAAATAAATAAATACTTAAATACATGCACACACCCCCTGCTTAAATAAATAAATAAATACATACACATGCACATGCACACGCCCCCTGCTTAAATAAATACATAAATACATAAATACATACATGCACACGCCCCCTGCTTAAATAAATAAATACATACGCATGCAGGCACGCACGCATACCAATTACACACATACGCACACGTGCACATGCCCCCTGCTTAAATAAATAAATACATGCATACATAAATACATACATACACACATGCAAGCATGCAGGCACGCTCGTGTACCAATTACACACACACACACACACACACACACACACACGCACACGCCCCCTGCTTAAATAAATAAATACGCACGCACGCACAAATGCCAATTACGCGCACACACACATACACTCACACACACATACATGCCCCTTGCTTAAATACACACGCATGCATGCCCATTACATACGCACTCACACACATGCACGCACATACACGGACGCACTCACCTCATTACACACATACACGCACTCACTCGCACACGCATGGCCATTACACACACACACATACGCACGCACGCACGCATATACACACACATACGCGCACACACACACACACACACGCACCCCCTGCTTAAATAAATACACATGCACGTATGCCCATTACACGCACACATACGCACGCACACATGTATTCTGTTGTTAAATGTAATTGGTCTGATTGCTATTGCTATGGTGATCTGTTTGGACAGCATCGTGACCTGCGCTCTGACGATGAAGTACTACGTTGAGGAGAACGTATCCCAGCGTTCCTGCACCACTATTCGTCACGTGATTAAGATGGTGGGCACCGTGTCTGAGACCCTCATCTTCTTCTTCCTGGGCGTGGTCACAATCACCACCCAACACGAGTGGAACTGGGGCTACATCCTCTTCACTCTTCTCTTCGTCTTCGTCTGGAGAGGACTGGGTATGTGTGTGTGTGTGTGTGTCTGTCTGTGTGTGTGTGTGTCTCTGTGTGTGTGTCTCTGTGTGTGTGTGTGTGTGTGTCTGTGTGTGTGTGCATGTGCATGTGTGCATTCGCATGAGTGTGTGTGAGAATGTTGCTATGAGTGTGTAGTGCACAGTGTAAATACGATAAGATGTATGATGTCAGCACTAACTCATGATGTCAGCACGAGCACTGGCATATGATGATGATGTCAGCACTAGCACTAGCGCTGGCGTATGTTGATGATGTCAGCACTAGCACTGGCGTATGATGATGATGTCAGCACTAGCGTATGATGATGTTAGCACTAGCACTGGCTTATGATGATGATGTCAGCACTAGCACTTGCGCTAGCGTATGATGATGATGTCAGCACAAGCACTAGCGCTGGTGTATGATGATGATGATGTCAGCACTAGCGTATGATGATGTCAGCACTCGCACTAGCGCTGGCGTATGATGTCAGCACTAGTGCTGGCGTATGATGATGATGTCAGCACTAGCGCTGGCGTATGATGATGATGTCAGCACTAGCACGGCTTTGATGAGTCACTTATTCTCTCTCTCTCAGGGGTTCTGGTCCTGACCCAAATAATTAACCCATTCCGCACCATCCCCTTCAACTTCAAAGACCAGTTTGGCCTGGCTTACGGCGGACTGCGGGGTGCCATCTGCTTCGCCCTGGTCTTCCTCCTCCCGGAAAACATCGGGCGCCGAAACCTCTTCAACACCGCCACCATCGCCGTCATCATCTTCACCGTCTTCATCCAGGTAAGGAGCGGCTCCACCTCAGACGCGCCCAGTCCGGTGTGCAGGGGGTTAGTGTGGCGAACCATGTGGATCCTTTCCTCACCGCGGGAATTCTGTCCGCAGGGAATCACTATCCGGCCCCTGATCGAGTTCATGAATGTCCGGAGGACCAACCGCAAGCTCTCCAGCATCAACGTGGAGGTCCACGAAAGGGTAGGAGACCACCGCTTTACTGTCTTTACTGTCTGCTGCTTCAGCTCCCTGCTTTACACGTTACATTACAATGACTTAGCAGACGCTTTTATCCAAATCGACTTACAGTAAGTGCACACCTAAGGTCATTGAAACGACTACAAACAGGTCCCATAAAGTACAGTTCTATCATAACGTAGCAGCTACCCATAAACATTGAGTCTACTTCACATTGTAGCTATGGCTAAGTCTTAAAGGGATGTTTCACTTTTGTGTGATAGAAGTACGTTCGTGGAGCCTACCCCATTATATTTGCATAGCGTGAATACTAGCAACATCAGCTGTGTGTCTGCTGACCGTTAACGGCATCCCCGGTAGTCCCGGTTGTCAGGCTCTCCATTCACTCCCATTCATTTTCAGGACCTCACCAAAATGAATCATTTTAAAGCACAAACTAACTACTGCGGATAATACATCGATAAAAGAGAACACAAGGGTGAAAAGCTACGCGTTTGTTTTGATATTTAATGTCAGGAAAAAAAAAAGATCTGGTAAAAGGTTTTTTTATTTTAACTCGGTGAAAAATCCTTGCGCATGATAAAGTTGACGTCATGAGCGATGCGTTATGATAATCCGCTTTTGTGTCTTTGTAGACTAATGTTACGAGTAAAACTGAGGGTATACTACGAAGCAGGATTACTGAGTTAACTGGATAACTGCATTGAGTAGAACCGGGAGTGCAGTTGTCCAGTCCAGGTTGCCATACCGACTGACAAACTTCCCAAGCTCTTATTTAATTCTCCAACTATAGTAGGCTACTGTTAGTCATAACAAAACAATTAGATTACTACAGCTGTATTTCTATACAGTAGCCAATCCGATAAATAGTTCCACAATTTAAAGCTAATTTAAACTTGAAAACATCTTATAAGCTTAAAACAAACACGTACTTTTTCACCCTCGTGCTCTCTTTTATCGATGTATTATCTGCCGTAGTTAGTTTGTGCTTTAAATTGATTAATTTTGGTGAGGTCCTGAAAATGAATGGGAGTGAATGGGGAGCCTGACAACCGGGAAGTCCCGTTAACGGTCAGCAGGGACAGCTGATGTTGCTCGTATTCGCACGATGCAAATATAGTGGCAAAGGCTCCACAAGATTACTTGTCACACAAAGGTGAAATATGCCTTTAAGGCTAAGTCTGTAAGACATGATAAACTATAACATCACAATCAAGACACAAGTTTTACATGTGTGTTACATAAGGTACAGGATACAATGGACAAGGAATGAGTGCTATATGGAAGTGGTCCTAGATTGGTGGGTCAGTCAAGGAAGAGTCTGAAGAGGTGTGTCTTGAGACCACGATGGAAAGCAGGCAGTGATTGGGCAGTTGGTAGAAAGCAGGCAGTGATTGGGCAGTTTGTAGAAAGCAGGCAGTGATTGGGCAGTTTGTAGAAAGCAGGCAGTGATTGGGCAGTTTGTAGAAAGCAGGCAGTGATTGGGCAGTTTGTAGAGGATAACCTCCATGCCGTGGATGGATCTATAACTCAGCCACCGGCTTCTCGTGTGTTTCGGCATTCTAGTGATTAATTTCATCCATCGATTGGCTAAATAGTCCACACATCTTGTTTCCTAAGTTGGCTGCTGATTGAACGGAAACGGCAAAACTTTATTGAAATGGACATCGGATCACTACCCCTACTTTTACATCATGGCCAATTACAGGTTGCCTGTAGTCATCAGGTGCCTTAAAACAGGAAGCTTTTTTTTGAATTGGCACATTGATCTCAGTGTAACTTCATGTATGTATAGCATTTTGACATGCATGTATTTGCATGTTGCTCGTATGTATGCAGTGTGTTGAGCTTGTATTTGCATGTTGCTGGTATGTATGCAGCGCGTTGAGCTTGTATTTGTATGTTGCTGGTATGTATGCAGCGCGTTGAGCTTGTATTTGTATGTTGCTGGTATGTATGCAGTGTGTTGAGCTTGTAATTGCATGTTGCTGGTATGTATGCAGCGCGTTGAGCTTGTATTTGTATGTTGCTGGTATGTGTGCAGTGTGTTGAGCTTGTATTTGTATGTTGCTGGTATGTGTGCAGTGTGTTGAGCAGGTATTTGTATGTTGCTGGTATGTATGCAGCGTGTTGAGGTTGTATTTGTATGTTGCTGGTATGTATGCAGTGTGTTGAGGTTGTATTTGTATGTTGCTGGTATGTATGCAGTGTGTTGAGCAGGTATTTGTATGTTGCTGGTATGTATGCAGCGTGTTGAGGTTGTATTTGTATGTTGCTGGTATGTATGCAGTGTGTTGAGGTTGTATTTGTATGTTGCTGGTATGTATGCAGTGTGTTGAGCAGGTATTTGTATGTTGCTGGTATGTATGCAGTGTGTTGAGCAGGTATTTGTATTATTTGTATGTTGCTGGTATGTATGCAGTGTGTTGAGCAGGTATTTGTATGTTGCTGGTATGTATGCAGCGTGTTGAGGTTGTAATTGTATGTTGCTGGTATGTATGCAGCGTGTTGAGGTTGTATTTGTATGTTGCTGGTATGTATGCAGTGTGTTGAGCAGGTATTTGTATGTTGCTGGTATGTATGGAGTGTGTTGAGGTTGTATTTGTATGTTGCTGGTATCTAAGTACTACAACATGGTCCTGTTTCTTTCAGGTCATGGAGCACACCATCGCTGGAATCGAGGATCTCTGTGGGCAGTGGAGTCACTACTACTGGAAAGACAAGTAAGAGCCTGATTGGTGAATCTGTGGGACCTTGTGATTGTGTGGTGTCTCTTGCACTGCCTGTGTAAAAATGTCCCTCTGGCTGCGTTATACACCGAGTTTTGGCGTTGGCAGTCTACTAGGCCGGCAGCGGAGCCCATAAGTTGATAGCGAATCCTGATTTTGGCGGTTCCCCACTGGTGTAGCATGTAGCATGTAGCATGGATGCTCTAATCTAGAGAGACCTTGACAATGTTAAAGAGTCAAAGTGCTTCCGTAGGACGTCTGAACATTACGAGCTTTTTAGCGCGTTTCCTGTCCTGGTCGCTTCGCTCTGTGCTGATCCCGCCCCCCTGCCTGGCCGTCGGGCTGGTGCGACCGGTTGGGCGACTCTAAATTAAGATCGGTCCCTGCCACAACTCGCTCAGCCCTTATTCTTGCTTCAGGGCAGATCAGGAAAGGAGACACCAGCGTGAAATTCCAGTGGAAGAGGAGCCGCTCTCTCGCGATGGGCGTCTGCAGGAATAAATCACTGCTTTGACCCGTTTTTCTCAGGGTGGTCGTTAGCGCTGATGTCGGAGTTCATTAGCGCCGATCAGGCTAATGAACTGCAGTCTGCAGGATTTTTTTTTTTAATAGAAGTTTTAGGATTCATTGCTTGAACAATCTGACGTGTGATTGCGACTGGAGTGTTTTACTACTCAATGGCTGGGTTGTTTTTTAGGTGTGTGTGTCCATTTATAAAATGGACCAATTGAACCCACCCCCTTACCACCTATCTCTACACATCACTCGAGAATACCCCACCCGTGACCCGCCGCTCACGCATTCCCCCAGGGGGCGTGTGCATGTATGTATTTATGTATTTACCCCCCACAGGTTTAAGAAGTTCAATGACAAGGTCATCAGGAGGATCCTGATCAAGGACAACCGGGCGGAGTCGAGCATCGTGGCTCTGTACAAGAGGCTGGAGCTTCAGAACGCCATGGAGATCCTGGATACCACTGCTGGAGACCTGAGTGCAGCACCGTCCTTGGTCACCCTCAAGTGAGTGTCCTGTTCACTGTCGTGTCCAACAATTCCCTCCTTTCTCTCTTTCTCTCTTTCTCTCTTTCCCTCTTTCTCTCTCTCTCTCCCACAATTCCCTCCCTCCCTCTCCTCTTTTTGCTCTGTTTCCAGCACTTCTTCCCACCTGTCTTCCCATCTCCCTCTCCTCTCTGTCCGCCTGCAGGTAATGTGTTATTAGACATGGAGGGTTGAGATCTGACTGGCTCTGTTTGAAAATAAGATATCGAGAATATTTTAAAGCAAAGGGTATAAATACTTATTTAAATGAGAAATTTCAATTTTCGATTTTTAATACATTTGCAAAAATTTCTAAAAACATGTTTTCACTTTGTCATTATGGGCTATTTTGTGTAGAACCTTGAGACAAAAAATGAACTCAATCTATTGTAGAATATGTCTGTAATGTAATAAAACGTGGAGAAGGTGAAAGGGGTGGGCAGACTTTCCGGCTTGACTGTATCTAACGCACATACTTCCTGTCTAAGATCTGTAGGTGAATTCACACCCTCAAGCGCAGTCAAATTCATTTAAATATGAGCTGGGCCGTCAGGAAGCCACATGGCGGGGCCACGGGACGACTTTGTGCTGTTCAGATGGCGGCTTGTAGCAGTGGTGGTTGGGGGGACCCAGGGAAACGCACAGGACTTTGAGGGGGGGCGGGGTACACTCGCCATTAATTCAGTCTCCATTTCTCTACCCGCAGTGAGGAGAAGATGCTGGCGTCTTCCCTAAAACCGAAGAAGAAGTTCCTGGCGAGCGACCTGAAGAACATGCACGATATCCTGTCCAAGAACATGTACAAGATCCGCCAGAGGGTGAGTCATCGTTCCCGCCATCGTCTGCTTTCCTTGCAGGCGGTTTACCTGCACTTTATAGATCTCAGGATCTCAGAACGCTCTACAGATAAGGCGGGAAACTCATCTCGCCCAGTCACCGGTGTGCAGCCTCGATCCGAGCGGTACGCTGAAAACCGTTTTTCACCTGGGATGGAGGAGTGGTCGTTGAGCCGATTGAAACTGATTACTGGAGGATTGGCCAATCGTGGAAGTCATTGGCGGGTTGCGGGATATTGGCAGTTTTTTTTTTTCTTTTTCTTTTCTTCTTTCTCTCTTTTTTTCCTGCAGTGTCAGTTAGCCATAGCATTCGAGACGCTGGCGATAGTACCGGTTTTTTGGAGCACCCGCGCCAGTCTGCTCTTTACCCTTCAGCAGCACAGTTAGCTGCCAGGGTCATCCGTTCTACAGGCCCAGCTCTCGTCCTCCTTGTTGGAAAGAGGTCGAAGAGTTTGGGCTTCCATTTAGTGCGCGTGTATCCGTGGTTGTGCGTGCGTGCGTGCGTGCGTGCGTGCGTGCGTGCGTGCGTGCGTGCGTGCGTGCGTGCGTGCGTGCGTGTCTGTAGCTGTAGCTGTAGCTGTGCCTGAATATGATCCCTGTCCACTCAGACCCCTGTCTACTATGTGCGCTGTCCCCTCACTTTGCAAGCAGTGTGCGAAAGAAATCCCGCAGAACTCGTAGTTTGTAAAATATATATATATGTTTTTAAATGAGTTTTATTGAGAATATCAATCAGTTTACACATGACAATGGTTACATAAGTGTAGATTATGACGCAAGATAGAATAAAATAAAGTAGTTTGTAATATATCCTGCTCTTGTACTACAATTTCTAGTTTTTAATTCCGGTTTTACTTCCCGAAATTGTCGGATGAGTGCACCGTTCTGTGGATGTGTGCTCCTGAATCCCCTCAACAAAACCCTGGAATTCATACTGGGATTCCCCCATTTAAGTGCCCCCATTTGTGAGAAAAGGTCACCCACTCAAAAACGTTTTGACTGAGTTGACTCAAATATGCGCCCTGAAGGGGGTGAAGGGATCATATTTGGTCACGGCCTGTGTTTGGTCCACTATAGTGTGTGTGTATCTGGGATTGAATCCGCTCTCGTGTGTGTGTGTGTGTGTGTGTGTGTGTGTGTGTGTGTGTGTGTGTGTGTGTGTGTGTGTGTGAGTGTGTGAGTGTGTGAGAGTGATCTGGGATTGAATCCGCTCTAGTGTGTGAATATCTGTGATCGAACCCGCTCTTGTGTGCTTGTGTCTGTGGTTGACTGTGATTGAACCGCTCTAGTGTACATGTATCTGTGGTTGAGTCCGCTCTAGTGCGCTTGTGTCTGTGGTTGATGCTGCACCTGCCTCTTGCTGTTTTTGCATGATCCTGAGGGTTTGGCAGCCAGTAGATTTCCACTGATGACATCACCCCTTTTTTGTTGTGAGTAAATATACTCAGTGTTTACTGGGGTCGCGTGTGCTGAAGGCGCTCTTGAAAAATAGGCTCTTCCCTCTCCCTCATCTCGGCCTGTGTCCCTCTAAATGGTTTTGCTGTGCAATAGAAATCGGCCTTGTGTACAGTCTCTCACTCAGTATGAAACCACTCTAAATTATCAGCTTCAATAGGCTCCACTTCCTTTTGAAACCACACCCTGCTCTCTCTCTCTCTCTCTCTCTCTCTCTCTCGCTCTCTCGGTCACGTGCCTCTGCAGCGAGCCTGCTGATTGGCTGTTTGAGGGACCAGGGCAGTGATCTGGGAAAGATTTGCAGGAACAAAAACTTGAGGAAGAGCCCAGCCTTTTTATCTTATAGCCAAGGGAGACGGATGTAAACCTGCCTCCTAATCTGTTGTTGTTTTAATGAGAATAATAATGAATACAGAAACGTCTGCTGTGCTTTGGCAGCCACTGAATGAGTTTTGTTACTGCGCTTTATATCATGTGTTTGTTCAGCAGATTCAACAGAGAACCTGCTTTATCTCTTATTCCTATTTCTTTATAAATGATCCTTTAATACAGCTGGATGCTCACTGAAGCGATTGAGCACAAACACCTATAAACGGCGCAGTGGCAGTGCCTGACCAGTAGGGGGGTGTTGCAGTCTGATCCCAGCTGGGACATTTTAGGTTACCAGGGTGACATACGGAGAGAGTTTCTGCCATACAATAACCCCTCAAGTGTTGGGGGTGAATGGCGGGAACCTGAAACGGAATACTGTGTTGGGATGAGCACCGTATGTGTGAAACTGCAGAACCAGCTCGACTGCATTCAGACCAAGCTGCACTTCCACAGGTGCTGTGTTCGTGTTACCGATCGGGCGGGGGCGGGGGCGGGGGCGGGGGGGGGGGGGTTTGAACGGCGGAGCTGTTTGGAGAAAAATAAATGAGGGGAAGGCATGCAGCTCTGCACTCACATTAGTGATATTTAAATGTATTTAATGAACAGTTTTGTATACATTATCTATATATAAAAACGGGTGGGAGGCTTTTCCAGAGAGCCTTGTAAATCCCATGTGGAGATTACAGTCCCTTCCTCAGGGCGGTTACACAGTGGCAGAATGCTGAATCACTGTCGTGAATGTACAGGGCTTTTCTGAGATGAAAGCTGGTTGTGTAAGGAGCCATGTTAACGGCTGCTCTTAGTACATTTTATGGTCTTCGGCAGGCTGTGCTTTCAAAAGGCAGCCGCGCCTATTGAAGCTGAGGGTTTATAGTAGTTTCGTACTGAGTAATGTACACAAATCAACGTGTGTTTGTCTTTAGACTCTGGAGTACACCAACAGGAGCGCTCTGCCCAACAACTCCAAGGCCAGGGAGATCCTGATCCGACGGCACGCCAGCATCCGCCGCAGCCTGCGTTCCGGAAGCTCACAGTCATCGGTATGGGAGAGGCTCACGACCCCTCAAAGGGTCACTTAGGAGTGCAGAGGGAGGGGGCTGTTGGGAATGGATCTTTTCTCTATTGTGTGTGTGCGTGCGTGCGTGCAGTATATTCTGTGTGTATATTCTTATCAAGAAATCTAGTGCGTCTTTTAACAAACCAATTTTACGTCCTATTTATTGATTGTAAATCTGTCTAATTGAGTGTAATGTGTTCATTTCTGTCTCTCAGGATCTTAGCAAGTCCAAAAAGTATTTCTCCCTTCCTGCTGGTAAAAACCTGGACTCGCAGTTTCCCCCGAAGAGGCTCCACCCTGTCGGTGAGTTTCACACAGCCGTGGCAGCAGAGCCGTGGCAGCAGTTTATCGCTACGGGCCTGAAACTAACTCCGCAAAGCCTTTATTAAATAACTTTAAATTTACACGCAGTGCATTGTTTAGCTTATCTTTTAACCGCTAATCTCCTAACCGGCTCTAAAGTGAATATCTGCGTATCTGTCGATCTCTCATCCTTGGGGCGGGGAGGTGTTGGGGTGGAATGCAGTTTGGTTTTTTGAGGACGACTGTGGGTGGGGGGGAAGCGGTTTGAATTTGGGCGAAAATTGGATGACGATGATGATGAAGAAGGGCACTTGCGTTTACCTCCTCTCAGGTGACGATGACGTTGTGTCTGAGACGGGCTACCCCGCCGCCAGGCCGCGGTACGGGCAGCCTCAGCGGGCTTCTTCGCGCGCCATGCTGCCCTTGCGGAGGCTGGACACGCTACGCGAGTCGCCTGTAGATGGCGCCGATGAGCAGCCCACGCAGGTGGACTTTGTGGACGAGGAGCGGGCGCAGCCGGGCAGGAGGGG
Organism: Ilyophis sp. 1 JC-2022; assembly: GCA_022702515.1. Classification (NCBI taxonomy): domain Eukaryota; kingdom Metazoa; phylum Chordata; class Actinopteri; order Anguilliformes; family Synaphobranchidae; genus Ilyophis; species Ilyophis sp. 1 JC-2022. The sequence continues at coordinate 34,799,207 of CM040398.1, forward strand.
CCCATCCCGACAGGGCTCCAGCTCCAGTGACTCACGGGTGCCCCCTCATCGCCGCCGAGGGTTCAGCGACCCGGACGAGGGGGACGCCCAGGAGAGGGATCCCCAGGACCCCAGGGATGACGGAACGAGGAACCCCCTTCTGCGCCGCCCGCAGTGGAACCCCCACCAGCCGTGAGAGGGGGCGCAGTGTTGGACCCGGGGGTGCAGGGAGAGGGGGCGCAGTGTTGGACCCGGGGGTGCAGGGAGAGGGTGGTGTGGAACGGTGCTACACACTGCCGCCTCGTCAGTGACACAGTGAAGCGTCGGCCGTGCTGAGGGAGAGGGAAATGCACCTGAACAGTGCCACATGGCGCCCCTCCCTCTCTCAGACTGGCAGCCATTTTGGGGGGGGGTTCAAATGTTCAGAATTATTTTATAATTTTAAAAAATATCATTGCTTACCATTTAAATTTTGTTAACTTCCTGTTTACCTGGCCATGATACGCCAGGGTTCAAACCAGCTCTGTGACTTTGGAGACATATGTACCTGGTGAGGAAGTCTTGAAAGATGGGCGTGGCCACAGGGACACTGGAAATCAGTCACTGTATCATCAGGGCTTTTGTGCCTGTTTCGACTCCAGGGCGTGGCTTTTCCACTGTCAGCGTTGTGGCATTTCCCATAATGCTGTGCAAGCTGTCATGTATCCGAGCGTACCCTGACAGTCACGTGTGTGCTGCGGTGAACGTCCTCAAAGCACTGAGACTTGAAAATCTGTGGATTTGACATTCTTCCAGACGAAACTTAAACTGGGTCTTTGTCGTAGTAATCAGGCTGTGCTGATAGAGAAGCCATGTGTTTTTTTTACGCCCCCCTTTCAAACAAAGCCGTGATAACGACGATGTGCTTGTGGAGAGCAGGCCGTCCCGCTGAATTGGGCAGGTGTACTGCCGTTGGAGGGCAAACTGATTTATTTCAGTGCGCAGGAGAACAGCGAAAGCGTGCGGATAGTGCAGGACGGCTCCCACATCCGCCTGAAACAACGGCAGTTACAGAAAGACCTGAAACGTGCCCAGGAGACTAACAGACTTCCACTGTTCTTCCTTCATGAATGTCTGTGGAGTGGTGGATTGTGGGATGTTTTCTGCCATTACACAGGAGGCCCTTCAGAACTGGTGATGTCACTGAGGCACCATAGAGGTCATATCTGTAGACGGGTACATAAGTGTCAGCAGTGTGCTATAGCCCCCCGCAGCTCTGTCTGAGCCAGGCTAAGCTAACCGCGCCCTTCTCCCAGATCGATCTATTCGTCCGTTCCAGTTCATGTGAGGAGTCACTGATGGGGTCAATGGAGGAAGAGATGTGATGTTTTATGTGTTTAAGTAGACGTGTCGTCTTTTTTATAAGTTCGTTTGACGGATGACTTGTGACTGTGAAAATGGCTGTTCTTGTCCGAGGTGGTCCTCTCATCCATTGAGACCAACTGCCATTCTTTTTGCTTTTTCAGATTGTGTAATAAAAATAATTTTATAGAATATCTGTCAGATGTCAATTTGTAAAAAACTAACAAAAATAAGGTTTTTGAGCAATATTACATCATTGTCTTTGAAGATAAAATTAAAATTTTTACCTTTTTGGTGGGGCAAGCTTTCGTTCTTAATCTTTAGTCCTGGAAGGCCAGTCACAACATGGCTTCATTATCCTAATCTTTGGGGTTGACAGGTTCTGGGTCCATCCAAAGGTACATAAAAGTGTCAGGTTCCCCTTCTCAACTATCAAACCAATGGTTCATATGACTGGACAGACTTTATTGCTCAGAATGTAGGTTGTTTAGGAAGAGCATTACAAACCTGGTTGATTGTAACCGGATGGACTGGGATCCAAGAACGTTTTACATGGTTTGTTGCTGCCACCTAGTGGTGATGTCTGTTACTCATATGACCTGTTGTATAAATCATTTATTACGTTATAATTTACACTGCATCTCACACAACTTACATATGCAGCGCCCCATTTATAAAGCTCTAATATTAACACAAAATTCTGATTTAGCCTAAGAATTACACAAAGGAATTGGAACCTTCAGACTGGATGCAAAAAGCCCAGTTCTGTATCTGCTGTGCTGCACTGCCACCCAGTGGTCTGCTGTTGGCATTTCACCCGATGCAGCACTTATTGAAACGGAATCAGCCCATCAGAAGATTGGATACGCGTCTCGATACACGCTCGAGCCATATTCAATTAAATATGATTCGATTCAGCAGTAATTCAGTACAATTTAGATCCCACTCAGTTCAGATGTGGTGCACTTCAGCTTTACACATTCAATTTAACTTGTCTATGTTGTCAGTAGGAATCGCTTTTTCTAGATCATGAAATCAGTCAAAATGTTAATCTTTGAACTGTGTCACTGTTAAAAAGCAGTGCAAAAGGAAGTTTTTCCAAACCGGTTTTAAAGTTGTTTGGTTTGTCGAATATTTTCAATCTTCAGGCAGCCGGTAAAGATGTTTATTTATTTATTTATTTATTTCTTGTGGGAGTACATGTGATGAGCGTGGTTTATTTTCCTAAACCAGCTGCTCTATATGGACTGACTGTGGTGTTGTCGGTTCATGAATGTTCTTCTCCACCTCTCCCTTCGAAGGCATTTTTTCTGTAAACTTCCCTGTTGGTTTTTTTTCCCCCTAATCGTTTTAATCCCGATAACATCCCGGCACCTCTGCTTTCCTATAGGATGAAACTGAGTGACAGCCTGATCTAGACGGTGTCTGGGTGGCACAATGCACCTTAGAATTTTAGGATTTTAACCAATGCGGTGTTTGAAGTGTTTCTTCTGATGGTACCACAGAAAAAAATTTGCCCACAGACTACTGATTGACAGGTCTGTGCTGAAAGTTGATTGGATGAGCCTCATCTGTGCCCTTCTCCAACCGAATCGCCCAGTTGTTTTGGAATGTCCTTGGTCTTCATTGTGGACTCTTTGAAGTGCATTTCCTGCCAGAGGTATCTTGCACAGACAGATTAGTTTAATCATTCAAATTATTTTCTGAAATTAAGTAGGGCACTGCTAAAATAATGTGTGTTTGCCATGCCAAGCATCTAAAGACTTCTACAGTCATGTGAATCACCTCAGTAACGGAAGAAAAACAGCAGTAGAGGGACAAGTTTCCATCCCATGTGAGGACAGCAGTACATTCACAGCTGTGTGTTTATTGGGCTCTGCGAGTTAGGAGCCTGCCTTATGATGGATCATCCGCTCCCCCTTTGGGCTTTGTGTGTGTGTGTGTTTGAAGTTAAGGTAGTCCCTCTGTCTCTGTCTGTGCAAAATATCGCACTCTTGTGATAATTAACCTTCATCTCAGCACTGTTACAAGCCCTATGACAAACAAACCTTCTTTGACGCTGTACAAACGTTTTGAGCGTGTTTTTGTGTCGGTTTTCCATGAACCTGGCAAAGGGACCCAGATCCTGGAGTAGTACCTGGGCAGTAGTATTCGTTGGCAGTAGCAGCAGTATTTGTTAGCCGTAATATTTGTTAGCAGTCCTGCAAGGCTTCATATGGGGCTCCATGTAAAACGCCGTTACTGATTTGCATAGCTGCAAATGCATTATTTTCATAACTGGGCAGTTGCACATTTCTATTTTGGTGTGCATGGTAACAGTATATTAGGATATAATACATCAGCACAGTTTCTTTGTGCCAAACCCCCCCCCCCCCTATGGCTTGTCTGGGGGGCTGGGGGCTCGGAGGAATGTCCAGCTCCTGTTCAAACGTTTCAGTGTCACCCCTTGATTGTCCCTCCGCCTTGCTGTGTGTGGACATGTGTGGGGTGGGGTGAGTGTCCAGTTTCTGCCTGTTATTTCTGTGCTGGTCCCAGGCTCCGCCCCAATCAGACAGGGTAGGGGGGGAGAGGGGTGGGGCGGCACGGGTTTTCGAGTCAGCACCCAAAAATAGTGGGGGGGCAAGGCTCTATTGGACAAGCCCTCCAGGGGTGGTGTGTGCCCCCCCCGCCCTTCCTCAGGCAGACTGTGGGGTGAGACACGGGGGGTCGGAGAAACGCAGGAATCGTCGGGACGCGGAGATGAAGCTCAGCGTGGCCTTCTTTTTCGCCGGGTTCTTTGCGGCGCTCGGCGCTACCTTTTTTCTTCTTTCCTTCGGGACGGACTACTGGCTGCTGGCCTCCGAAACCTGCCACCCCCGTGCCAACGAAACCAGCGGGCCTGGTGGAGTACTCCTGGAGGTGAGGGGGGCACGGTGTCTCTGGGTAGGCTTCGGTTTGCCTGGGTGGGGTACCGGTTGACACGGTGTGCAGCCCGGGGGCTGCAGGTTCGATTCCTAGGCGAGGCACTGCTGTTACACTGAGGAATGAGGTACTTACAGTAAGCGGTACAGTAACCGCTTCAGTAAATGAGCAGATGTGTCCGTGGCTGGTGTGTTAGTCATGTTAGCAGTTAGCCACAAGGTGGTCTGCTAAATGCCTAATTGTGAATGTATTGTAAAGTTTAGTCGTTTTAGGGTTGTTATGGACAGAGATTACTCTAGATTCCATGAAAATTCTTCTCAATTGAAGCGGTCTAGAAACGACCGTAAAAAGACGACATTGGTCACATAAAATTACATATCTCTGACTGGACTAGAACCTTACATTGGAACTCTCAGTAGCACTATTGGGTTCAAAATGAAAATTATTTCAGATTTTGTTTATGTCATTTAATTTATGCTATCAAGAACACAAAGGCTTGGATTTAATCAAAATGTGTCCTTTGCCTTGACTTGCGAATAAATTATTGTGCTTTTAATATTGATGGTCACTTCACTCACCAACGGGCATTTAATTTCGTCACAATAAAATGTTGAATTAAATCCAGATCTAAGCGTATACTGTGTCAGTCTGCGGTTCATCTTTGATCATTTCTGTCCACCAATGAATACGGCGCTGGATCAAATTCCAGCGAAATATATTTGCGTAAAACAATCTGAACTGTGTGTTGAATATCACACATTATAGAAAGCCTTCCTTTTAATAGTGCCCAATGAAGCAGGGTTTAGTTGTAAAGCTCAGTTGAGTGCCAGGGCTGGATGTGAGAAATCATGTGACTGAAGCCTAGAAGCATGCGTTTCTCTCATGGTGAGAAATGTGGCAGGGGCTATAGCAGCTGCTGTGGCTCCCTCAGGCCTCTGACTGACTCACACCAAATGAATGCTGTTCACCTGACACAAAATCTGCCCGTCTTTCTGTAGCGCAATAGTATGACGTGCAATTGCGCTGTACCCAAATGCATTATATACAATTATTTTTGCTTGCTAACTAAAAAGACTAGCTCAAGTTTACGTTTTATTACAAATCAAAATTTTATTACAAATCAAAATTAATGACAAATCTAATTTAAAAATAGATTAATTGCGGCCACATGTTCAGTTAAAAGCAGGGGTTTCAGCTGGAGATCTGTGGGTTTCTGATTTTTTTATTCTAATCGGGTTGTAATTATTCATATGAAGTTACAGTTTAGATTTGAACTTTAATCACTAGCTGTCCCCAGGAGCATATTCCAAAAAGCTGAGTAAAACCTGGAACGGCTCTTTTCACTTCAGTCCATGTTCCAGACTTGGGAGGGTTCCGGGTTTTACTCAGTGCAGTTATCCAGCTAACTCAGTAATCCTGCTTTCTCGAACAAGCCCCATACTACTGCTTCACACTGCTGCTCTGACTACTGCTCCATACTGCTGCTCTGATCACTGATCCATATTGCTCACTGCTCCTCACTGATCTCCATCCTGTTGCTTCCCTACAGCGATTAGACTTTGTTGTGACCCAGGAGGACACGACCACCTTCTACCACGAGGGCTTCTTCTGGCGCTGCTCCTTCGGGGGAAAGATGGAGGACGACACCATGTGGAAGTTCTGGTTCAGTAAGTCTGATATTACGCACGCAACCATGCATGCACACACACGTACAAATGCACATACACACCTGCACACACCTGCACAAAAGCACACACACACACACACACATACACATGCACGCACTCCCTCCAAGCTCTTATCTTGCTGGTGTTGTGCAACCCCCCCCCAATCTCTCACATTTCTGGAAAGAGCATTATTTTATTATTGGGGACACACAGAATGTTCCAGACTCCCCCTGGACATTCCACAAGTGTCTTTCCCGCGGGAGGAATTCTTCCTGGTCTGGCAGAATGCTCCTTGTCGGGTCTGAAGCCAGATGGCTTTAGCAGCAGTAGTGAGCGTGCTCAGTCCTCTTCCTCCGTGAATTCTGTGTAAAATGGTGGCAAGCAGTGAAGAGAAAGTGCGGAGCTCGTGGCATGCCAAGCGATAAAGCTCATCGGCTCCGCTGCGGCTGCAAAGATGGGAGGAATTTCGGGGAAGCCCAGGGAATGCGACAGGAATTTTGGGAAAGCACTGGGAATTTGAAACGTCCATGTCAAACTCCAGTGTGGGGCCAGATGAGGAATCATTCCCTGCAGGGTTAAGTTAATGCAACCGTTCCAAAGTCAGCTTCCAGGTCCGGGGGACACAATGCAGTTTAAATAATTATAGATTAATTTATTTGATGAGCAAGATGAGATCCCTCATTATATTTGTCGCCATCCATTCTGCTCACCCTCTAGCCGGGCTTCTCCCGAGCTGCTCACCCTCTAGCCGGGCTTCTCCCGAGCTGCTCACCCTCTAGCCGGGCTTCTCCCGAGCTGCTCACCCTCTAGCCGGGCTTCTCCCGAGCTGCTCACCCTCTAGCCGGGCTTCTCCTGAGCTGCTCACCCTCTAGCCGGGCTTCTCCCGAGCTGCTCACCCTCTAGCCGGGCTTCTCCCGAGCTGCTCACCCTCTAGCCGGGCTTCTCCCGAGCTGCTCACCCTCGAGCCGGGCTTCTCCCGAGATTTATTCCCATTGGGGATCACCACCGTTTGAATGTTTTTCTTCCCAATGGGGAGTTTTTACCTGGTTTGCTTTTTAGGGGTTCAGGCCTGGTTTTTGGGAGTTCAGGTCTGGTTTTTGCCCAATTTCTTTTCTGTTTCTCTGTAAAGTGTCTTTGTGACAGTTTTCTGTAAAAAGCATGATTCAAATAAAATTTTATTGAATGTAATTAAATTGAATTTAAAAAAATGTCATTTGTGTTGTAAAGTGCGAGCATGGGCTGGCATCTTTCTCTGTCAAAAAAGGAATGAAAAGAATAAAAGATAAGTAATGGAAGAAAGAAAAACACGTTCAGATTAATTAATAGTTGATCAGCTGTCAAATTCACAAATTCACAAATCCCTAATTGCAAATTGGCTGCTGTGTCATGAAGTGACGTGCGGTTGGTGAAACCCGCGATCCGTAATCTGGCGGTTGGTGAAACCCGCGATCCGTAATCTGGCGGTTGGTGAAACCCGTTATCCGTAATCTGGCGGTTGGTGAAACCAGCGATCTGTAATCTGACTCTTCATTGGGGGGTTTCCCCCGAGTGGAAAGCGTTTGTTTGTGATGACTGTTTTTTTACATCCGAGCACAAAACCAACCTAACTTTTGTTTTTCCCGCCTTAACTCCTCAGCCAATCAGCCTCCCTCCAAGGTGTGCATGCACGCCTACCTGTTCCCGTTTCCCGTGTCCGAGCAGACCCACAACGCCACCACCTATGACTCCGCCATCAGTGAGTAAAGCCACGCCTCCCCTGTCTGTGTTTTTCTCAAGCCCATCGGTACCATGACAACCGGAGTTCTGTCTTCCCTGCAGTATACAGAGGATTCTGGAGCATCTTCATGCTGGTGGGTTTGGTCGCCGTGGTGATGGGCGGCTTTATCATCATCTGCGCTGCCCCCTTCGCCAATCACCGCCTCTTTAAGGCGGGAGGGAGCCTCTTTGTATCTGCTGGTGAGTCATCATCATCATTAGATTTGTACGAACATTTTGGCTCTTATCCAGAGTGACTCACACATCTTACATGATCCGTTTATGCAGCTGGATGTTTTACTGAAGCTCAGAACTGTACTGCAGGGTACAAGTGAAATACCCCAACTGGGAAATGAACCAGCAACCTCCCAGTTACAAGCTCAGTTCCAGAACCATTATTCTACATTACCACAACATCGTCATCGTCATTATTGTGCACTTCGGTTCTTTATTTCATTTTTTAGACTATAAAACATGCTGTATATTTTCAACGTTACTAGTTGTGGTTGTGTGTTGTAACATGCCTGTGTTCCCAGTGAGTGTTGGACTGCGTTACGACGGTATAGCAGTCACAGATATAACCCATCTCACAGGCTTGGCCTGTTTGGAATTAATCCAGTATTCCAGCTGCCTCTCCCCTTTGCGCACTATCAGGAATCTGGCAGTTATGGGTTTGCCTTATGATGAGCCTCCTGTCCCCCTTTGACCTTGGTGTGTGTTCGTGTGTGTGTTCGTGTGTGTTCGTGTGTGTGTGTCTGTTGATGATGTTCGCTCTCTCTCTCCTGCTCTCTCTCCCCCCCCCCCCCCCCCCCTCTCTCAATTAAATTCAATAATTCTTTATTGGCATGACTGCATACAAACTGTTACAATGTTCTCCCCGGCTCCCCCCCCCCCCCCCCTTCTCTCTCTCTCCCCCTTCCTCCACAGGTCTGTTCTTGCTGGTGGTGGTGGTCATGTTTGTGATCTGGGTCCAGGTTCTGGATGTGGTGAATGAATACGTGACCCACCGGACCTCCAGCTGCCCAAACTTCCAGCTCAATATCCGCTACGGCCTGTCCTTCATGTTCGCGCCCGTGGGCGTGTTCTTCAGCCTGCTGGCAGGGCTGCTCTTCCTCCTGATTGGTCGATCATTGCAGCTGCAGTACAGTTAAGCCCCGTGGCAAGTGCTCCCTCCTCATGCCATGCGATTGGTGGAAGGCCGGCTGTGGGCGGTTCCTCTCCATGCCTTAAAAAGTCACTCGTGCAGAACTGGAGGAACTGGGGAAGGTCTGGGATCATTGGACACCTGTTTATCGGGCAGGTTTTCAAGCTACGACCGCAACAAGGCCTCAGGTGTGTTTAAGAGAGTCCAGGTGTGCCGAGGTCCCGTTGCGGTCGCAGTGAGAATCGCTGCCGCTGGCAACCGGAAGCGGTTTCCACGCCTTAAAACAATATTTTCACATCCATCCATGTTCATTACATCGCTTCATGAGATTTATGGGAATTTATGATTAACCACAGAAACTTAATCGGTATTTCAGATTGTTCTTTTCAACATTCACACGCAACGTGTCTTCATGTTAATATTTACAAAATCCTGTTTAATGTTCATTTTGATCCTTCTAAGAAGAACACTTCCACCACGTGGGCTTCTGCCTCAGTAGAGCTGCTTCTCTTCACGCTGAAAGAGCGGATTACTGTGAGTGACTGTGAATTTCTGCTATGGACGCCATTCACCTCGGCACCCCGTTTACCACTTTTGTCCAGATATCGTTCGAGTAAATTCATCACAGTTAACTCCGTTAATATGTGCAGAAAAGCACGATTCCAAAGGCATGAATGTTTAATATACTGCATATATTTAAATCCCTGTCACTTTTCATTTACACATTTAAAACATGGTGTGGTTGTGCTGAAGATATACTGTGCAATGGAATGCATTGAATATTTTGCAAAAACATTACATTTGTCAAAATATCTTATATCAGTTGGAATATATATTTTTTTGACTTCAGACTTTACAACACACTGAAATCATACTCATAAGCAATTCATAAGACTTGGGCATTTTATTTAATTCATTTTAACGAACAACTGGCTGTTACCGCCAACTAAACTTATGGCCAAGTGTTTCAGGAAGACCACGTTTGCTTTGTAAATACTGTGGTTTGGTGTATATTGCAATTTAATAACATTAATATTTGATGTTAGATACTGTTGTCCTCATCATATCCAGTACCACAATTGGGAACAGTCTAATGCCGTTAACAAACATGTTTGTACATTTTAATGCTTTATAGAGGTAATATGTCAGTAATAAGCAGTATATTACAGAATAAAATTTAAAAAGTATAAGCAGAATAAAAATTAACACCGGAAAACTAAAGTTCTATTAACTGTCAGACACCAACATCTCATGCTGTACTGTACGTTATCGCAGAGGAACGTATTTTGTACAAATGTATACATTGTGTAAAATGTATTAAAAATATAATTTGGGGTTTCAGAGTTTCTCACATGTAGTTTACACCACTTCATCACATTGTTGGGTGTGTTTTTTTTTTTTCCTGATAATCTGATTGGCTGTGCTATGTCTTCCTGTTTCGTTTGTGTCACCTGTGACATTTGAACTTGCATGATGACAGATATTATTTACCCTTTTGACCCCCAGAGTCTTCCACACTGTGATTATGTGACTGGTGTCATCCATTGCATGAGGGAACATTAGGTTTGCATGGGAATGTGGAGGATGACTTGAAGGCTAAAAGTTGAACGTGTCTAAAATAGACAAAAAGACACTTTCAAACTAAGTAAAGAGCTGATCGAATATCAGAAACGTCATGTTCCTACAATGAAACTGGTGTTGCAACTCACTTTTGAATACAAGCCTGTGAGCTTCTGTTTTACTTTGCTTGGAACATGTTCACTGTGCATTAGTGATGCGTGGTAGTGATCAGTGGTAAGGTAGTGATGAGTGGTAGGGTAGTGATGATTGGTAGTTTTTGATTAGTGGTAGGGTAGTGATGAGTGGTAGTTTTTGATTAGTGGTAGGGTAGTGATGATTGGTAGTTTTTGATTAGTGGTAGGGTAGTGATGATTGGTAGTTTGATTAGTGGTAGGGTAGTGATGATTGGTAGTTTTTGATTAGTGGTAGGGTAGTGATGAGTGGTAGTTTGTGATTAGTGGCAGGGTAGTGATGAGTGGTAGTCATGTATATGGTGCGATAAATAGTAACATTCCATTGACTAAAGATACTTAATAACAGTCAGTCTGTTTCGACATCTAAGCATTCCAGGGGTGTGAACAGTGAGGCAGACTACACACAGACAAAATACCTTCGAGTACCTTAAACAAATGGCCACAGATCGACATTGTGAGTGACTGCACATAAGTGTGTAATTTAGTACTTTAGCATCTCCAAACTGATCCTCGCATAGTCCAAGGAAAGCAATGCTGTGCATAACCACGTATGAATTGCGTTTATTTTTGTTTAGCAGAGGCTAAATGAAATCATTCCGAAAACCGCACAACCATGGCTAACTGCACAACCCCCCGCCCCCCCCCAAAAAAGGGTAAAGTTAAACCTTGCTGATGCCTTTAGGGTAGCAGTACATGAGGCTGTCCAGCCATTTCAATTGAAGTCCAGCTGGCCAGGCTTATCTATGGCTCTCTCTGAGTGACGTCTGTTTGACAGGTGAATGCAGATAAAATGTGTATGTCGGGTGCGTGCCCACCGTAGAGGCGGCGGTTTGTCTGAGTGCCGCGATCATGTTACAGCCAGCCCACTCGCCAGGAACCTTGTGCAAGAGATGGCAGCTATTTTAGATCCGTCCTCAGATTGTATTTCCCAGCAAACGCCAGCTAACTGGCAGGGCCTCGCACACAGAACGGACACTTCTCCATGCATTTATACACAGTCAGAAGAATTGATTTAATCGCTTCATTCTTTGCAACCGTTTTAGTTAAATTGCTCATCTGTTTATACGGATATTTTCACCCTCAAGGTTTGGCTTTAGTATTGAACGGTAAACTGAACAACGGCAGGTTTTGTGGCGTCACAATTTAACAAGCCTGCGAATGGGGTCAAAATACACAAATCCAAGTAATCCAATTTCTAAGTAATACTAAAGGACAGTGATGACTATGATGGAGTTGGTCATTTATGTTTCTGCATAATGTCATCTGCGCTCCTGTTGCATCAATCTACTGGGGTATGACGTTAATAATATAAAAACTATAATGAAATATAACGCGTAGCAACCACTAGAGGGCAGCCTTGCTTTAGACTCCCTTTTTCAGAAATATCTAAGAAGCGCTTGTCCTTCAGTTTCCTTTTCACGACAGCGTGCTTATTTTAAAATGTTGAATAGGCCTACTGACGACACATTTAATAAAACATTTTTCATAATTATTTTGTTTGCTTTTGAAAGACAAGTTCACTGCAATCCAAATGCAGTCATAATCTGAAACGTTCGGTGTCAATTAAATCAAACAACCCAATTACAAGTCGACGGGTTCTTGGAAGGTTACGTGTAAACGTTTAATTTAAAAAGTAAGTGTTTTTTTCCATGGGAATCGGTTTGTAAACCCAAGGCGTTCCGTTCCATCATTTCGAGGTCAGGATGTCAAGTAGGCCTATGAATGTGTTCATCCTGACTGCATAGCCTACGCCAGGGGTGGCCAATTCCAGGCCTCGCGGGCCGGTGTGTATGCATGTTTTTACTGCCACCAGTTACCACGGTTCAATCAGCTAATTAGTCATACACACAATCACCGATTCACTTGTAAATTACAGAACGATAAAATGATACAATACACGCATTGACGCATACCGGCACAAGAACATTCATCAGCTGCTTTTCATATCGCGGATATGTAGATTAAAATATCAGATCGTGTAAACGATTGGGCGAATTCAATAATTGTTAACTGGCGGCAGCAAAAACCTGCATACACACCGGCCCGCGAGGCCTGGTGTGGGTGAGGGTTAGTAGATGGGTAGGACTGTATAGGGCTGTTCGGATTTTATCACCACGCACAATCTTGAGTGTCGGCCAGAACACTACTTCAAGGCCAAAATGTTCAGGGCAGGAGAGGTGCAGGTTGGAGATGAGGCAGAATGAGGAGACGAGATCTGATGCAACCACTTTGTATTGAATAATCAGTTCAGTTACAGGATTCTCTGTTTGAGAATAGTATAATACCAGTTAGGTATTGTATCAACACAGCGTGAACAAGGAGTGTGTTTCAGTGTGTGTATGAACACAGAGTGTGGTTTTGTCCCATAGACGCACACTTTAAACTAAAGGGTTTCCTTTGTTCGCGCGACACATATAGAGGCTGAAATTACTGCTTCCGAAGCGCGCCAACTTAAAAGGTAAAAATATGTGTTCTGCCTCAGTACTGATGTAGGTGCTACTAATATCAAACTAAGAGTCCGTAAACATGGAAAGGAGAAATAAACATAATAAAAGTCCAGAGCCTTTTGTACACCTGGAATTGGCCACCCCTGGCCTACGCAGTCACACAGCTTTTCAGAGTCCTATATTTTCTGTTTGCTTTTCTGTCTAAGCAGTGCTCAGCAATCTGAATCTCATCTGTGAACGAGGTGAGGATAATTGCGTCGGAGGTTGTCACATTGCCTTTTCCGCTGCGCAAACGCGCTCCAGCGTTTCTGTCACTGCGACCCTCTTCAAGCCAGGAGAACTCGCGGATATTTTAAGGTAAACCTAATGAATCCCATGCCTGATTCAATCATACCTAGATTTTTTTATTATGTATTTTTTTAAATCCGGTGGCAGATTCATTACCGATGTGTCATGCTGTGAATTCCACCCCATGCTCGTGGGTGCTGTTCGCACCTCGGCCGTTTGTCTACTCCGTCACCGGAATCATCCACCAGAGAGATGGAACTGTCCAGTCCGATTACGAGAGAAAAATTAAAGGCGTGCGCATTCGGGCGTTTTAATCTGTTCTCTTTTCCGTTGAAAATGGCATTAAAAGGACTTCGGGTAGTAGCCTACGTGCAGGGTCCTGTGCGTACGGGAACAACAGAGAAAGACGTTTTCCAGTTAAGTTTAGCCGTGAACCACGCCTTCCATAATGTAGTTCGATAGGGACACGCACCCAAAACACCCGGGCCGGTATATTAGACACAGTATATCGTGAATTACTGGCGGTACCAGCTCTGGTACAAACAATTGACCTTCTCAGCAATTATCAATGTTTAGCATTTAGCTTGAACTGAAACTAAACTGGTTGAGCTGTAAGTGTGATGCTGGCTACTTTTTCATTGCACTGTTTTCTTGGCAATGCCACGTGGTTTACTGACACATTTTAAAACTTTTTGTATATTCCTATCCCACCTCCACCCCAAACTCTTGCTGTTTTCCTGCACCCCCCTCCTCTCTCTCTCTCCTTCTCCTCCATTAGAACCTCCTCGCCCATCTTTCTATTCCTCAGTCAAACCCAAACCCGTGGAGACCCCTGTTTTTCTCTGCATAATGAGGCAGTGACTCCCCAGCCCCCGTCTCGCCCTTTCCCCAGGGTTAATGAAGATCTCAAGATGAACAAGTGACTGTTGGACGTGTCATTAACAAGGCTGTGATCTGGACCCAACCCCCCCCTCCCCATCTCTGATGGGTTTGGTGAATCTACTTTGATCATCTGTGGGCAGCATGAAAGGCATCATTGAAAAAAGTAAGACTGCAATGCAATGATTGGTCTCTCTCCATCTTTCTTTCTCTCTCTTTACATCTCTCTTTCTCTCTCTGTGCTCTCTCTCCATCTCTTTGTGCTCTCTACCTCTCTCTCTCTGTGTGCATTAGGGCTCTGTGCGCATTAGAGCTCTGTGTGCATTAGAGTTCTGTGTGCATTAGAGCTCTGTGCGCATTAGAGCTCTGTGTGCATTGGAGCTCTGTGTGCATTAGAGCTCTGTGCGCATTAGAGCTCTGTGTGCATTAGAGCTCTGTGTGCATTAGAGTTCTGTGAGCATTAGAGCTCTGTGCGCATTAGAGCTCTGTGTGCATTAGAGCTCTGTGTGCATTAGAGTTCTGTGTGCATTAGAGCTCTGTGCGCATTAGAGCTGTGTGCATTAGAGCTCTGTGTGCATTAGAGCTCTGTGTGCATTAGGGCTCTGTGCGCATTAGAGCTCTGTGTGCATTAGAGCTCTGTGTGCATTAGAGTTCTGTGTGCATTAGAGCTCTGTGCGCATTAGAGCTCTGTGTGCATTAGGGCTCTGCGCATTAGAGCTCTGTGTGCATTGGAGCTCTGTGTGCATTAGAGCTCTGTGTGCATTGGAGCTCTGTGCGCATTAGGGCTCTGTGCACATTAGAGCTCTGTGTGCATTGGAGCTCTGTGTGCATTGGAGCTCTGTGTGCATTAGGGCTCTGTGCGCATTAGAGCTCTGTGTGCATTAGAGCTTTGTGTGCATTGGAGCTCTGTGTGCATTAGAGCTCTGTGTGCATTAGAGCTCTGTGTGCATTAGAGCTCTGTGTGCATTGGAGCTCTGTGTGCATTGGAGCTCTGTGTGCATTAGGGCTCTGTGCGCATTAGAGCTCTGTGTGCATTAGAGCTCTGTGTGCATTGGAGCTCTGTGTGCATTAGAGCTCTGTGTGCATTAGAGCTCTGTGTGCATTGGAGCTCTGTGTGCATTGGAGCTCTGTGTGCATTAGAGCTCTGTGCGCATTAGGGCTCTGTGCGCATTAGAGCTCTGTGTGCATTAGAGCTCTGTGTGCATTAGAGCTCTGTGTGCATTAGAGCTCTGTGCGCATTAGGGCTCTGTGTGCATTGGAGCTCTGTGTGCATTAGACCTCTGTGTGCATTGGAGCTCTGTGTGCATTAGAGCTCTGTGTGCATTGGAGCTCTGTGTGCATTAGAGCTCTGTGTGCATTAGAGCTCTGTGTGCATTAGAGCTCTGTGTGCATTAGAGCTCTGTGTGCATTAGAGCTCTGTGTGCATTAGAGCTCTGTGTGCATTAGAGCTCTGTGTGCATTGGAGCTCTGTGTGCATTGGAGCTCTGTGTGCATTAGAGCTCTGTGCGCATTAGGGCTCTGTGTGCATTGGAGCTCTGTGTGCATTAGAGCTCTGTGTGCATTGGAGCTCTGTGTGCATTGGAGCTCTGTGTGCATTGGAGCTCTGTGCGCATTAGAGCTCTGTGCGCATTAGAGCTCTGTGCACATTAGAGCTCTGTGCGCATTAGAGCTCTGTGTGCATTAGAGCTCTGTGTGCATTAGAGCTCTGTGTGCATTGGAGCTCTGTGCGCATTAGGGCTCTGTGCGCATTAGAGCTCTGTGCGCATTAGAGCTCTGTGCGCATTAGAGCTCTGTGCGCATTAGAGCTCTGTGCGCATTAGGGCTCTGTGTGCATTAGAGTTCTGTGAGCATTAGAGTTCTGTGCGCATTAGGGCTCTGTGTGCATTGCCAGCAGCCATACCACCGCGCACTCTGCTCCTGCTGAATGGCTGAAGCTAAGCAGGTGTGGGCTTGGTTAGTACTTGGATGGGAGACCTCCTGGGAAAAAACTAAGTTGCTGCTGGAAGTGGTGTTGGTGGACCAGTAGGGGGCAATCTTCTCTCTGGTCAAATAAAAATCCCAATGCCCCAGTGCAGTGATGGGGACACTGTGCTGTAGGAGATGCCGTCTTTCGGATGAGACGTTAAACCAAGGTCCTGACTCACTGTGGTCATTAAAGATCCCATGACACTTGTCGTAAGGGTAGGGGTTTCCCCGGTGTCCCGGCTAAATTCCCAACCTGGCTCTTTCAATCTGCCACCTAATCATCCCCCAGTTGAAATGGTTAAAATCATTCTCTCCCTCTCCACCTCAGCTGATGTGCGCATTCTGGCGCAAAATGGCTGCCGTTGCATCACCCAGGTGGGTGCTACACATTGGTGGTGGTAGAGACGAGTTTCCCCCTCATCACTGTAAAGCGCTTTGAGTGTCGAGAAAGGCGCTATATAAATACAAGGTATTATTATTATTCTTATTATTAGAGTTCTGTGCGCATTAGAGCTCTGTGCGCATTAGGGCTCTGTGCGCATTAGGGCTCTGTGCGCATTAGAGCTCTGTGCGCATTAGAGCTCTGTGCGCATTAGGGCCTGCTGTGTGACTGTGTTCATCTGCTTCTTTGCTTTCCCAACCCCTGGACCCCCGCACCCCACACACTGTGCAACCCCTGCTTCCCCCATGGAATGAAAGAAGGGAGATTAAATCCAACCTTCTTTCATCCATGAACACTCATCTTTTTTTCAAACAGAGGGCATTATCAGAGCTGCTACTGACACAGCCCATCCCAACAAGGGTGGGGGTCAAGGTGGTGTGTGTGTGTGGGTGTGGGTGGGTGTGGGTGTGTGGGTGTGTGGGTGTGTGGGGGTGTGTGTGGGGGTGTGTGGGTGGGTGGGGGTGTCAAGGAGAAGTTTGAAAGTTGCTAATGGATGATGTTCACCCTGGTCTCTACCTGGGGTGCGTCCCAATATTCTTTACTCTCCACCTCCCCACCTCCAGTACCACTCCTCTCCTACCCGGAAGTATGCAAAACTGCCTTTCGTTTCGAGTACAAGTATTTGCATGTTCAGTATACAATGTACCTGACATTGCGGTTTGGTAGAGGAGTGGTAGTGGAGGAAGGGAGGGCGGAGTAGAGGAGGTGGTAGTGGAGGAGGAAAAGTTGCATTTTTAGACTATTGGGACGCACCCCTGGTGACTCATAAAATCATCGTCCATTTTGTTTTGGCTCAGAACAGGTGTTTCTCATGCCTCCAGCTTCAGTCTCCCTCACATTCATATGTAATAGCAGGGCTGCACTTATATCCACATTCTGCTTCCTTCTTGTTTCCTTCCCTTGCTTCAAAGGGGGAATCCCCAAAATGCCAGGATGAAATATGACAGTCAGACTAAGTGGGATTCGTTTCCGATTTAAGAAGGGGGAGGGATTAATTATATTCCCTCGCTTCCTGGTTTATTCTCCCTTCCACCAGGGAGATTCTAAATGGCTTGTAAAAGAGGAAGGGGTATTAGGCCAGCAGCCATACCACCATGCAATCTGCTCCTGCTGAAGCTAAGCAAGTGTGGGCTTGGTTAGTACTTGGATGGTAGACCTCCTGGGAAAACTAAGTTGCTGCTGGAAGTGGTGTTGGTGGGCCAGTAGTGGACAGTTTTCCCTCTGGTCAAATAAACCCCGATGACCCAGTGCAGTGATGGGGACACTGTGCTGTGGGAGATGCCGTCTTTCGGATGAGATGTTAAACCGAGGTCCTGACTCACTGTGGTCATTAAAAATCCCATGACACTTATCGCAAAGAGTCTGGGTTTCCCTGGTGTCTGGGCTAAACTCCCAACCCAGGCTCTTTCAATCTGCCAGCTAATCATCCACCAGTTTAATTGACAAAAATAAATCTCCACCTCAGCTGATGTGTGGTGAGCATTCTGGCACAAAATGGCTGCCACTGCATCACCCAGGTGGGTGCTACACATTGGTGGTGGTTGAGGCGAGTTTCCCCTCATCATTGTAAGCGCTTTGAGTATCCAGAAAGGCGCTATATAAATGCCAGGTATTATTGTTATTATTTGTCATTATTGGTTCTTAAAAATGACTAAAGGCACCTCCTTTGTATTTTCTCATATCTGTTTCTAATCCTGAGTGCACAAATATGAAAACATGCAGACCAACAATATGGGACCTTTAACTTTGTTAGATCCTTTAGCCTACATGTTTTTGGGGTTTGTGTTTTTGAGTGAGGTTTTCTTGCAAGAAATCTTCATGAAAGGTGCCGCAAAGACCGGCGATCTTGTTTTTACAAGAGCAGCTGGTTTCTTTTTATTATCATTCAAGATGAGCTATGGCAAGGTTGCATTAATTATTCATGAACCTTTTGAATCCTCCTGTGAAAAAGCTACGGAGCAGAGTTTGCTATGGGAGAGCAGAGTTTGCTATGGGAGAGCAGAGTTTGCTGTGGGAGAGCAGTGTTTGCTGTGGGAGAGCAGTGTTTGCTGTGGGAGAGCAGAGTTTGCTGTGGGAGAGCAGAGTTTGCTGTGGGGGAGCAGAGTTTGCTATGGGAGAGCAGAGTTTGCTATGGGGGAGCAGAGTTTGCTTTGGGGGAGCAGAGTTTGCTATGGGGGAGCAGAGTTTGCTGTGGGAGAGCAGAGTTTGCTGTGGGAGAGCAGAGTTTGCTATGGAGGAGCAGAGTTTGCTATGGGAGAGCAGAGTTTGCTATGGGGGAGCAGAGTTTGCTGTGGGGGAGCAGAGTTTGCTATGGGAGAGCAGAGTTTGCTATGGGAGAGCAGAGTTTGTGGGGGCCGTTCAGTTCCAATTTGGTTTGTTCCTTGTCTATCCTCCCTTACAGATCAGGAACCTCTTAAGTTGGCTTGTTGCACATCACAAATTTTGTCAAAAATGGCTCACTCGAAGAAAGAGAGCATATAATGTGTTATATTGGATCCGAATGCAGCCCTGAACTCAAACCTAAAATCTGCTCCCTTAACCTGAGAGAAGAACCAATGTCACTCAATCAATTGATTTTATTTTTATTAAAGGGTAACTAACCCCAAGATTTTTAGCTGTAAACGTGTTTGTATGCCTGCCTTTATAATTAAACTTTTTCATGCATTTTGTTATTTCAACAATTCTGAAATAATAAACATGAATCAGGAGAAACTGGTAGAAAAACATCTTTGTGCTGCCCCTATCGGTTGAAATTTCATTTCTGCTCCCCACACTGCCCCCGCCCCAATCGTGATGTCAGAGTACCTCTTTGGAGGTACCTCTACGTCATAAACTCCTCAAAAAAAGTTTGGAAACGTTATTTCGGTCGATTATTCCTCCCCTTTAATAATACCAATTGGTATTGTATTTTATATCGTTGGAAAGCCTGATTAGTCACCTTTACAACGAGGTACAACTTGTAAGGATCGTGCATTCGTGGAATGAGCAACACAGCTAACCGTGTGGGTAGCGGCCCAAAAAAATGTGCCAAAATCCCCTGCAATATTCTTCTGTTGGTATTCACTCTCGTTTTGAG
This sequence comes from Ilyophis sp. 1 JC-2022, assembly GCA_022702515.1. Taxonomy (NCBI): domain Eukaryota; kingdom Metazoa; phylum Chordata; class Actinopteri; order Anguilliformes; family Synaphobranchidae; genus Ilyophis; species Ilyophis sp. 1 JC-2022. The sequence goes on from CM040398.1 coordinate 34,818,845, forward strand.
TTGCTTGGTGGACTGGATGATTGCACTCTCCCACAGTAATAAGGAAAAAACAACACATATTGGCCATTTTTACACTTTATTCATTTTACACTGTCAGGGACCTCAGTAGCGTGTGGAAGATCCATACGCAGCCACAACAGCTTGGCACCTCCTCCTCATGCTGGTCACCAGCCTGGTCACACACTGCTGTGGGATGGCATCCCATTCCTCAACCAGGATTTGTCGCAAGTCAGCCAACATGGTTGCGTTGGTCACTCTGGCACGTACAGCACGCCCAAGCTGATCCCACAAGTGTTCAATTGGGTTGAGGTCTGGACTCACGGCAGGCCATTCCATCCTCTCCACTCCCAAATTCTGGAGGTACTCTGTGATGATCCTGGCTCTGTGGGGGCGAGCGTTGTCATCCTGGAGGATGGAGTTAGGTCCCAGATTCTGGAGATATGGGATCGCCACTGGCTCCAGAATCTCATTCCGATATCTCACTGCATTGAGATTGCCTTCAATGATGACAAGTTCTGTTTTGCCTGTGAGAGAGATACCGCCCCACACCATGACACTGACTTGCGACAAATCCTGGTTGAGGAATGGGATGCCATCCCACAGCAGTGTGTGACCAGGCTGGTGACCAGCATGAGGAGGAGGTGCCAAGCTGTTGTGGCTTCGTATGGATCTTCCACACGCTACTGAGGTCCCTGACAGTGTAAAATGAATAAAGTGTAAAAATGGCCAATATGTGTTGTTTTTTCCTTATTACTGTGGGAGAGTGCAATCATCCAGTCCACCAAGCAACTCAAAACGAGAGTGAATACCAACAGAAGAATATTGCAGGGGATTTTGGCACATTTTTTTGGGCCGCTACCCACACGGTTAGCTGTGTTGCTCATTCCACGAATGCACGATTGGTTAGACCCACTATGTTACTTTCGTTTCGGCTCCACGTTTTTAAACCGGAACAACTTTGCGTCCTTTTCATAAACTCTTATTCCACCTAAATAGTCCACTAAAATACGTTTCTGAAAATATTTGAGGTGAGAAATAGGCCATGCAGTTGCTGAATCTTGATTCATATTTGATGTGCAACGTCTAGTTTGACAGTTTGATCCGCGTTATACGAAATAATTTTTACAATGTACGTTCATTTATGAAAAATATGGACACAGCTCCTCCAGCCCCACCCGTGGGCGGAGACAGGCTGGAACAGTGGGGTTAGTTATACCCTTTAAGCACACTTCACAAAAGCGTGGCAATGCCCATTGAGTTCCAAAATACAAAACCAAGGCACAGGTTTACAAAATAATAATAATATATTTTTTTATAATTAGCCGTTGTTTCAGCATTTCTGATCTTATCTGGAAGAGTTCCACAATCTCTCCATCTCTGAGCTCACAATAACATTAATTATTCTGACTGGGCAGAATTGGCTTTCCCCAAGAGGAATAATACAGATTTCTCCTCCTCTACTGCTACTAGAAGTAAAAAATAGTGCTACAGCAATATAATGTTCTTAATTGAATAACTGATCATCGATACTATTCCCATGTCATTTATTAATCTAGTTCCCCCCCCCCCATTCCCATAGAGATCCATTCAAATGCAGAGAGGTTATAGTATCGCTCGTAAGAGTACATGAAAATAAGATCAATAGTCTTTTGATGTTGTTGGGTCACAGACATCAGGAAGTCATGGCATACAAAGGATATGTGACCAAATATTAATTATGATGACTTGATGACTTTATTTAAGTTTGTTAATTTGTTTTGGTGCCCTAAAATGGGGGACTGTGTAAAAATGGCTACAATTGCTACACGTTTCACCCAAAATGGATGTAAAAGCCGTCAAATTAAAGCTGAAAGTCTGCACTTTAACCTCATAGTCACTGTTCCATTTCAAATCCAATGTGCTGGACTACAGAGCCAAAACAACAACAAAATGTGTCACACTCCAAACACTTCTGGAGTGCACTGTAACTCACGATACAGGCCCACAGGCAACAGTGGTGTAAAACCAGTGTAGAACCAGCAAGCAAACTGCATGGTCTTTAGCTTCAGTCAACAGCAGACCAATGTCAAAGACTATGGACAACCAATATGTATTTACAGTGGAATATTACAACAAGTGTTGCCAGCAGTCAGAATTGCACCCTGAAAAAGCAACAAATTAATACTTAAAAACTATAAAAAGCAAAACAATTTCTGTGATACTTGGTCCATCCTCTAATCTCCAGTTTTCTCGATGTGTTTTTTTCCCATTAATTTTGTGTCAAGACTAATTTTGAGAGGAATGAATACAGATGTCAGGGTGCCATCGAATCCCATCGCAAGCTCTTTAATGAGATAACAGGCTTTAGTCAAAGAATTAACGCTGTTGGAAGGAGAAAAAAAACTGATTAGCTGAATGGTTGCGGATAAGGACAGAACGAGGGCTCTGTCGCATGGAGAGCCGCAGTAGACTGCGACCTGCGCTGCCAAATCGCAAATCTATTTCCAACGTCGGTATTAATTATCAAACTAAAGCCGCTGTTGCATATTGATTCATCGGGCGCGCTTTCCTTATTATCTCCTATTAAGTCAGAAAGACGAGAGGATTATGGGAGCCTTGAGGCACGCAGTTATGGAATTTTGCGAGGCTGTTGAACCGTGTCGTGGTCGTTGGAGGAACACGACGCTCTGGCTGACGCGCGCCGGTCCTCTTGTGCACTAACATGCGTTCCAAATCCTTAAATTCGATTATTTTTCGGAGCCATTTTCAATTAATGCAGAGAAGAAGGGGATCGGTTCAGAAACAGATTCTCAGATTATGACGTTGGCGCCTACGTTTTTGATCTGAGAAAAGTCTCCAAAGCCGAACGCAGTGCCACCGTTTTCCAGAACGCTACAGCTCGCCCATTTACAAACGGGACACCCCTAAATTGCGTTCTGTTGGAACAGATCCCGGAGTAGTACCAGAGCGCTAAAATGATTATTTCAGCACTACAGATATAGAAATATGTTTAATTATTTAATCTAATATTTGATTCTGGCTTGGATGAGTTCTGTCTGTTCGAAACAGGGGTATTATAGAGAGATCCAGACCTGCACTGTTTTGATGCAGCGGTTTAAAAAAACATGCAGGTGAGTATTGACATGACATTGACATTTTTTTGTCCATGTAGGCTACTCTGCAGAGAAGGATGGCTTGGATCAGTCACTTCTGATGCTGGTGAGTTTTATTTTCCTTTAGGAATCTAAAAGATACTCTTATCCTAGAGACGGGAGATTGCCTCACCCGCCAGAGCCACTGTAGGATCTGAAATATGATATTTATGAAAAATAGATTTAAAGTTTGTTTGTGATTGGTTTTAAAAAAAACAATGTAAAGCTCTATCTAATGCTGTTTCACTTATCTGTACCTCTCACTTTCTCTGTCAATTCCAAAATCAACATCTGTTAATTATTACGAGTAGACAGAGGTATTCACACCTTGAGAAGCTGAGATATCCATTTCACACATGGATGCGACTTTTGATGGAAGACGCACGTTCGTATTGATAGATCTCACTGTTCACAGTAAGCCGTACTTTAGAATCTATTGGACAAATTGACTGCGCACAGACTCACTGTGATGATGTGGTGTTGGCGGAGGTCTTCACCCAATCTTTCTGTGATTATTCAGCGTGAATGTGGTTCCTGGTCACTCTGAACCACAGAGAGGGAGGTGTGCTCGCTCCACCAACCCTCTCTCTCTCTCATTCCTGGAGAGTATCACATACAGCGGGCATTCTTGGGCCAATTCAAATAATGCCACCAGACCTGCAGCATTTATGGATGTGGGCTGAGGTCCCAAGAGGTTTAAAAAAAGAGGGTGAGTGAGAAAGAAGTAATAAAGAATGAGCCAACTTTCTCTTTAGCATTCTCCCTGCTCCCCCTGCAGGCACCAGGCCATTCCATGCAGGCAGACCAGAGTAGAATGTCATTACCTGCCAGGCCCCAGGTGAATGTGTGACTGTTCCACATGATTAAGTCAGATAATTGTGTGTTGATAGTGAGCGCGGTCGATGGAATACAATTTTCAGACTGAGATTCCCAAACAAACAGCCTCAGTGGTGGGGTGGGGGTGGCAGTGGTGGCAGGCGTAGGCTGTGTGATCCAAGCTTCTCATCAGCAGGGGTGACAGAATGGCCCCAGTAGCAGGTACCCCATGCCCCCCCCCCCCCCCTCTTAACTTAGTGGTAAAATTAAACATGATTTAGAATAGAGGTGGGCAATTCTGGTTCTGGAGGATCAATGTGTATATGCAGGTTTTTGTTTTCACCAATTACCCTGGCTGAATGAGCTAACTGGCTGTATACACCAACACTGGTTCACTCGTAGATTAGATCACAGTAAAACGTTTCATATAGGGACACAAGAACAGTCTTCAGCTGCCATTAATGCGCTTATTATGCAATGTAGCTAAAATGTCAGATCGGCTTAAATGTTACGGGCTAATTGAGTAATTAAGGTCAGAATTTGGCACTAAAACCAGAAACGGATACGGCCCTTGTTGCCCACCTCTAGTTAAGGACGTCACGCTACCATAACAAACTGTGAATTGTACTTCCTGTTTTCAGACCATCGAGATGTATAAGAACTTGAGACAGCTTCCGCTTACCGGTTTCATGGATTCCTATGAGAGCTGCTCGCTGGCGCAAGAAGCCAGTTCATGGAGACGCCATGTTAGACTCTGGGGCTTTTTGGGAACCAGAGCATGAGCACTGGGTACTTAACGTGGCTTTAGGAACCAGAGGAGCATGCACACTAGATACCTAAACATGTGAAGCCAATTGGAATTTAAAAAATCTTATAACTTCTTCTGTGGTGCTTGGTCCCTGGAGAGTAGTTAGTTTGGTGTGAAGAAATTTTAGAATTTATAAGAACTGTTCAAAATAGTATAATTTAGCCTTGGTAATTTCATAGATTTGAATGGGCTTCAATGGGGAAAGTTTCTTTTTGGCACCAGAGGCTGCAATACCTCCAGTGACCACTGGAGTTTGCGAGCTTCAAGAAGAATTTCAATCCCTGGTCCCCTGGTCCCCTGCTTCAGACAATAATACGACCCAACCAGGCCTCTTCAGCCTCCTCTCTCCAGCTGGCTGTCCCTCTCTTTGATCCCCCAGCAGCCTCTCCTTGTGGCCCCAGCTCTTCTCTGCCCTCCCCCCAATGGTGGAAGGACATTCCTCAGCCCGTCAGTCAATCAGGAAGGCAGGCTGTCTTTCTAACCCTTCTGTCCTTTGATCTCTCAGGTGCTGAGACGAACACCTGCATGGCGCCAGTTCACATGACTGTAACTGCACCTGTCTAGCTCTTATGCTGTTTACTTGTGAAATGCACTTTTGCAAATCACTTTGGCGAAAAGACGAGGCACAAAGAAATGGTTTGGATTAATTTATCTTCCATGTTGGACGGGAGCTCCTTGTGTCCCTTCCTTTTACATGATCGGTTGAAGCCTTCACTTCGAAGTGATGTCACAGCAGTTAAAATATGTTGAAACCGAGCACGTTCGCGGTTAGTTCCCGGTTCACACGGGAGAAAGGGAAGCTGTCAGTGTTGCACCTTGCTGCCCATTGAAACTGGATAATGGGTGGAAGTGCGTGAGAGTATCGCATTTGGTGTAAATCCAGGCTTCTGCTGACATTTTGGAGAGAAGGTGTTAGTTGCTAATCAGGGCCCACGGCTGTTTGAAGGCTGGAATCTCCCCCCAGCTCTGGCCTTTAAAGTGGCTTAAAGCAGTGAAGGTCTGGTTCACTGTGAGAATGGATTAGTTTTACCGTGTTAAAATGCTGCTTCTCTTCGCACCCACCGGAGAACGATATTCCCTGCCAAAACATCTTTTATCCCCATTGTGTTGTACCATAAGCGCTTGTTCTGGTAACCAGGATTAACAATTAGAAAGTGTTTTTTTCTATTTTAATATTTTTAGAATTTTTTTTAACTCTGTGTGTCAGATGGTGAGGTGTCACCTTGTGCTAATTCGCAAACATGTTTAAAAAAATGTAATAAAAAAAGGTGAACGGTTATTTTGCGAGTAATATTTCCCCACAGTCTAGTTCTCCAGTGCTATTAATTAGAGTTGCCTGAGCACTGTCGCAAATAACTGCAAAGGCAATAAAGTTGCTTAATGAGCCTATTAAAACAATCTTTATGCACCCTGACATTTATTGGATACTTGTTACAATATGCTGGTTGCTTGTCAAATATCTTCAAGACCTGGAGCACTTCATAAACCATGCAGATACTCAACCTGTCAGATTCACTACCTTTGCAATTTCTTCATGAGTGAGCGAGAGACGTGAAAAAGAGAACCAAGTTTCTCTTTAACAGTGTACCCCCCCCCCCCCCCCACACACACACACACACACACAGATGCACAAATGCAAATGTTGATGGTGTTTCTGTGTGGCTGTACGATCGCGTGGATCTGACAGCAAGGACATGCTAGTGAAGCCAGCTAGCTTAATTACCCAGTGTCCCCCTTCATTCAAAAGCAAATTAGCGTGTCTGAATTTATGTTTGTATGTCAGCGGGCGCAAGCATGTTTGTGTGTGTGTGTACAAATGTGTGCATATGCGTTTATGTTTACGCATATTTCTGTGAGAGTGAGAGTGAGAGTGAGAGCTCATTATCACCATAATTGTGTGTTAGTCCAGTGCAAGGTGAAGGCCTTTGCCAATGTTTTCATTCATTTACCCCCCTCCCACCTACTGCTGATCCCACCCATCTGTGAGTCCAGACCTGGATCCATTTCCTCCCTGTGAACTGCTGTGATATTTTCTACCTCTTCCAGCTTCATAAGGGCACAGCATCTCCTGAATCATTTTTCTCTTCTGTTATACTTCAGACGCCAAACCTCTGCCTGGTTACACATTGTCCTTCTCATGGCTAGAAGCACGGTGCATTTAATGATGTTTCTGTTCAATAAAAGCCCACACTATTATTATATGTATTTTTCATTCTGATATTTATGCTAATATTTGACATATTTCACACGCTGTTACTCGTATTCCGTTTTGGCCAAGACCTTGTTTTGTTGTCTGGGATTTCATAGCACACTTAAAAGCTCATCATAATTTCTCATTCCTCTATTTTGTGTCCTGTTGTTTCTGATTACCTCGTAGGTGGTTATGTGGATCTGCGGCTGGCACCCTACTGTGAAGACGATTGGAGTTCGCCTCGATGAGATGAAAAAAAGAAATGCTTTAGATGCATAATCAACCATTAATTCAACAGACGTCATAATTCAGATCTGTACGGACAGCTTGACGCGTGAAGAATGCGGCCCAAAGTAGACCTTGGTGCACCCGTTTATGTTGGTGCGGTTGAGGAGACTGCCATCAAAGGGTGGCCCGTTCAGACTGGCCGCCATCGCGGTGTCCCTCGCTGCACAGGAGACGGCCAATTCCCCCCAGTGCATTCTGGGTAAGGAGCCTGGCAGGATAATCCCCTCTCCGTTAAGCTCCCTGCCAGCTGGATCTGAAACGCATCTCCTTTTTTAAAAATTTTATTTTATTTTATTTTTTGGAATTTGTGCTTAAGGTTTATTCATTAGGTGGATAACCCTACTCCCCTCCTTCCTCCTCCTTCCTCCTACTCCCCCTCTCACTGTACGGTGCCCACAGAACATTGGAAACCTTCCCATAAACAGCAGTCGGGTTAATTCACACTGGATAATGTTGGCTGGGGGCCCATATTGCCTCACCTCAGTTAACTTGGGATGCACCAGAGAGCTGTAACCGCCAATCGGAGCCTGCGGAAGGGCTGGTCAGTTGTGACTCGCACATGTTTGGATCGGTGAAAAGAGTACCTTGGGGTGGTTGCTGAAGCAGAGGATTATGGGTACTGGAACTATGCTGTTCTGTAAAGGTCTTCAACTCAGTTGTGCCAGTGAAATATATATGAATTTAAGAGAGAGCATGCTCGCTCATGTATCTCAGAAGGCACTCCTCTAGTCAGAGGAGGTGCTATTGGGCAGTAAGTCTGACTGAACCCCCTCCTCCTTTTGGAAATATTGGGGTGTATCTCGTGACATGTGTCTCTAAACTTCATCACGTCACCCATTTGTAAAACATCCTAAATAAGAGCATTTGATAAGCAAACAGTGGGGAAAACATTGTTAGCTGAGTTTCATGTTTTATGTGTTCATTTTGCCTCATTACTTCTTTAAATTATTCAGAGTAATTTGAAAATTGAAAACTTTTTTTTGCGAGTTTGAATTTATCTGGTTTAATGGAAAATGGGACCCATCATTCCACATCAGAGCAATTGCCTTTCAAATATTTTTAGGCGTTTATTTAAATCTATACACTTATTAATGCGATGAGACAGACTAGAGCGACGCTAACATCATTAGCATCAGATACAGTTTGGTGCATATAAATGTAAAAGCATATACATAAAATCACGGTGACTGATTACAGGTGCCTGTGGGCATGCTCATTTGCTCACCGATATTCTGTGATTATTTATGTTCTCTCTCTTTCTCTCTTCTGCGTTTGTCATTAGTGAGATTCCTGAGCCCTTCTTGATTGTGGGATGCCAGGAGACGACGGAGGTGTTCTTGTTCTGTGGATTTTAACGGTGAGAGAAACCCAGTGTTTGTGCTTTGGGTGGGGAGATGGCATGGATTCTGGGCATGGCTTAAGTTTTGTACCCTAACCTGGTGTATGTTGTGCGGTTTAGAGGTATGTGTACAAACCAAATAAAAAGCATGTGCTGGAGCTTTAAAAACCAAAAAAAAACGGGATGATTGCGTATCTGAGAGAAATACCGTCATCTATAATGGATTACCTTTCTAAAGAAATTTTTTTAAATATACGGTGTAAAAATAAATAAATAAAATGGCAGCCATGTCAGTCATCTTTACTGCCCCAGCTTTCAGACCTAAGTGCCCCCCACCCTTGCGCCCCCCCCCCTTTAGGGCCAAATCCCTCGCCCATCTGAAGGGATGATGATTGTGGGTTTGTGAGCGGGGGGGTAAGAACAGGCCAATTTTCACAAGTGGCCCGGGATGTAATTTTCCCCGTATCGGCTATAAAATTAATCTGATTGAAATGGGTGGCGATTATTTACAGGGCTGGCTGTGACAGCAGCACAATCACTGCCGCTCTTTTCTCTTCTCTTCTCGGCGGTTTTGGTGGCGGATGAAAGCTAATTACGTGGCGCGGGGACGAGGAGCCGTCAGGAAACAGCGGAGGGGACGCAGGAAGCTGGAGCGGCTAATTGAGGCGTGTGATTACACGCCACTGCTGAGACTGAAGGTCATCATCAGGCAACAGCCCCCGATATTCCTCTAATTACACCTTACACCACCCAATCACAACATACCTTCCCTCTTTCACTTTCGCTGGCTCTGTCACTACACCTGAAAACTTCTACCTGGACTGGAGCGTTTCGAGCACAGTAGTCGGATTATAGCCACAGGTATTTCATATCATGTACGTTTCGTTTGGTTACAAGGTTCTTTTTAAATTCGCCAGCAGCTGCAGGATTGTTATCAAATGTAACTGACATCCACAGAGTCGAACAAGGGTAAATACTGTTCAAATGTAACTGAAATCCTCATTGTCAAATAAGGGTAAATACTGTTCAAATGTAACTGACATCCATAGAGTCAAACACGGGTAAATACTGTTCAAATGTAACTGACATCCACATGCGCGTGCGTGCGTGCGTGTGTCCGTGCCTGCTTGCCTGCGTGTGTGTGAGAGAGTCTCCTCTGATGGAGGGCTCTGTCTTTGCAGCAGTGACTTATTCAGCTCTGTGCATTATCTGCACTGACAGAAACAAAGTGGAGTGGCAGGGGATACTGTTAAAGAGACGAGATGTAGAGTCATATGTCCCTCACCTGGACAGGTGATTCTCTGTGTGCTGATCAGCACGAGGTGCTTGGTAGGAGGGAGACACCAGACTGCAATTTGCCACTTGGGGGAGCCCCATAACACATCTTAACAATGTCAGAATATCTTTAAAAGAACAGCACTATCACCTTGAACTGCTTGGCTAGATTCACCCCGCGACCCTGAGACAGGCGATAGTATCAGCATTTTTAATTTTTTAAATATCTCACAGGACTTTAAAAATGATTTGAAAGCCCATCTTCTGTTTGCTTTAAGGGTTCAGTCTGCTGCAGGACAGGACCATTTTCAATCTTTCATCTGGTTCTCCTCTCACCCTGGGTACAGGGTAACAGCATTAAACTGGCCTACGACCACTGAACACAGGGTGAAAACAGGAGGTGTGGTGCATCCTGGGATAGGAGCGGGAAGATTAATAGTGTTTTACTTTATATAATACAAAAGCCAAGGCCTGGGTTCAGCATTTTATTCTCAACTGTTAAACGCAAGAGGTTTTTTATGTTGCAAACAGGGCCGTACCCAGGATTTTAGAAATGCCGAGGTCCAAAAACCGAGCCCCCTGGGAAAAAAATGTATTTCCCTGATCTAAACATGTGCATATTAAGACGTTTGTAGAGCAAAAATTGGATAACAATAAAAGCTTTAAAACTATGTCAGTGGGCAGTAGCATAAATTATCTGTCAAGCAGTAATGCATGAGAATCAGGTTGAATGTTGCAATGAATGAACCCTAACCCACCCACCCAAAACCACAGTGGCATGTTTGCTAGTGGCATGCGTCAAAACTACTATTTTATAAACCACAAGACAATGGTTTAAATTATATATGTTTGAAATCTGTGGCCTACACACATCGTTAATTAATCAAAAAACATTTTGCTGAAAAACATGCACATACGTGGGACTAAAAATACACTTTACTTTGGTTAATAACTTTTTTAAACAAACTTTTAAATCTTCCTGCTACTCAACACAGGGGAAGTGCGTTGTTATGATACGTAAGTGAAAACAACTACATAATTCTTGCTCTGGTGCAACCAGAAAAATTATGGTGTTGCATAGCCTTGCCTTAGCTTGTGCTCCAAAAAATACAGAGGTCCTGACCTCTGTGACCTCAATGGTGACCCCGGTGACCTCAATGGTGGGTATCGCCATGGTTACACACAGTTTGGAGAGTTCAATAATTGCCAAGAAAGAATAGTGTTTGTACTTGACACATGATTGAGTGAAAGGCTCCAGGCTCAAGACTTAAATCAAGACTAAGTGCTGGGTAAAAAAACCTACATCCCTGAAAGAAAGACAAATATCAAAAAACACAGATGAGATAAAAAACCCCAGTACAAATTCTAAACTCAGTATTGCTTAGGCCAGGAGTTCAGCTGTTGAATCGTGAATGGAATCTCTCACCTCGGGTCCAGAAAAAGCATAGCGATGTCACGGACCTCTGGGAATATCAGCGTGTGAGAGCCCCAGCTGACTGAACTACGCGTAATGGGCAGGGGCATTTCTGAGGGGCCCCTTCTTTACAACCACAACAAATGTTAGGCCCGACACACAAGTACCTACGTAAGTACACAAACGCAAATGACAATTCCGGGCCTGTGCACTGCAAACGCACATACTCAACGTGCGATCTGACGTCCCTGTGCAGGTAATACACCTGAATCCTCAAGGGGGCGCTCCAGGACAGTGAGCAGAATAAAACACAAATTGAAAAAGACTGCTTGATTGTGTACTGCTGTAGCGCTCCCTAGCTGCGATGCTTGGCACTGCAGCTTGCGCTCGTATTGCGTTAAGAATTTCAGGTGACGAATTTTAGAATGCAACGACGCACGACATCGCGTATTTACGTAGGGTATGTTTCGGGCCTTAATCAGTTGGGGGGTGCTGTCAGTTTGGTTGTTGTTGGGCTTACAATGGATGACCATTGCCGGGTGACCCATTGCCCAGGAAGAAAGGTGTCCATCTTGGGTCGTTTCTGAGCCACTGTCGGGCAACATTGATTAGCGCTTTATTTAAAGATTCTTCCATCTCTCCTCCACCTTTTGTCTTTTTAGTGTGCAGGATAAAGGCTTAATGGCTGAATGGTCTGAGGGGCGGTGAATTAGGGGGCCGCTGAGCGTTCGGACAAAGCCGAAGGTAAGGGGTCGCCGTCGTGTCAGGAGAAATGTATACGGGCGGCTGCATTCGTCTCCTTACAAGAAGAGCCCCTTAACAGTGTGAATGCATTAATCTCGAGAAGGCCTTATCTCACCTCTCAGGGCCTTTCTGCTTGTCCTCATAAATCACCCCACCCCGTCTCAGGCACTGCCCTTAGGAGGCCGCGACGGTGCCTGCTCAAATACCCCACCCTGTCTCAGGCACTGCCCTTAGGAGGCCGCGACAGTGCCTGCTCAAATACCCCACCCTGTCTCAGGCACTGCCCTTAGGAGGCCGCGACTGTGCCTGCTCAAATACCCCACCCTGTCTCAGGCACTGCCCTTAGGAGGCCGCGACAGTGCCTGCTCAAATACCCCACCCTGTCTCAGGCACTGCCCTTAGGAGGCCGCGACAGTGCCTGCTCAAATATCGCTTGTGTCACAGTCCTTGCAAGTAAGTGGATTAAAAAAAAAAGGGTCCTTTGATTGCTGTGTGATTTTTACGAAGTGATTTCTGCTGTCCTTCAGTCCCTCACTGGTGTATTGTGTGTACCTGCAGACACGTGTGTGCGCGTGTGTGTGTGTGCGTGTGTGCGTGCGCGTGTGAAATTCTGCATGTCATCTCCATGCGCCGTATGGTTTGAATGCAGGTTGTCATCGATAGAGACGTACATCATGGCCACTTGAGGGAATCTGAGAGTTGATCCATTTATGTGTCAATCCATCACCATGGTTTCTGTACAGTCACCACGACTCCATCGACAGGATCGTGAGAAGGACTTGTAAAACAACAGTCTGGTTCGAACCCTCTGAAGACGACTGTGTCGTGTGGCCTGCGTTCCTGCGCTGGAACTGCCCTCCTCTAACCCTGTGTGTGCCTGTCTGGCCAAATGTGCATTCCACTTCGCATCTATTTACTGGGAGACAATTATGGTAACTTTAAAAAAATGCCAACGGCCTATTTTCTACTTGGGGCGGGTCAGCACAGATCCCACAGACTAACTGCGAGCAGCATGGACGGGTCGACGGCACCAGTCCTTGTCCGCTCACCTCCGAATGTGAAAAAGGGGGAGGTGTGTACAGGAAACAATGCCCCTCTGCTGCTGAATGCAATCAGCCCCATCCCACCCAGGACTCTGGATATCAAACCTACAGGTGCGGCAGGAGTGGCGCACATCAAAGCCGCGCGCGGATGCTAATGAAACGCCGCCGTTCCCCGGCGCACCTTTGAACCTCCGCCTCTTAAGCTACGCGACAGACGCTCAATCACCCGAGAGAAGAGGATGCTGGGATATCGTCCTCCGCCTGGTCTTCAGACTCTCGGTTTGTTCTTTTGTTTCTTGTGAATTGGAACCACGGGATCTTGCTGCTGTTCTTTTTAAACAAAAATCAAAACCCAATGATGAAAACGCATGGATGATGCGTAGTCACCAGGGCAACTGAATTAATATTGTCTGAGTGGGACTTTCACTTTGATGAAAGCAATATGCAGCAGTGATCAGAGCAGCAGTGTGGAGCTGTGGTCAGAGCAGCAGTGTGGTCAGAGCAGCAGTGTGGAGCAGTGATCAGAGCAGCAGTGTGGAGCTGTGGTCAGAGCAGCAGTGTGGAGCAGTGGTCAGAGCAGCAGTGTGGAGCAGTGGTCAGAGCAGCAGTGTGGAGCTGTGGTCAGAGCAGCAGTGTGGAGCTGTGGTCAGAGCAGCAGTGTGGAGCTGTGGTCAGAGCAGCAGTGTGGAGCTGTGGTCAGAGCAGTGGTCAGAGCAGCAGTGTGGAGCAGTGATCAGAGCAGCAGTGTGGAGCAGTGATCAGAGCAGCAGTGTGGAGCAGTGGTTAGAGCAGCAGTGTGGAGCAGTGGTCAGAGCAGCAGTGTGGAGCTGTGATCAGAGCAGCAGTGTGGAGCAGTGGTCAGAGCAGCAGTGTGGAGCAGTGGTCAGAGCAGCAGTGTGGAGCAGTGGTCAGAGCAGCAGTGTGGAGCAGTGGTCAGAGCAGCAGTGTGGAGCAGTGGTCAGAGCAGCAGTGTGGAGCTGTGGTTAGAGCAGCAGTGTGGAGCAGTGGTCAGAGCAGCAGTGTGGAGCTGTGGTTAGAGCAGCAGTGTGGAGCAGTGGTCAGAGCAGCAGTGTGGAGCTGTGATCAGAGCAGCAGTGTGGAGCAGTGGTCAGAGCAGCAGTGTGGAGCAGTGGTCAGAGAAGCAGTGTGGAGCAGTGATCAGAGCAGCAGTATTTTGCTTTAAATTAATTGTACAGCATGGACATTCCTCGTGGACGCATACAAAGCCTTACCACTAGATGTCGCTAGAAGATGCGATGAAAAATGACTTGGCACCACAGATCATTGACGTAAACGAAAAATGCAGGATTGCCGACGATGGAGTTACCAAAATAAATGTCTTATTGTACTATCTGCTCATTCACTTGTTCGTGGAGTGGTATCACAATGTGATGCAACACCTGTGCGCAATATCATCCGCCTGCCAAATTAACAGATTGTAATTATTTCATTTAGTATGTCAGCTGCCCTTTATTTTGGCAACAGCGCAGAGCGTTCGAGCAGCTGGCAATGTGGCGGGAATTAATGCGTATGAAATATGTACCGACACGCAAACATTTCAGAAGCAAGGATTCATTCTTCAGTGTGGCTTTGATAAGTCCTGACAGCCAGAGTCTTGTCCAGCACATAGCGGCAATATGCTGGTTTCCCTACAGCTGTCTAGATTAGATCTCCCCAAAGAAAAGGACTGGAACCATACAGCTATCCCTTCTGCTGATAAGAAGAACCTGGGAGTTCAGAAGGATGACTTCAACAAAAATCCCATTGTAGTTCCTCCCAGATAAAGCCTTTAGGCTCTGCTAGTCATTGCTGGGGAAGAAGAAACGGATTGCTTTGTGTATAGGCATACCCCCCCCCTCCTGGGGGGGCATAGTGGTACAGAGAGCAGCGCTGTCACCTCACAACAAGAAAATATAAAGTTTGAATCCTGGCAGAGAGGCAGGTCACTTACTGTAAGAATGTAAGAACAAATTCTTATTTGCAAAGATGACCTGACAGGTGTTACTGTTGATACAACAACCAATGGGTTACATTTGTACATAGAGCGCCCTCTGGTGATCAAAAATAACACCTGAGATATATACGTATTTTTCATTTTTAAATTGTTTTAATGCATAGACCCTCTTCAACATGTCCAACATGTCCATTTTTATCAAGTCTGCGTTATTTTTTTTACAGGTAGCGAAGAAAAGGAATATTAATCTGTTAAAAGAAAAATAGCAGTGTCGACATTTTTCTCTTCAAACTCAAACACTTACTGTATAAACTGAAGAAATTTTTCAAGATTTAACTTCTCTTTAAATGACTGAACTAATATTTAGTTGCATAACCATTGTTTTTGACCATTGTTTTGCATCCAGTCAACCAATGTCTGGCACCTAGAAACGGATATTTCAGCCCAGGATGAACAAACTACATTCCACACTTCCTGTGAATCTTTGGGCTTTGCTTCAGAAACTGCATTTTTAATGTCACCCCACAAGTTTTCAATGGGGTTGAGGTCGGGGGATTGAGCTGGCCACTCCATCACCTCAATCCTTTTTGTCTGGAACCAAGATGTTGCTCGCTTACTCGTGTCTTTGGGGTCGTTGTCTTGTTGACACATTCATCTCAGGGGCATTTCCTCTTCGGCATACGGCAACATAATCTCCATGATCCCTGGTATACAATAAATAGGCCCAACACTGTAGTATCCCCATACCATGATTTTTGCGCCACCATGCTTCACTGTCTTCACAGTGTACTGTGGCTTGAATTCAGTACTTGGGGTTCGTCTGACGTACTGTCGACGACCACTAGACCCGAAAAGAACAATTTTACTCTCATCAGTCCACAGAATGTTAAGCCATTTCTCTTTGGGCCAATCGTGTTCCTTGGCAAATTTAAACTGATCCTGCACATTTTTTTCAACAATGGTGCTTTACGGGGGGCTTCTTGCTGATAGCTTAGCTTCGATCAAAGGTCTTCTGTCTGTAGCAGCACTTACGGGTAATTTTAGATCATCTTTGATTTTTCTGGAGGTGATGATTTACTGAATCCTTGCCATTCTGATTATTCTTTGATCCGTTTTAACAGTAGTTGCCCGTTTTCTTCCGCGTGTTTTGGGTTTTTGTTGCCATTTTAAAGCATTTGAGATATTTTGACCTGAGCATCCTATAATTTGCTGCACTTCTTTATACGTTTGCCCCTCTCCAATTAACTTTTTAATCAACTTACGTTGTTCCTCTGAACAATGTTTGGAACGACCCATTTTACTGAGTAATTCAGAAGGAAATATATTTTATAAGAATGTGTGAAACATTTGCTTCCCTTCTTCCTTAATAAAGGACAATTAATGACACCTGTTTTTTCACAGAATTAATTAATTCTCTAATTAAACTCCATACTGCTATTATTTTGAACACGCCCCTTTCAATGAATGAGTCAATTACTCAGAACAAGCAGCGTGCATGTCATGACAGTTGGGTCTGTTGTTTTTCTATTACACTACTACATCTACAAATAAATGATTTGCCATGCAGAAATATCACAACTACTAATAACAGTGGTTTATCAGGTTACTGGGGTGTGTGGTATGGTGGGTGGTTAAGAACTGGGTTGGTAAAAGGTTGCAGGTTCGGCGATTCCCGATTCCCAGGTTGCCGTTGTACCTTTGAGCAGGTAGGTTTCACACCTGCATTGCTTCATATATATATATCTATCATCAAATGATATATATATAAATGCAAAAGAAATGCTGTGTAAGTCGCTCTGGATAAGAGCGTCTGCTAAATGCCTATAGTGTACTGATGTTGTACTGCTATTTTTTTGAACACCACTGTAAGTAAAGTTGGCCATTGGTATCTACAGTAGCCGAACACTTGTCATGTGGCCGTTCTGAATTCGTATGAGTATTTTTTTTTATTTTTTTTGAGAAATCGGTGCGTCAGGCCTGTTCTTTATCATCCCTGTTGATCGTTATTGATGATTCCCTCATAGCACACCAGATTGCTTAATCACACCAATTCGCAGACTATCTATAGGCTACTTAACAACGAACTGCCCGTAACCGTTCAACTGAACAGCGAGCGCGCGGAACATGTAGGACACTATTGATTACCGCCACGCGCCGAGATTCACCCGGCGTGCCGCTGCGCACAAAGGCTACTGATGAGGTAGGACAATATCTCTTCGCAGTCACACATTTTCTCTCTCTAAAATGAAATCAGAGTGTCTCTTTGCTGGCACGTCGTGGGCTCATCAGATGTAATTTCGACAGGTTGTGAGTCTGAATTGCTGCTGTTACATTATTCCCTAAAAAGCGAATCCATTAAGATTATATTTGACTATGTTGACTGGTTATCAGGGTATATTGTAGAAATGGAATCAATTTATTGAACGTCACCCTGGTCTTGACTGCGGTTAATAATCAATATAATCACTTGAGTAAAAGTAGGCCTATAGCCTACATTATGTTGCTGGCCTCCACAGCCGATCCAGGTGCCTTATTCTCGCTTGGATAAAATACAAATATAACCTACACTTAAAACATCAGGTTTTCGATGAAAACAAACAAACATGTAAAGCTAACTTTTACGGACACGTGTTTACATATAGTACACTCTAACACAAATGTACTATAATCCCATATGAAACTTTAGTCCATTTATTCATTGAGTTATATTTATTTGCCTTTCAGGAGCGGAACCTATTTGAATTACATGAACAAGCTGGCAGTTCTTATTACACGCCGAGCTTTGGTTTAAACAAGTTTTACATAATTCCATCAACGAATTTAAATAATGAATACGCGCTGGCATGCGTAAATAGGAAAATTGAAAGTTCAGAGCAGAATCGCGTAATGAAGACGGTTGGACTACATAACTCGGTTATACCATTAAATGGTTGAAGGCCATTTGAAAACTGGCATGAAGTTTAAAGTATGACCCTTGACTTTTATCAGGTGATCTACAATGCATCTTAATATCCACGCCCTTGATGCATCATACGAATAGCCCGTATGGAATAGCCTTCCTTGGAGTCGAATCACGTGCTGACAACGTTCTGACTGCAACAATGTTTTTTCCTGTCTGATCCGCGAAGGTACGGCTTGGCGGGGCATGGCCCGTACCTATATTTTATAGACCTCGCAAACCCTAATGATAATACTAATATATTATACAAAATTATTGAAATGCTATCCAAATCCAGTGATGTTTAATATGTAAATCCTTTAACTGTGAACAATAAAGCCCGGAAAGGCCTCTGTCATTCAGAGTGGCATTTCGGTAGGCTACTTTGCCAGTCTTTATTGCGCAATAACGTCATACAAACAAGAAAATTGAATGGCACATATAGCCTAAGACCTTAGCCTATATCTTATTTCGCCATCCAAAATCCTGAATTAATGAATGCATTTAAGATCAGAGCCGTATTTCCATATGCTTCATGATTCAAAGTAGGCCTCACATTTTCAGAGGAAACACCTTTAAATATAAACCTCCCACTCCTTGTTTTAACTGCACTATCCAGTGTTCTTTCGCCTGCTGCCAAATTGCTTATATTTGCATGTCATTCGAAATTGGAGCCCTTGACTAAAATAACACTAATTGCACGATATTCAAATGTACAGTCGCGAGGTAACATTGTGATTTACTCAAAACGACCTGCATCCGCGAGCCCGCTGCCCCGCTGCGTCGCATTATTTACTGGTGCTCAAAGGGTTATTTTGCATAGTTAGATGGACACACTGGCGTTTGATTTAAATTGTAATTGTAAGCCTCTTCACTTGAGGTCTCAAATGCGCCGTTTGAAATCTAGCGGAGATGTGAAATTTTTCACCGCGGCCACTTATTGCTTGTGATGCACTAAAAGGTGTTATCCAACTGAAATGTAAATCGCGGTTCTTGAAAACAAATTACGAACGAAGATAACAGCGCGAGCGCTTCATCAGTAAAGCATGACAGAGCCCCCACCCCAGTTCCAGCGAGCCTTCTCTCTGACAACACTACGGCAGGCTTGTTATCACCGGTAATAGTGAGCTGTCAGACCGGTTGATTACTAGGTTATGGTAACCAATCTTTTACAACCGCACCGGCGCGATAGAGGGGGTGAAAGCGCTCATCACACTCATCAAACCGTTTCAAACACCAGCGCGACCCGCAGAGCAATTTATTTAACTTGGGAGTAATTGACTATTCTAGGCGTGTGGTCAGTTTTGTTGAGAATATGTTTTACACCGTTAAATCGTATTTCTCTCAAGGTTAAATGTAGCTATTGTAATCGCTTGCTATTAAAATCGCTGTTATGAACGTACTTTTGGAGATGATTAAAAACACAAGGTGAAGTTCTTAAATTATCTGAGATGACACGCCACATAGAAATAATCAACATAACACAGCTGGTGTGTTTGTGAGAGTCAGGTAAGCAAGCAGATAAAAGGTGATTTCACAGTGTATATCTTTTATCAGCGCCCTTTCCCGGGCAGCGTGACATTTTTGTAGAACACTGTTCACGTGCTCCGCACGGAGGCGGATGCACTGTAATCGGGGCAGCTGTTTGATGTGGGTGACATCACTTTAACAGCATTAGCTTTCACTTACATCAGAAATCACCTTCATTGTTTATACTTGTCTGTGTTATTGATTTTATTATAGCCAGAACTGTTCATGTTAAGTATAAGCTTGAGGCCGGGCGCATACACTCCTGTTCAAATTATGTGATAGGCCTACCCAATGTGACATAAAATAAAAAATTACTGTGCGTTTCCTCCCATATTTAGGACAGAAACATTTCGCAAGTTTTTTTTATTATTTGGTGGTTTTCAGCATTTACTAAATTTTTTCTTAAATGTTTCATGCATGAACAAAATTTTTTGTTTCATAAATGTGTGAAACATTTATTAAATGTAGCAAAACATGAAATATAAAAAATGTACCTTCTGTATTTTTGTCTTAAATATATTTTCTTTTGGGATGGCATATTCAATATTTAGACCTGTCATTTCAAACATTAAAAATATAAGAAAAAGTAAACATTTTAGGTCAAAAGTGAGGGGAGGGGGGGATATTCTGATTAAAGTGGGATAAAATGCATGGTAAAATTATTGTATTTTACTTGACATCCTGCACCCCATAGCACCCCAATAAGCCTTGCTCCTGACATAAAGCTCCACAGCGCGGTGTGTTTTAGATCCCCCAGACACAGAACCAGGGGACAGAGTGATGGTAGATGGTCGGTGATATTTAATTACACATTTCAACAGATTAAGAACACACAAACTAATGGAGTGGGAGTTCTCTGCATGTTAAACAGTGCATGCTGCTCACAGCTATCGTTTGCTGCTTAACAGGCTATGGCAGAGAGGCTCAAATCATCAACTTATGTCCTAATACAGAGATACTTATGGATCTTTTCCATGAAATACATTTATTTCAACCTTGGTCAGGCCTCACTTCTCTTAAAACTTCTCTTTTAAGGCTACTGCCTTAGCCTTAAGACTTAGCCATAGATTTACTGTGTGAACTAGACTTGACATTCATGGCTATGGTTAGCTGCTACTTTAGGATGCTGTACGTTATCTGACCTGTTTGTATTTGCTCCAGTGACCTTCGGTGTGCACTTATTGTTCACCACTTTGGATAAAAGCATCTGCCAAATGAATGTAAATGTGATGTAATCAGGAATAGCTATATTAGGTGTCCGTTTCTGTAGAATGTAAACGTTTAACTCTTCAGCTGCAGGAACGGCTCATTTAACATGCAGACTTATTTTAGTTGTTGCTATAGATGTGTCATAATCCAGATCTTTACTCAGATTTAGTGATCTGCAATAAGATGGCTGACATGGAGATGGTACTGTGCAGTTTATAGTTTCTGGGAAGTATCCTCATGCTATTCCCCGGTGAACACTGTTATCAAGCTCTTCTGGGCCCCCCTTCTGTAACTAGATCACTAAGTCGCTTAAAAAAGGCTGGGGTTACAAATTAGTAACGAATTAAGCTGGTGGTGACCCTGAGAAGCAGAAGGGGAATGTAGTTATTCCAGCGAGCGTAGCCCGGTCGCAGACCCGTCCCCCTGCAGGGGCCCTGATAGCGATGATACAGGAGGTTTGGGGGTGGGTGGGGGGATAAGGCTGCTTTTTTTCCTTTTCGGCCGTCTGTCCATTAAGAAACAGCCTCGCCATTGTTGCCACGGACATGACAAGGCCGCGAATGGAATCCAGTGAGGGGAACCAATGACGGGGGAATGGTTTGGGTGTAACCGGACCCCCGAGCAGGTGCCCCGTCCGGGACACTTAAATTGATGCCGTTTGTTACTTATACCTCCCGATCGAGCCGCTATCTCCGCTGCACGCAACGTCACGGTGGGCTTCTGGAATGTTACCGTGTGCTGGAGGCGGGGGGGTGCGGATCAGAAAGGGCATGGCTACCTCTCCTCTAGCCTCTTACAGGTTTGATTTCACCACCCCCTTATACCTGGCCCCGAAACAGGATGCTCGCAAATATCCCAATTACACCATGCACTTCATGTCCTTTGTAACTGAATTTCTTCTTCTTTTTTTTTCCTGTCCCGGGAGCACAAAGCACGCAATTGTCCAGCCACAGAGCTTGGAGGACCTGCTTAAACAGTCCTGTCTGTTGAACAGAAGGACCTGGAGGACGTGAGCCGCGGCTCGATGCCTGTCGACCTGACGAGCGCGAGGCTGTAATCGCCCACATCGGGCCGTCGCATTTCATATTTTTGTACCGTTTGGTTGTTCTCAGCCCTTCATTTGGGTAAAATCAAGAGCTCAGAGCGCTGATTGTTTCCTCTGAATCGATGTCTCAGGTTTGCATATGCCTGTGGCGTTAACGTGAGAGCAGCCGCTGTTCGCTGTACGTCACGTCCGCTGTCTTTCATGTGCCATTTGTCTCCCCCCTGGTAGTTTCTCATCTTATTTGGCGCCCTAACACCGTCGTGTCAACAGTGTCAGACAGGCGGCCTCCATCACACCATCGTATCAACAGTGTCAGACAGGCGGCCTCCATCACACCGTCGTATCAACAGTGTCAGACAGGCGGCCTCCATCACACCGTCGTATCAACAGTGTCAGACAGGCGGCCGCCATCACACCATCATGTCAACAGTGTCAGACAGGCGGCCGCCATCACACCATCGTGTCAACAGTGTCAGACAGGCGGCCTCCATCACGCCGTCATATCAACAGTGTCAGATAGGCGGCCGCCACGCTAAGAGACTGAGTCGATCCGAGTACGGTCGCTGCCTTGAGCGGTAAACTGGGCGGGAAGAATCGTTGTGCACACGGCGGCTTCACGCAGCGCTGGAATCACGGTCAGGGGCTCAAGGAGTCACGCCTTAAAGAAGGCCAACGGCACTGTGTTGCAGCGAATTCTCAGCACGGGGAATTGAACGGTCCATTTGGCTATCAAATTGAGAGAAAAACAGGTGTAACATCTGAAGTGAATAAATAAAAGCAAACCAAAAAACAGCGTCAGACAGAGTTCTTACAAATGCTATAAAATCTGTCATTTCAGTACAGATGGGGGGGGGGGACACACAACAACTCTACAATCACCAAAAAAATAAATAAATCAACCAATACCTGAACTTGCCGTTGATATTTTGATGTTTGTACATTTTCTTGGTTAATGAGCCAACTCATTTGCATAATGAGCTTTGCATGATTACATGATTGGTAGAGAACATCAATGTTACCATCAGGATTAAAAAAAAGATTCTCAAAAAAGACATGGTAAGCCTGTTGATCACCAGTAGCTGTACAAACTAGCTGATCAAACCGACATGCTGCTTTTTTTGCTTTCATAATGAACGGTGGCGTGGCTGCTTGCCTCTGTAATACGGTTCTGTTATTGTAATTGAGTCATGCATGCTTTCTTAAACAATAATTTAGAGTTAGCATGTTCTCCCTGTGTCCGTGTGAGTTTCCTCCAGGCACTCCGGTTTCCTCCCACAGTCCAAAAACATGCAGGTTAGGCTAATTGGAGACTCTAAATTGCCCATAGGTATGAGTGTGTGAGTGAATGGTGTGTGTGCCCTGCGATGGATTGGCGGCCTGTCCAGGGTGTATTCCTGCCTCTCGGCCAATGAATGCTGGGATAGGCTCGAGCCCCCCGTGACCCTGACCAGGGATAAAAGGGTTAGATAATGAAGGGATGGATGGTAGATAATGGATGGATCGTCACCCCATCCGAAAGTTGTCTTGGCAAAGGACACCACCCTGTGGGAGTGATAGGATCTCGGCTAAGTAAGCATAGGCCAAAGTGCTATGCTAGCACGGCCATCGCGTTGCACTGCACTTAAGGCCCCGGGCATTGATACTGTGAGATCTGACCACCGCTTAATCAGTGATGGACCTGCGAGTATCTGTACGTATTCAATGAATATTCTAAAGTCATTAACCAATCAGACAATGGAATGCGGGAAACGGCAGAAGAATGGGGTGAAGGGAATATCAGAAATGGTTTCGCTTTCAAAACGAATCCCTGGATTCAGGAAGAACAAGATTCATCTTTCATTTTCATTCGCGGATTTAAGCGGATTTCCCGTGGGAGCTGGCGAGACGTCGTCTTGGGTATCGGAACGTTAGTCTCCCAAGGTCCCGTTTACTTGGGCTTGTTTAACAAGCAGACAGGGAAACCAAGAGGATGGAGGTTGGTTGGAGACGAGGTTGGGGGTGGGGCCATGGTGTGATGACCAGAGGAGCATGCTGTAGGAAGGGAAATTAATTTGCGGACGGTGATCTGACGGCATGCTAAATTTCACTCAGCTAATTTTTTCTGACTGCTTGTCAGATTGAATTACAAAGCTTGATTTGCTCATATAGCCAAGTGGAAAGGGTCATGGGAGTGTCACCATATGGTGAATAGTGATGGAGAATAGCGGACTGACCAACCGGCAACACCCCTGATTTAAGCCCCTCTCTCGGGACTTTAAGAAACCCATCTCAGAAGGGAAAGATACTCATCCAGAAACCAAAAACAAATCCCACACTAACTTTAGAGCTTTTGTCCATTTTTTGGGAAGACTACCTTAATATCGTTGTAAATCGTCCTGCAGTTTTGGACCGGTGGGAGAGGCCAACACCTTGTTTTCTGTGAAGTTGAGAAAATTCTGGTACATAGTGCAGCTGCATTACAACTGCGCTCGTATCAGCTGCAACACCGCATTACAACTGCGCTTGTATCAGCTGCAACACCGCATTACAACTGCGCTCGTATCAGCTGCAACACCGCATTACAACTGCGCTCGTATTAGCTGCAACACCGCATTACAACTGCGCCCGTATCAGCTGCAACACCGCATTACAACTGCGCTCGTATCAGCTGCAACACCGCATTACAACTGCGCTTGTATCAGCTGCAACACCGCATTACAACTGCGCTCGTATCAGCTGCAACACCGCATTACAACTGCACTCGTATCAGCTGCAACACCGCATTACAACTGCGCCCGTATCAGCTGCAACACCGCATTACAACTGCGCCCGTATCAGCTGCAACACCGCATTACAACTGTGCTCATATCAGCTGCTTTGGTTCCTTGCGTAGTAGTTAACCAAGAGAGATTCACAAGTGTCCAGTTTAGGTGCTATAATTCAAAAAATTCAAACCGTTTTTTTTTTTTACAATTTTTTTTTTTTTTTTTTTTTTTTTATGACTCAAAGCTCAAAGCTAATGTCAGCAACTAAAAAAAAAAAAAAATAAATATATATAGATATTTTTTATTTTTTTTTTTAAACTCTTTTCTCTAATCAGGGTGTGGTTTTTGGTTTTGACGGCTGATTGTGGTTTTTTTGAGAGACGGGACTGCTTTAGGCATGTACTTACCATCCAAATGTGCCACAAAGTTGGAATTTGACAAAGGGCCAATTTGTATATGCCATCAATTAGCGATAGCTGGCTCCTCACGCAAACACATAGGTCAACATGAATGCCATGGCTAGCTGTCGATGGACGAGTGGTTGCTGTGGAAATGTAAGTGTTGACTGACCTCTTGACCATCTTCATATCTAATATTGGCTCTGCTAAACCCTGTTTATTGGATTACGAGTCGACTGCATAGCTAAAAGCGTCACACTGTTCTGCTAAAAGCGTCACACTGTTCTGCTAAATGAGTAACACGTCGACGGTGAAGAACAACAACATCGCTAACAGCCCAGTGCACTGCTGAACCCTCCTGGCATCCAAAAAGTCACTCAAAGCTAAAAATAACATAAATATTCATGTCTTTGCACTTATTTGACTGAGTTTTCGAGAGGCTTTCCCTCATTAACGCGCGCTGAAATGCAGCTGTCGATTGCCAAGCTGCACGTCGGCTGAAGCAGAGACTGCGATCTACATATTGTGAGTTTGTAAGTGGGCTTCTACCTCTACAGATTCATGATATAATTTTGCATATTTTAATGGGGTTCATTCTCAGCGAACAGAGCATATTTGGGAATAGAATAGCTTTCATTTTCCCGATAGGGAACTTCCGTTGTAGCCACCGGCAACAACAAAAAAGGCATAGACAGTGGGGCAGACCCACAACACGCAAACAAACATATAAAATAATACAGCCAAACGTCATGATTAAAAATAGCCCCGCTGTCCCGAGATGTCAATGTCATCAACCAGTTCAACACACAAACTCCGCCTCCGTGACTTTCTTCCACAGGCTAGTGTCGCGGTCTCTGTCCACTGTCGAAACGGAGCTCAGCCTTCCCAGTCGCTGCCTCACTGCTCCCCCGCATTATCTTCTCCTTCCCTGGTGGCCTTTTGAAGATTGCCTGCAGTCCTGGATCAGTCCCGACATCTTCAACTCCGGTGAAGAGCGATGGCAAACTTTGTGGCTGCAGATCCAACGGACATTCCCGAGCATAATGCGAATGCGTCTCCACAGTGAAAGTTATAGCGTCGAGACAATTTGTCAATATTATAAAAACTTGCAGTAGGAGTGCCCTGAAAAATCTCCAGCCCGCTTTCCCGTCCCACAACAGACACACAGCACATAAAAAAAAACAAAAGACAAAAGCCCGACACAACAAAACACATTCAAATTAACAAACACGAACACGAGAGACAGCTGGACTACATATCACCGTTACAGCACCACGTGACATCACATGACGGTCCTTGTATAATGCGGTAACACCACAGCATTCATATCTGAAGTTTTGTTATTTGATTTTTGTGGGCTGGGTCAGTTTTGACCGTCCAGTTGACATTCTCTAGTTTCCAGTGTCATTGTTCTGGTGCAAGATCTCTCTGAATTGCAGGATCTCATCGCGTAAAAGGATCTCTCTGAATTGCAGGATCTCATCACGTAACAGGATCTCTCTGAATTGCAGGATCTCATCGCGTAACAGGATCTCTCTGAATTACAGGATCTCATCACGTAACAGGATCTCTCTGAATTACAGGATCTCATCGCGTAACAGGATCTCTCTGAATTGCAGGATCTCATCGCGTAAAAGGATCTCTCTGAATTGCAGGATCTCATCGCGTGACAGGATCTCTCTGAATTACAGGATCTCATCGCATGACAGGATCTCTCTGAATTGCAGGATCTCATCGCGTAACAGGATCTCTCTGAATTACAGGATTTCATCGCGTAACAGGATCTCTCTGAATCGCAGGATCTCATCGCGTAACAGGATCTCTCTGAATTACAGGATTTCATCGCGTAACAGGATCTCTCTGAATCGCAGGATCTCATCGCGTAACAGGATCTCTCTGAATTACAGGATTTCATCGCGTAACAGGATCTCTCTGAATCGCAGGATCTCATTGCGCAACAGGATCCGTCTTGGTTACAGGGAGTTACTCATCGGCGAGATTGAGGTGGGGGGGTGAATGGCCTCCAGCACCCAACAGCACCCCAACCCCCGCCCCCCCTTTCTGCAAACAAGCACAGTGTTCAAAAATTAGCATGCGCCATATCATTAACAGTTTCTGCATATTATTTCACGGTTCAGAAACTCGCGAGTTGCCTTTGGTCGAAGACGTTCGTCGCGTGCGTGTATTTAAAAGGTACTGCAAAGTCGGATGGTGTTGTTGCAGGCCGTGGGGGGGCCGCAGGCACGTGGTGCATGGGGGGGAGGGGAGGGGAGGGGAGGGGGGGTATAATTGCATTATCTCGATACCCATTTGCCGTATGGAATAATGTGCACTAGTGGCACATCTATACTGGATTTACAAGAAGAAACGCGCTTGTGTGCAGACTGGCGGCCTGCCGTTGGTCTCCAAGGGCCCCTTCCTCCCCTTCAGCTGTAGTTAATGCCATTAAAGTGCGTAATTGCTCATCAGAGTGCTGCCGATGCGCTGTTTAGCGTGTAAAACACCTTTTCTCTCACACGGTGGAAGAGGAAGGAATGCCACCATATGGTGTGGTCGATTCCACTTATTCGCAAACGGGTGCTTTTCATAGCATGACAAAATGAAAGGCGATTCCTTTCATACGGAGAGCGGCTGCCATCTTGTGCCAAACGAGGCGGGGCAAGGCCAAAACGAGCTTTTTCCAGTGTGTTCTACAAATGGGCAACCTGGAGCCTGTGTTTGCAGCACCAAACTCCGTCAGAAATGGAGAGGCTTGTCAATCACAGCGCCTTCACAGTTGCCCATATCACGCTTCCATTAAAACGACGCAGCACCTTTGTGAATCATTCATAAGCCCGAATGCATTGCTTTATGAAGAATGACACGGAAGGCGTTGTGTAAAATGTCGGCCTCATCTGCGATGTAAAACAGGATGTCAGTTGGCCTAAGGTCTGCCCTCTGACAAATTTCTACACACACGCTTATGAATGATTTATAAAGATGTTATTTTGTGGTAATGAAGGCATTATACATGCTCCAAAAAGCCTTTCGGAATGGATACTCTGGTAAAGTTTAGCAGAGTTTTCTAATCTGTGGGTTCATAGGCCATCGCTGTTCTTATAGAGGTCATTGATCATGGCGCATTGGGGCCAAATCTGTGGGTTGGGGCCAAATCGTGGGTTGTGAGGGGGATTCAGGTGGGTTGCCAGGTGAGAAACATATTCCTCCGAAATGAAGCTATGCGCTAATCAGACCACGCTGCCCGGTAAAGTTGTCGATATTGTTCTATTCACTTATATACTACTCAAAAGAATTTAAGGGTCAAAGGAAATTTTTATTATAATTTTTGTAAGTATGTCTTTTTCAGCCAGATAGGGTTAGAATATCCCCCTTTGGGTTGTCATTTGGACTATAGACATCACGCTATTATGGGACATGCATTCATTGCACTTATCTTTAGAAACTTTTTAAGTTAACCCAGATTTCTTTTTCATGGATTTGACGCGCAAACTTAGTCAGACTAAACTGACAAACTGCCTCGAAACACCCATTATGACACCTCATGCACCATTTGCACGTGTTTTGCATGAGTGTCATTCCATGCATGCCAATTTTAGCAATAAAATGGCTGAGCATTTTCCATTCATCATCACATCATTTTGGGGAGGGGGTGCATGACTTGTTTTCATCAGGGTAATAAACTAGTGTCTAATCAAAAGTTTTTTTATTTCTGTTTTCTGTTCTTGAGCCATCAAAGAATTATTTTGTCATTAGTCGTCACCATTTTAGCTTGTTCGCTTATATTTATATGCACAAATATTTTTGATCCTTAACTTCTTTTGAGTAGTATACATTAAAAAAAATACAAAAAAAAAAAAAAAATTTTTCAGAAAGAAGAAGGTGGAAAAAAGTGTTGTTTGTTAGAGTGTTTTGTTTGGAGAGAGAGAGAGAGGGTTAAGGTGAGGGTTAGGGTTAGGGTTAGGGCTAGGGTTAGGGTTAGGGTAACCTTCGGGCTCAGCCTTTTCTCATTGTCGCCTCTTCAGCTGTATCTCCTGCCGCACCTCACTTTGGAAGGAGGGCGAGTGTGCTGGCCAGTGCCTGTGATGTCAAGCTCCAGACCAACCGATCCCCAACACCGGATGGGTACGTAAGCGAACGGGGGACAGTGTAAATGGACAGGTACAGATTCGCTAATGATTCTCTTTCGCTCATGCAAACCTTTCAGAATCCTCCCCTTGTCCTCTTCGTAATGCTCTGAAGTGTGTTGATACTGTTACCCAGAGCAGTCCGCTTGGTTTTTTTGCTTTATTTTCAAATACAATACATTTATACCGCTGGAAAAAATTCAGGTTGTTGTCAAGATCTTTGCTCAAAGGTTGAAACAGCAGTGCTTCATCTGAAGCTCAAACCTGCAACATCCGAAAGTCTGAATACAAAGCCATGCTCCTTAACCACTATACTGTACTGTTGTACAGCATAATCTCCACTGTTAGACCTTAATGAAATGAAGTGTTTTTAAACTATCTTACAATTTAAACATCTCCTTTAGTTCATATTTAGCCTCCACATTGCAGTGATGCAGCTGAACTTCAGAAAATAACGCTTTCCTGCCGCTGAACTATCGTTAGCACTTTAGCACTTCATACCTATTATCATGTCTGTTTTTCATCTTTAAAGGATGATTACTTAATTGCCATTGGCTTCTTTTTTCTTTCACTTCATGTCTTACTCTGGGTAAAATAGTAATCTGAATATAAATATATTCACCTAGATAAGTTTTTTATTTTACGAAGAAATTGAGTTTTAATTAACACCATGTTCTTCTGTCGACATGAATAATAACAGCTTGAATGTCAATAGTTTATTACACTGTTTAAATACATATGGTAATTTAATACATTTTCAGACAAAATAATGACGTCACAGAAACACTATTGTCACTACGTTAATGTGTTCAAATAATATTTTTTTTTCTTGACGGTAATAAATTACAGTTATAAAAGTGTTGCAAACACTGTTGCATTGTACATGTGTTAAAATTTTCAGCATATAGCAAAACCTGTGTGTGCGAGTGCGAGTGTGCGTGCGAGTGAGTGTGCGTGCGAGTGTGCGTGCGTGTGTGCGTGTGTGCGCGAGTGTGCGTGCAAATGTTCTGGAATGTGTATATTATATGATTTAATAAAACATTTTTAAACTACAAAATAAAAAACTAAAATGCACATGAAACAACTTGCTTCCCATTTAAAAAAAACCATTATACTCTACATAATATGTACATATTATAACATGTATATTATATACGTATGTGTACATATTATAACATGTATATTATATACGTATGTGTACATATTATAATATGTATATTACATACGTATGTGTACATATTATAATATGTATATTATATACGTATGTGTACATATTATAATATGTATATTATATACGTATGTGTACATATTATGGCGTAGTATATGTTGGTGCTACTACACCTGCTGTAGTACTGTTTCAGCTGCACTGTTAAGAACAGGGTCACAACACACATTCAGCTGCACTGTTAAGAACAGGGTCACAACACACATTCAGCTGCACTGTTAAGAACAGGGTCACAACACACATTCGTCACTGTTGCATTGTGAAACCCTTCTTTTAAACTACATTTAAAATTTCAGGCCCAAATACAATGAAAAGCACAAGTAATTTATAGTTGATAACTTAGTTTGTTCCCAATTAAATTTAAATGTTGTCATTTAAATGTCTGTCCTGTCACCTATGCAAGTGTTTTCCGTCTTATAAAAGGTGAAGATAGCGAGTTTGTGTTCACTGGAAAGTGTTAATTAATGAAAGACAAACCTCTGACAATTAGGGACATGTTTTTTTATTATTTTTTCCCTCTGACCTTGTTAGCTGCCAGAATGAGAGGGAACAGATTGACAGGTGTGCTCGCGCTGTTACGGATTTAATATGTAATCTTAAAAAAGGAAGGAGGTAAGAATACTGATGAGTAGTTGCTGGAATTTGTTTAACCCTTTGAAGAGTAGGCTTTTCAGAATGTTTAAAAAAAAAAATTTTTTTTTTAAAGTACCAGTATTGATTGTTACATCAGCATTAGAATGTTCAGTTAAAAACATTCTAATCAAATATTGACCTTATAGGGTTATATTTGAGTTTGTGTTCCAGTCACAGTGGGTGAGAACAGGAAGTAGTGTGGGTGTGGGGTTGGGGTGTGGGGGTTGCGGACTCGGCTCCAGCGCTGTGTGTGCGGGGCTCAGGATTTGGGAAGAGGGTTACACTGCATTTGATGCATTAATTAAAACAAAATGTTAATAAAAATTATTTGAATAACATGGTTTATGTAAATTATTCATTCCTCTGTGATTTTATTAATATGAATGATACAATAACATGTTAAAATATTATGCTAAGTACATATAAGGGCACTTTATTTAAATGTGACAAATATATTCTATTTTTTTTCAGGCAAAATGTCATACACATTTGTATTCTTATTAAGACATTAAAATATATTAATTATTTATGCAATTTCTTGGAATTAAAATTGTGGTCCGAAAGCAAATGTCTGGCTTAGAGGTGATATTAGACGAGGCTGTAAACATATAAAAAAAAGATAAGTAAATAAAGAAAAACATTTTTAAAAATAAAAATAAATGACTGAAAATATCTCGCTGATCATTGTTTGATTACTGATCTACTTATTTAAATCGGATAACTTCTGTATTATAAATAAAAAATGTGATTTTACATGTTACATTTCATTGATTAGTTTGATTGATTAGAGTTATGACAGGTTTCCTGCTGTACAGATGGGCAGTGCAGAGCATTGAGATGTTTACATTCAGATGGTAGTTTAAGCTAATTTGTAATTTGCAATCCCTTGATGATTCTGTCATTTTCTTGCCGTCATAGCCAAATAGCTGCAGTGTGTGCGTTGTGGGGGATGG